>JBBMOI010000008.1:7417500-7787500 GCA_038088405.1 Porites divaricata
GAGCATTAATTTTTACCGACGCGGCTTTTTTTACACTTCATACTCCTAGCTTCCCCCCTTCCGGCAAAAATAACCAGAGGAAAGGTAACATTGTTCTGGTTGGGAGACAAAAAGAAGGTTTGGTTCTTGAAAAAACAAGACTCCCCTATGTTGTAAATCTTCACAGTTACGTTGTAACAGTGTTATTTATGTTAATGATATATGAAATGAATCATATATGAACTGCGGAAATGAAATGAAATGAAGGTATGATCGTCGCAGTGAAACGCAATTTAAGCAATTGCGTAAAGAAGCCTGAAAAAAATTCAGGACTTCAACGGGGTTTGAACCCGTGACCTCGCGATACCGGTGCGATGCTCTACCAACTGAGCTATGAAGCCACTGACGTTGGGAGCAGGTCAATTGTGGGTTCATATGTTCCCGTGAAAGAAATGAGTGTTAAGAAATGAGTGCTCAGTTGGTAGAGCATCGCACCGGTATCGCGAGGTCACGGGTTCAAACCCCGTTGAAGTCCTGAATTTTTTTCAGGCTTCTTTACGCAATTGCTTAAATTGCGTTTCACTGCGACGATCATACCTTCATTTCATTTCATTTCCGCAGTTCATATATGATTCATTTCATATATCATTAACACTCATTTCTTTCACGGGAACATATGAACCCACAATTGACCTGCTCCCAACGTCAGTGGCTTCATAGCTCAGTTGGTAGAGCATCGCACCGGTATCGCGAGGTCACGGGTTCAAACCCCGTTGAAGTCCTGAATTTTTTTCAGGCTTCTTTACGCAATTGCTTAAATTGCGTTTCACTGCGACGATCATACCTTCATTTCATTTCATTTCCGCAGTTCATATATGATTCATTTCATATATCATTAACACTCATTTCTTTCACGGGAACATATGAACCCACAATTGACCTGCTCCCAACGTCAGTGGCTTCATAGCTCAGTTGGTAGAGCATCGCACCGGTATCGCGAGGTCACGGGTTCAAACCCCGTTGAAGTCCTGAATTTTTTTCAGGCTTCTTTACGCAATTGCTTAAATTGCGTTTCACTGCGACGATCATACCTTCATTTCATTTCATTTCCGCAGTTCATATATGATTCATTTCATATATCATTAACACTCATTTCTTTCACGGGAACATATGAACCCACAATTGACCTGCTCCCAACGTCAGTGGCTTCATAGCTCAGTTGGTAGAGCATCGCACCGGTATCGCGAGGTCACGGGTTCAAACCCCGTTGAAGTCCTGAATTTTTTTCAGGCTTCTTTACGCAATTGCTTAAATTGCGTTTCACTGCGACGATCATACCTTCATTTCATTTCATTTCCGCAGTTCATATATGATTCATTTCATATATCATTAACACTCATTTCTTTCACGGGAACATATGAACCCACAATTGACCTGCTCCCAACGTCAGTGGCTTCATAGCTCAGTTGGTAGAGCATCGCACCGGTATCGCGAGGTCACGGGTTCAAACCCCGTTGAAGTCCTGAATTTTTTTCAGGCTTCTTTACGCAATTGCTTAAATTGCGTTTCACTGCGACGATCATACCTTCATTTCATTTCATTTCCGCAGTTCATATATGATTCATTTCATATATCATTAACACTCATTTCTTTCACGGGAACATATGAACCCACAATTGACCTGCTCCCAACGTCAGTGGCTTCATAGCTCAGTTGGTAGAGCATCGCACCGGTATCGCGAGGTCACGGGTTCAAACCCCGTTGAAGTCCTGAATTTTTTTCAGGCTTCTTTACGCAATTGCTTAAATTGCGTTTCACTGCGACGATCATACCTTCATTTCATTTCATTTCCGCAGTTCATATATGATTCATTTCATATATCATTAACACTCATTTCTTTCACGGGAACATATGAACCCACAATTGACCTGCTCCCAACGTCAGTGGCTTCATAGCTCAGTTGGTAGAGCATCGCACCGGTATCGCGAGGTCACGGGTTCAAACCCCGTTGAAGTCCTGAATTTTTTTTTCAGGCTTCTTTACGCAATTGCTTAAATTGCGTTTCACTGCGACGATCATACCTTCATTTCATTTCATTTCCGCAGTTCATATATGATTCATTTCATATATCATTAACACTCATTTCTTTCACGGGAACATATGAACCCACAATTGACCTGCTCCCAACGTCAGTGGCTTCATAGCTCAGTTGGTAGAGCATCGCACCGGTATCGCGAGGTCACGGGTTCAAACCCCGTTGAAGTCCTGAATTTTTTTCAGGCTTCTTTACGCAATTGCTTAAATTGCGTTTCACTGCGACGATCATACCTTCATTTCATTTCATTTCCGCAGTTCATATATGATTCATTTCATATATCATTAACACTCATTTCTTTCACGGGAACATATGAACCCACAATTGACCTGCTCCCAACGTCAGTGGCTTCATAGCTCAGTTGGTAGAGCATCGCACCGGTATCGCGAGGTCACGGGTTCAAACCCCGTTGAAGTCCTGAATTTTTTTCAGGCTTCTTTACGCAATTGCTTAAATTGCGTTTCACTGCGACGATCATACCTTCATTTCATTTCATTTCCGCAGTTCATATATGATTCATTTCATATATCATTAACACTCATTTCTTTCACGGGAACATATGAACCCACAATTGACCTGCTCCCAACGTCAGTGGCTTCATAGCTCAGTTGGTAGAGCATCGCACCGGTATCGCGAGGTCACGGGTTCAAACCCCGTTGAAGTCCTGAATTTTTTTCAGGCTTCTTTACGCAATTGCTTAAATTGCGTTTCACTGCGACGATCATACCTTCATTTCATTTCATTTCCGCAGTTCATATATGATTCATTTCATATATCATTAACACTCATTTCTTTCACGGGAACATATGAACCCACAATTGACCTGCTCCCAACGTCAGTGGCTTCATAGCTCAGTTGGTAGAGCATCGCACCGGTATCGCGAGGTCACGGGTTCAAACCCCGTTGAAGTCCTGAATTTTTTTTCAGGCTTCTTTACGCAATTGCTTAAATTGCGTTTCACTGCGACGATCATACCTTCATTTCATTTCATTTCCGCAGTTCATATATGATTCATTTCATATATCATTAACACTCATTTCTTTCACGGGAACATATGAACCCACAATTGACCTGCTCCCAACGTCAGTGGCTTCATAGCTCAGTTGGTAGAGCATCGCACCGGTATCGCGAGGTCACGGGTTCAAACCCCGTTGAAGTCCTGAATTTTTTTCAGGCTTCTTTACGCAATTGCTTAAATTGCGTTTCACTGCGACGATCATACCTTCATTTCAGTGTTATTTATGTTTCAGATTCATCTGTTCATACTGTGGCAGAACGCCCGCATTGTAGCATCAAGGTTGATTTGCTCTTCACGAATTCACCTGTTAAGTCAGTCCGATTAGATATAAGATATAAGATTGAAATGTAACTGTGCCCTTGTCATTTATCAAGAAATTAGATGTGAATAGTTTTTTTTTTATTGAAGAACACTAACATTTTACATTTGTACAGTTTTCATAGGAGAAACAAATATCTGTTAGAAAAAAGAGAGTTCTTAGTCCGGTCTCGACTTCTAAACAAGACTTTGTGTAGATATAGTTATAAAGGATTGTACAATAATTATCAGGAAGGGTGGGCTTCAAATGGGCTTCAAATGGGAAATTATCATGTGCCTGGTGCCCCCGTTCGCAAAAGCAGAATTGGTTCAACCCCCCCTCTTGATCTTTAGATAATTTTTACTACCCCCTCCCCCCACACCAAATATAATGTAACTGTAAAAGTTGAAATGCTTGAAAACCGTCTTTGCTATTTGTTGTCTGACAAGCCTGCTTGTGCTGGAAGGTTTCTCCGAGGGGAGTACAAGCCAAAGCCCCATGATGACAGCAACATATAGGGCGATGAAAGAGGGAGACGAATCAGATCTTGCATAAGCTTCATGCCATCACAGAAAAAATAACTAACCATGATATGGCAGCCTATTTACGGAAGGTGGCAAACTTAAGACTGGCCTAAAGTGCTTTCACAATTTCATCAATGAGAAACCACACTGTTTCAAGTCTGGCGTTGAAAAGGATATGTTATATCTTGTTGAGGACTTGGACAGAGTGATGGCTAAATAGAAGGCGACAGATCAAATTGGCACCAAGTCCACAACATCTGAAACAAAGAAAAGGAAAGCCGGGAGCAGAGTAAAAAGGGGGGAAAAGAAAGCTCCCAGCTTGTGAATACAGAAGAAAAAGAGCATGCCTTATTTTCCGTTCCCTGGGAGGAGCCCCCTCCCCCCCCCTCCCCCCCCCCCCCCCCCGCTTGGTGAGGATTTTGAGACGGACATGTTTGGTATGTCCCCACTGGAAACAGTTGATTGTGAAACCCTATATTTTTGTTTATCTCAAAGACAGACAAGGCATGCTTCGGCAACCTTTGCATGCTGGGCAAACCGTTTCGCCAGGGAAGCCCAGGAGAGCGTCTGGGACTTCTGCACCTGAGAGTGAAGGAACTTACAACTGTCTTATAGCGGACTGTAACTAAGTACAAATGGTTTGTTTAGGACATGCAAACATGTCATCATGATAACACGTTAGACTTGCATGTTTTCCTGTCTTTTTTAGGTGAAATAAGATGTTGATCTGGATTGTTTTTGCATGTTGTACTGGGTGCAATTATAAGACACTTATTCTGTCGCAGTTACAGCCCATCTTCATGTCCTTTTTCACCAGTTCATCTGCCGGTCTTATGTTGCTGTTTTAAGGGCCATGTCGCTTCGTCGAAATTTTTTAACTCTGCAGCCGGCCTGTTTCAAAGCTATCTATCACTTTTAGCAAGAGTCAGACTTCAGAACTGCTTAAAGAAAAAGTTACAGAATGATGACATCTCTGAGTTCAAACGTAAGTGGTCCAAGTGGTTGTGCCCGTTAAACTTTTATATTCAGTGAAAGAAAACTTTTACTAAGAACTTATAGAAGGAAAGTTGGTATAAATTATACTTTCCTAGTTAGTTTTTTTCAAACGAAGTAACACACACTACAGTACTCAAACTTTACTATATGATTTGAGTCAAAAACTGAACGAAATATAACAACAAAGTATCAGAGCTGTGCATGTAGTGTTATTTAATAGGTTTCCCCGTCTAGCTTATAGTCTATTATCAGAACTACTCTATAACAAACATAATACAGCTTCTATATGCTTTATGAGGTCGATAACTTTCTGTGTATAGGAAGAAGGACGTTGCAATGAAATGGGTTAAAATTAAGATGATAAAAATCATTCAAAGACAAAATTCATCATCTTTTCAGTATTTTCTCACTGTGTATACCCGTTTCGTTTGCATGGTAATATACCTACAGTCACCAACAAACAAGTCAGAAGTCAGAAGTCTAGTTTTCGCGTCTTAGGCTATTTTGGGCACGTGTCACGAGACGTGTTTTACGAGAATCAAACATGCATCAGGGAAACCCCCTTTTCCTGAAGTACTCTTGCGTGGTTGGACAAGAACGACAACAAAGAGTGAATAATATTCAGCCTCGATGACCCATATCATACTACAACACCTAAAAACCTATAACTGAGCAACAGACGGTCACTTAATAGTCACTACGTCAGTTACAACGTACCTTAACTAAATAGAGCCCTGTTGACAGGAGAGTGAAGCGAGACTACGGCAAGCCACCACGAGGATCGCCGTCTGCTTGCAACAAACCGTCAAATGCATAAAGAAGGGTTTGGGTGAGTTCTTCTGAATGTTTTCACGGCTGTTTTTTTATTTTTCAGGTTTATACATTCAAATAATTACTGTCGATCATTCTAATGAGTTTTTTTCTATCTGATAGATATTCAGATTGACTTAATTTTACATTCATTATCTTTGATGAGAAATAGTTCCCCCTCCGTAAAGTCTAGCTTACCATAAGTCACAGTTTGTACCGGGAACGCAATGGTTGGCCGATTCAAGTTTAATGTTCCTGGATCTATGATATTTTGGATATCCGGATTTTTGAGGCTTTACAAAGATATACATCAATGCAGGACACAATCTCTGTGAAGTGCTAGGCACCGAATTATGTTTGGTTTAATTTGATGGTGCTCAATAGGCTTTTCAGGACCCGAGATTTCCCTTATTTGAAACTTGGGATTCGGGATTTGAATACAAAATCGGGGTGAGCTTTGGGATTGAAAGTATGCGAGGGAGTTGAGATGCCAAAAATAAATCTTGGGTTTACGGGATCCGTGGGTTTGTAGGTCGGGATTACGGGATTGAAAAACCCTGTTGGGGATTCAGTTATTTCACATTTCAATAAATTATTGATGTTGCAGTAGAACCTCGGTACCTACCTCAAACTATTAAAATTCCATTTCCCTTGGATTTTACTCGGTTGAATTGAACTCGGACCAATACTCGAATTCCTTGCTAACTCGAACCAAATTTCATTTTCCTTGATCAAAAAACGTACCCCGATAACTCGACATATGGGTTTTGCAAAATATTAGGATTTTATGAGTCATACCGGATCATCAGAATAGAAAAGCATAATCGACCGGCCCGATAACTCGAACCTGCTAACCTGAGTTCGGGTCACCGTCTGGGCACCGCCGAGGTTCTACTAGCCTGCTTAGCTGGCGGTATTGTGTAGAAGTCGAGTGACATTTGGCGGCGGAGCCGTTGTAATACAGTCGAGTGAGATTTGACGGCGTAGCCGCGAGATTTGCCGGCGAAGCCGCGAGAAATACCGCCTGCCAGAGAACCATGAATTTTCGAATGCCGCCCACTTTCATCAGCTTAGCTGATCCCAATTAAATCAGCCAATCAAAGAGAAACCTGCAATTTGAAACTTCCGATTATTATCGCGCGAGACAGTTTAGAAATAAGCGTTGACAGGCTAAACACGACTCCTAAGCTCGTGATAATGTGAAACGTGACCTTGTGTATCTACTATGATTGACATATGTATAGCCCTTGACCAATCAGTTTCCCCGCTCACTGGTGTGCGGGCTATTCAAAATACCGGGGTTTTCTGGCAGGCGGTATTTCAAACGCCTCGTCCCCACTCCTTTTTTGGGATCGCGGCTCCGCCGCCAAAACTTTAATCTCACAATACCGCCAGCCAAAACTTTAATCTCACAATACCACCAGCTGCGCAGGCTAAGGTTCTACTGTACATGAATGGCCTCTATTATTACTTTAAGGAATCAGAGCAAACAGATTAATTTCTCGGAGGAAAAACTGCCGCTTAGGCTGCATTCATTATGTATGCTACACGGGGGTGGGGCAGAGGATTTTTTTTTTCAGCGGCTCGTTTTTTTATATCCCCCCCCCAGGGTCCATACAAATTTTCATAATCCCCCCCAAGCAATGAGCCGAAAAATAAATACCCCCCCTCCTCCCTCACAAGAAATATCAAAATAAATATCTGTATAATAGTACACTATATATGTTGAAATTTCAAGAGACATGTTTAATAAGATCACCGAGAGAGCTTTGACTGTTTATTTCACACCTATGCCAGCCAGTCTAAGTAGCGTGAATTAGGTATAGATAGCCTGCCAGCTCGTGTACGAGTACTACCAGGAGTATTGACAGGAACCTCCGTTTCACTGTCACTCTCGTCGACAAAAGCAACAACCTAATCATCGTCATCACTCTCACTATCACACTCATCCACGGATTCATCTCCGCTGTTGCCATCCTCTTCACCCTCGTTTTCCGGCCGTTCAGCATCATTCCTCTTAAGTGCGACATGTGCACTTGAGGATGATGATGCAGAGGATATTGAGGATGATGACAATAATGATGAGGATGACAATGATGAGGATAACAATGTTGCTGGTAACAAGGCTGCTGCTGCTGATGATATTGACAATGATGTTGGTGACTGATGAGATTGACAGTGTTGAGGATAATGACAAAGATGAGTGAAAATGACAATGTTCTACATTTTATGGCCATATCTTTTTCTTTTTAAACCTTAATGACTTAATTATTTGTTGTCTGGACAAGTGGCAGATATAGTAGGGGGTGCACTGGGTGCATGTGGACCCCTTTCAAACTGGTACACAAAATTCATTGCTGGTTTTCAGCACGGTCACGCCATTCAAAATAGATGAAAATAAAAATCAAAAGCATTCAATAGCTGGAAAATGAAAGGAGGTACATAGGGAAAGACCCTCGCCAAAATTCAGGTCAGAGGAATATTTCGTATAAGAGATATCCGAAGAAATGTTTTACCCCAATTTATAGGGATTTGTATGGAGACGCCATGCTGGTGCTCACCTGGATGAGCTCCAACATGGCGGACGGAAACCAACAGAAACATTTATTACCGAGTTTTGCTACAAAAGCGTGAATTTATTCTTCGAGAAACTCATAAACATTAAAATACTACTTTGTCCAGTACATGAACTGTACATGTTTAGATTGCAAAATTTCCTGAAATAAGTCATTTTTTTAACCTACATGACAGCTCTCTTGGCCGTCATGTAAATGCCGCGTCACGCAAAAGCTTAGAAATTCAAGCGTACTCTATCACAAAACCAAGAACCCTTTTGAAGCGAAAATTTGTTTGACAATTAGTTTTCAGCTGCTCTAATGCATCGTGAGAGTAAAATCTCGGTAGGATGGATAGTTTTTAGTTTGAATTTTAGTGACGTCATGTGAAAACCAACAATTGAACATTTAAGTGCACATTTGTTGTTCAATTTCATAAAACTGTGCACTGTCGAATTACATTGTTTTCTTTTGCATTCATTGATTCAATAAAGTTGCACTGCTTAGACTGAGGTTGCATTAAATGTTTGCATTTTAGATGTTTTACTTTCTATACTGTATCGAAACATTACATCTACAGGCCAGGCACACTGCTTGAAAAACTTCAAAATAGGTACTATAGTCTCTCAGAATAATAGAGGTACCCTTGTTGCTTACAATCCTTGCATATCATTTCTTTTTTCACTTTTTAAAACTATTACAAAAGCTAGACAGAATCTTACAAAAAATAAGCATCCCCCCAGGAGATAATTAAACAATTTTCATATCCCCCCTTTTTTTTGCTCTAAAAATTTGAGAACCGCCCCTAAAATCCTCTGTCCCCCCCCCCCCCTGTAAGATACATAATGAATGCAACCTTATAAGCTTCCCCGCCGCTTGTAAGCTCCCAAACCCCTTTTCCTCAAGGGCATACGCCTGTAAGCCAAAAAATATATCCGACCAGGATAATCGGGATACACTGCGGGTATGCAGTATGCAGGCGGTGTGCGTCACGAGATTCGTCCAATCAGAATGCGTCAATTGTAGAGTGATTTCGCGCTAGAAAGAGCTGTTTTCAGAGTTATATGTGGGGAAATTTTCGCTTTCTTCCAAGTTTGTGTAGGTAATTTCGACTCTATACCGCCGTGGAAAGTTGTTTGAAGACTTTATCTTGATAGCAGTTGCAGTTGCGTTAGTTTTAAAAAATTTTGCTTTCTTGAGCATTTGTGACGAGTTTGAATTGCTCGGTCATGTACAAGCCGCCATGATGATTTGAGTGTTATTTTTGTTGTTCTTCTTGGATTCATTGCTGGTTACTATTAGCGGTTTTATCAACGTGTTACTTCAATCTTTCTTCTTTGTAAATCGTGGGGTCTACCCCTGTTTGTTTCCCCGTTATGAGGCGTTGAAAGTGCCTTGGAATGAAGAGATTGTCTCAGCCAAGTAGCACACTGAGTAGACTTGCTCACAAGTCGAGCTTTTGAGCGCGAAGCGCGAGCGAGCGAAAGCTCGGCTTGTTTCCCTTGCAGCGAAACACATCAAGTGACGTCATCTTGGCGCGAACTTCTCAGGATGCTGCATGCAGCGCTGCCTGTCAAACTGTTAAAATACTTTTCGCACCTCGCGACATCGATCAATGGTTTGGTAATGGAATGGAGGAGGAAAATACACCAACTAAAACTTTTATTGGTGGGGTCACAATCTCCCGCCTCCCGTACGTTTTTGTCCCTTTGTTTCCCGACTCCCGCCCTTTATTGTGTTTCTCCCGTTATCATGTAAATCACGCTGTTTGACTCCCTATTCAGATTCTAAAAGGGAGTGCTTTGGCCAGCTAGCTAGCTTGTCCAAAATAAAAAATTGTGTTGTAAATCGAACCACTCCTTTCCAGCGCGATCATTGAAGCGGCATTCCTTCGAAACAAGTTTACACCACGCGGCAAAATCTTCGTAACAGTGTTTTGTGAACTACAGTCGTAAGGAGCGAGCTCCCAGGAAGGTCTTCCATGGACGGATTTTTCCCGACCAAACCGAAAAATACTAAGACCGACCTGACTCGCTTCGTCGTTCTTACGGAGAATTTCGACAGCTAGCAAGACAGACGAGACACTGACACGACTGACACAGTCGACATATGTCATGCTATCTCATTCATGTCCTATGATGTAAGCGACTTGGAAATGTTTCCAATTTCACAGGAAGTAATGCCGTTTTTTTTTATCCCGAGCAGGAATTTTCGTCTTTTGACTTTTCTCGTGTACAAAATTTTGCTGTAAGCCTCGGAAAACGTTAAATGGAAGTCAAGAAACGTTCTTGGGTTCGTTTCTTTGACTGGAAGTAAGCAGTAACAAATAGCAAAAGCTTGCCTTTTTGAATTTCTCTCCCGCTTCCCACCATCGTAGAGATCCCGCCTCCCGTCCTTTCTTCTCCCGTCTCCCAGTACCCCTCCCACCCCCTGTTCTCCCGGGCTGCCACCCCCCTGTCCCCCTCCGCTTTATTCGGGTTGCTGGCGGAAAACATTTGCCTTCAATGTGGCAAACTGGTAGACAATCCAGCGTTACGAAGAAAGTTATTTTCACGAGGCATACACAATGTGTAGCACGCATGTTCCTTCGCGTGGTTTATGTCGGATCATTGCTTATAGAACGACGCATACACAGTGTGTAGCACGCTTGTTCCTTCGCGTGGCTTATGTCGGATCGTTGCTTATAGAACGAGGCATACACAATGTGTAGCACGCTTGTTCCTTCGCGTGGCTTATGTCGGATCGTTGCTTATAGAACGATGCATACACAATGTGTAGCACGCTTGTTCCTTCGCGTGGCTTATGTCGGATCTTTGCTTATAGAACGAGGCATACACAATGTGTAGCACGCTTGTTCCTTCGCGTGGCTTATGTCGGATCGTTGCTTATAGAACGAGGGATACACAATGTGTAGCATGCTTGTTCCTTCGCGTGGCTTATGTCGGATCATTGCTTATAGAACGACGCATACACAATGTGTAGCACGCTTGTTCCTTCGCGTGGCTTATGTCGGATCGTTGCTTATAGAACGAGGCATACACAATGTGTAGCACGCTTGTTCCTTCGCGTGGCTTATGTCGGATCGTTGCTTATAGAACGAGGCATACACAATGTGTAGCATGCTTGTTCCTTCGCGTGGCTTATGTCGGATCGTTGCTTATAGAACGAGGGATACACAATGTGTAGCATGCTTGTTCCTTCGCGTGGCTTATGTCGGATCGTTGCTTATAGAACGAGGGATACACAATGTGTAGCATGCTTGTTCCTTCGCGTGGCTTATGTCGGATCGTTGCTTATAGAACGAGGGATACACAATGTGTAGCATGCTTGTTCCTTCGCGTGGCTTATGTCGGATCATTGCTTATAGAACGACGCATACACAATGTGTAGCACGCTTGTTCCTTCGCGTGGCTTATGTCGGATCGTTGCTTATAGAACGAGGCATACACAATGTGTAGCACGCTTGTTCCTTCGCGTGGCTTATGTCGGATCGTTGCTTATAGAACGAGGCATACACAATGTGTAGCATGCTTGTTCCTTCGCGTGGCTTATGTCGGATCGTTGCTTATAGAACGAGGGATACACAATGTGTAGCATGCTTGTTCCTTCGCGTGGCTTATGTCGGATCGTTGCTTATAGAACGAGGGATACACAATGTGTAGCATGCTTGTTCCTTCGCGTGGCTTATGTCGGATCATTGCTTATAGAACGACGCATACACAGTGTGTAGCACGCTTGTTCCTTCGCGTGGCTTATGTCGGATCGTTGCTTATAGAACGAGGGATACACAATGTGTAGCATGCTTGTTCCTTCGCGTGGCTTATGTCGGATCATTGCTTATAGAACGACGCATACACAGTGTGTAGCACGCTTGTTCCTTCGCGTGGCTTATGTCGGATCTTTGCTTATAGAACGAGGCATACACAATGTGTAGCACGCTTGTTCCTTCGCGTGGCTTATGTCGGATCGTTGCTTATAGAACGAGGGATACACAATGTGTAGCATGCTTGTTCCTTCGCGTGGCTTATGTCGGTTCTTTGTTTAAAGAACAATGAATATAACTAATGAGATGCATTTTCCACTCGACAACTCTGTCTGTCGGGTCGAGACAACTTGTCCACTCGTACAAGTTGTGGAAAGTATTTTTCCACTTGTGTCATGTCGACAGTATTGGACATGACTGGCTTCTTCTAGGAGATGTGTTTCCGCGAGACAACGACTTGGGAACTATTTCTGCTATTTGCCGAAACTGCTCGGAACGCAACGAAACGCTGACAAAGAAAATGTTTCAGGTCAGGGCTAACTTTTCTGGACCAAAAGGAAGTCTAGCAAACAATTTGAGCTCATCGGTGGACGTAAGTAATTTTCTCGCCTTTGAAATTTTCACGACTGTGTAGTTCGGCCGGATCTCGCATTAGCTAATCGAAATGATTCGAAACTGTTAAGAGCTAATAGGCTTATTTTGAGAAAACGCAACGAACTATAAAAATAAAAACGGCAAAATAACATTTAGACTTCGAAATTCATCGTCTCCCTGAGCATTCTGTCTTAAGGGTAGCGCTTTTCTAAATCCGGATTGCAAACAAATTTTCTCCTCACATATAAAAATTTACTGAAGAAAAGAGCTCAGATCATCGGTGGAAGTAAGTATTTTCTCGCCTTTGAAATTTTCACATCTGTGTTTTTCGGCTGGATCTTGCATTGGCTACTCGAATAATTTGTACCTTCGAAACTGTTGAGAGTAAGCTTTTAAACAGAACAAAAACACGACGAAATATTGTTTACACTTTTTTAAAAATTACTTTGTTTTATCGTCTCGCTGAGCCTTTCATCTTAAGTGTTGCCTTTTAGGCAAATCCGGATTTGCAAACACATTTTCATAACAGAACTTTTGGCAAGCTAGCTTCGACATCAGTTAACTTCACTATTTATCCCTCGGGCAACTAAAGAGGTAACTTGGTCCTTCCTAAGGGCGACCAGTGGCACAACAACTAAGCGGACAGAACACACTTCCAGTCTTTCGCCGTGCTCTAAATAGTCGAAAACAGGGAGCAACTTCAAAAGTCAAGCTTTTTCCTGATCCTGTTGGCGCCGAAAGAAATACGTCTTTTCCACTGCAGTAACCCTCGATTACTTTCCTTTGATGTTCACGAACATCTTTGTACTGTGCTTTTCGCAACCCATAAGCGATTGCGTCCTTGACTGAACCCATCTTACAACTAGCTGAAAATTGAAGTTTCAAGATCTTGTGCGCGTGATCTGTTTGATTGACGTGCGGTTTGATAAGGTTGCTTCCGATGGATAACAACTGCGTTTGGAATTTCTTAGAGTGAACAGACTATAAAAGCCGTTCGTGCCGGGTCCTACTACACCAGACCAGAAAAACAAGCGAACGACTTTGAGAAGTCTAAACTTCCGGGAAACGGGCTGAGAAACTTGCCGAAGCGAAAGCCGACGTGAAGCGAGTAAGAAAAAATCCAGGAAGAGTTTGTTTCATTTTAAACCAGAAAAGGTAAATAAGTTTAAATATTTTGATAACCTTTGGAAACAAAACATTTTTCATAACCCAGTGGGGAAACTGAAAGCGTGTCTTTAAAGTAATTTGCTTGTAGTGTGAGTGTATGCCAATCTTCATGTAAACTTACGCAATGGAATAAATCTCTACCAAAACACAAAACCATTATCGCAGATCTAGACAACATCATACAGGATTTTAAAACTGTGAGGTTAGGTTTATAACAAAATCGATACACTGCGCTCACTTCAATGAACGTACAGACAAGAATGTGGTTTATTTCTGCGGCCGTAGCTTCGGTGAAATTCCCATTGTGCTGTAGCTGTTCGGGCGCTAGTTTTGGTTTGTTTTTCCCTTTCCTATAGAAGATTTATTTGTTCATAAGTATTACAAACAGTCACTGTTTGCAAAATAATGTAAAGTTGTCGATGAAAATAAAATTGTTATAAGAGACGATGCAAGGTTTCTCACCTTGCTCTTTGTTCACGCTCCTCCTCCTTGCCCGGTTGATAAAGTTCGGACCATCAAACGTTACTTTCAAATGGACGAATGTTTTATTTAAGCAATTCCAGGTATGAACAACAGGTCTCTTTCATTCTTCTGAGATAGAAATATACACATAAGCACAGCACTAAACAGTACCTAAAATCTTCTGAGAAACAGGAAATCGCCGAAATCGCCGCCTAAAATCGGCTAAAATCGCACCTTCGATCGTCTCCGAATGGCGATAAACTTATGGAAATTACCAATAAGGCCACTATGAGATCTTGAAAATTCTCCAAATCGCTCTCCTCCGTGATGTTTTTTAGAAAAGGAAGCAGTATTTTGATCCCGGGTTTTGACCCATATCTCTCACGAGATGCGAATTGGACCGTGTCACGACATAAACAGTTTTACCCATGAACCTTTGTGGATCGTGACGCACACCTCCTGGCGGGTATGGCTACTGATCCGATCGATTATAAGCTCCCCCGGATATATACAAGTCAGCCCCCCTCAAAATGTGTTGAAATGAATTTGATTTATTACGACGCTTTGAAGCGTAACCAAAAAACCTGTAAATGCAAAATGTAACTGAAATTTTGATCAGCACTGCTTCAGCTCGGTTTCGAAGCGCTTTTTCTATTCCTGTTATAAGCCTCCTCGGAAGTAAAGCTATCCGTTTATAATAATAAGAGTTACTAAAACCAGGAGCCCATGCTTAAACCTATAAGGAGTTCAGTAGGAAGGCCAAACGTCGAACTTAAATTTCATGATGAGACGAAAAGAGTTAGCAAGAAATTTGACGTCTGGCTCTGTCATCGTCTGAATGAGTTTGGATCGTTCAACACTTTCTTTCCGTCTAACTAAGTCAAACTAAAGAATTATTAAGAGCTTGTATGATATTGTAAAATAATTGTATATTTATTTAATTTGATTCAGTTGATTGGTTCGACGCGTCCTAAGGTCGACGTCCGATCGAGCCAACAGACGATCTTAACTCTTAAGTTAATTTAGTTCGACCCAAATTAGACTTGGGTTCGTCTCAAGAACACCAGCTCGACGTTTGGTCTAGGCCTTATGATATCAGCCCAGGGCTTTGTTAAATGTTTTTCTCAGAGAATGAATGGTATACGACTCCCCGCCGTGAGGACGAGAAAAAGTGGAATAATATTATTTTCTGATTAGCACTAAAGTGTGGTCGTCTTCAAAATGCAAATAACATTTGAATAATATAGATTTCAAAAATTTTATGAAGAGCTTTACGCTTTCTTGAGTAACTTTTATTGTTTCTAGCTGCAAACCCTGGAAGAGACAAACTCAAAATATCATTACTAGCTGAAGATTTTATAACGTCTGGCTTAACAGTTCTAGTCTGCAAATACGCTGACATAGTTCAGTCTGTCCATAGTTTTTACGTGTTTTCTTTCAGTTCAGTTCTAAAACTTCACGACCTATTATTATTGACAAGCTAGGGTTAAGAAGCTTCACACGGATATTGAACACGGCACACACAGAGACGAATGGAATTGGGAGCTAAAATGATCATCTGAGCTATCTAGGCAAGGCCAAAACATTTCTAGGACAGAGCAAATTTCGGCAGCAATAATCAGGGGGTATGCTACGCCAAAAGTGACAAAATATCAAAGATGCAACTTTATAATTCAAATCCACAAATTCACTATTAAGATCAATACAATTTGCATCAACTTGCTTTTTGAATGCGTCAAGATTGTAGAATTTAATTTCAATTCCCACGCGTTTCTTGTTATGTATCAAGAGATATGTTTTCCAAAACCAGATGCATGTTTTTTTCTAAATCAAGATGTATGTTTTTTAAATCAAGAAGAGAGACGACAGTTTTTGATCAGTTCTGTTTCTGAGAGGGACTGAAAAGGAGAACACAGGTTGGAATTCAAGATGGCTTCTAATCGTTTCTAATAAATTTTTCGAAGCTTTTGCTCTCCCTTTTGCAGTACTGCGGGGACTGTGTGAAAGAAAATACCGATGGGGGCACGCAGAATTTCTAACAAGACGTCAAGAGGAATATCAACGTACTTTGTGTGATTTGTGGGTGATGTATGGTCGAGTTACGGAGTCCCCTCAGGAGATTCAACCTACTCAGGATCTGGAACTTTTAATGCATATATTGAACTCCAGATTACAATCACTTGCAAAACTAAACAGTGACTTTGATTATCAAGGCACTACAGAAGAGTCAAGTATTACGCAGAATTCACAGTTATCCTCTAGACGCCTTGCAAGAAATTCTGCGTGCCCCCCATCAGTATTTTCGTTCACACAGTCCCGCACTGCTGCAACAAGGAGAGCAAACCTTCGAAAAATTCATTTACATTTGGAATATAGAAGATTATAGAATCGATTAGAAGCCATCTTGAATTCCAACCTGTGTTCTCGTCTTCAGTCCCTCTCGGAAACAAAACTGATCAAAAACTTTTGTCTCTCTTCTTGATTTAAAAAACACAAATCTTGATTTAGAAAAACATGCACCTTGATTTAGAAAACGTATCTCTTAATACATGACAAGAAACACGTGGGAATTGAAATTAAATTCTACAATCTTGACACATTCAAAAAGCAAGTTGATGCAAATTGTATCGAACTTGATAGTGAATTTGTGGATTTGAATTACAAAGTTGCATCTTTGATATTTTGTCACTTTTGGTGTAGCATAAGGGGGAGTTGCAAGAATGTTTCAGCACCCTAAACTTTGCTTTTGGTATCAATGCGTAATTCGACGATACAAAGATTTAGAATCCTCTTTTACGGCAAAAAGCTTAATGTAATTTTGTACCACGAGACCTGCAGTATTTTCCTTTTCTTGTCGTTTTTCTAGTCAATACGTACACTAGTGTCACGCCAGTTTCATCCATAAAAATCAGTCTAGTACATAGTTTTTCTGCTCATTTCCTATTTTGAGAAACTGTCAAATTGAAGCCGGCTGACGATTGCCGTTTCTTGTAAAAGTGATTCTAAATTAATCTCTCCTGATCAGCTGATAAACTACATGCCGATCCTTTCCTCTCTTTCTAAAGATCATTTCAGATTCAGGAATTCAAAACACAGAAACTCAAACAAAGAAAATTGCTACCTTCAAGAAAGGAAATACGTACCAAACCAAAGAGAGCTTCATTAGCATTTTCTTCTGAACTTCGAGACCTAAATTTTCATTGACCCAAGTAACCAATAGTTTCTTTTGCCTCTAAGCAGAAATCATCTATTGTTTCGTTCTCCAATCGCAGACCATCATGTATGTCTGGTTTCAAAACAATCGTCGAGTAAATATCGAAATCTTTTTATGTCCAGGCTATGAAACACCGACTCGGGATTCCGTAGTTGTTTCAGTTCAAGAAACGCCACTGAGCGTTACAGGGAATAAGATTACCTACTGGTAAGTTTATTTTCTACAATTACTTTCTACTGTCTTTTAAAAATGTCACATCGCTATAACGTCTGCAGTGGACGACATTTCAGAACGTTAGATCATAATTTTCAGAAGAATAGTGACTTGAGTTCCCTGTTGTCCTCATCACGCGATGATGTTGTTCACATCAGCGAAACACTTCTAAATTTTCTTTATTGATAATTTAATGTAAAAGCTGTATTCAATGTTAATGTTGTAAACGGAATTTATAACTCTTACTAATTTAGCTTTTTTGATTGCAATTTTAGCAGTTTTATAGCATGTATCAAGTTGCTATGACTTTGACTACAGACTAATATAACTGACAGTCTCACTTATACACAATGAACAGTTTTACGGATGGGTCATCATTTTTATTCACCTCTCTATTTTATATTCACTACTCAGACCAAGCGTGAGGGGAAGTGACTTAAGACTCCAAAGTATCTAGATAATCTTGTATGCTTTTCTAAAGAAGAAAAACAAAATAGAGGAAATTTAAATGGCCGATGGGAATTGTGCAGGCCAAGATTTGTATAAATTGTGTTACCTTTATTTTAGTATAGTAAAGGTCTGGAGGAAAAATGTCTGCTTATTTCTGTGGCAACTGTAAACAATTCAGCCGACATATGGACAAGATTCCGAACCATGGTAAAAAGGGAATTTTCCGGTAGGTCAACTATGCAGAAAGTAATTATTAATAACTTTATATTAGAGCGATTTTCGTATGACCTTGAAATGAAAACGCGCGAACAAAACAGAAACAACAAACGAACGGAAATAGGGCGATTTGATTGGTTTGTCGAACGGATACAAACGCGCGTGTCTTTTGTTTGGTTAAGCAAACGCTCACGAAAAAACTAGTTTCGGTTGGTTAAGCAAACGTTCACGAAAAAACTAGAAATCTAGAAATCGCTTTGACGTAATACTGCAACACGATTGGCCAATCGAACAATGCCTTCTCCATAGTAGGGTTTTCTTTGGCAGGAAAACGAAGAGTCCACGTTTGATCTTTTCATCCATTGACTTATGAAACAGATGACGAACACTTACCGAAACCATTTTTTTTTTCAAGGTCATACGAAAATCGCTCTAGTCGGACCAAATTGTTACTCCAGATTCCAGATGTCTTTATTTACCTTCGAAGGCAGCAGATGCGTAAGAACCTCTGGCATCCAGAAGACGACACAATTTTGAATACATGCATCATTGCTGTAAACGCTTTAGCTAAGTGCAAAAGGCCGGGGACACTGACAATTCCCAATGATACGCAACACTGATGTGCAACCGGACTTAACATGAAACATCCAACAATGTTGCGTCCGTTTGCGTTGGACTTTACATAGTGCGGACACCGTACTTCTATTTAAACAAAGCTTGGCGTTCAGATGGTACAAAATTAATTAAATGACGAGCAAAGAAGAGAACAGAGCGGGAAAAGCGCCTCAGAGTCACTCGTGTCACTGATTTAAGAAACATGAACGAATTATGTCTCGAATTTGACTTTCTTATATTTCTCTGTTTTTTGCCTTTAAAAGAATAAACAGTGATCGCCTGTGTGAAGAACGAAATGCGCCAAACCCAGCTTGCCAAAGGTATCAGGGTCATTTACAGCGGTCTTTCATGGAAAATCCAAAAGACGGTCTGGCTGACTGGTTTGTAATTAAACACACCAAGGATCAATCGCTGTCGCTTGATTTGCTTTCTAAACATGGTTTTGTGGCTGTGGATGCAACACAGGTAGGTATAATCAATCAGGGTTGCAATTTCTATTAAAAGCCCAATCTAAGATAAAATGGGGTAACAGTGAAACTACAGCAGCATGACTTGTAAAGATCCTTTAAAAAAAGTGGAACAAATCCTAAATTAAACAAACTCGAAACGGAAACCTGGGATGTTTTAACACTGAAAAAAAAAAGCCATCACCTTTTGTTGAGTAAGAAATCGTGTTGTTAATTCTAATTGCAACTAGGATCAAAGTAAAATTTGATAAGAAACACTAAAAAATAAACGTGGTTGTCACCCTCTTAACCCCGTGTGTCGTTATTTCACTTTTTAGGGCTATATTTACGATGAAAATTAGCCTCCCACGCAGTCTTTCTTGGGGGCCTGGGACCAAGCTCCGCAGTCGGGGAAAAAGGTCAAAACAAATCGGGGAGCGAAGCGAGCCAATCAGGCATCTGGAGAGAATGGCCCTTTCCCCCTCCCCAGTCCACTGCTCGACTCTCTTTGCTCTCTTGTTTTTTATGCCTTTTCACTCCGTTTTTTGCCATTTTTCCACGCAGCGGAGACTGGTCCTATGAGGTAGCCTGAGTATCATGCCTTCCTAGGGGGCTAAGGGAGAGGGGATAATAGTGAGATAAAAAATTCCAGTCATGTGATGACTTCATTTTCACCGAACCATATTATAATTAGTGCCTATACGAGTGGACGCTCTCTCTCGAGACTCATATGAAGTAGTTTTGAAGTAAAAGTTTTCGTAGTTTCAGATCCAGAAGAAATTTTTTCTCTCTCTTTTTTTCCAGAATGACATTTATCCACAACTCACGAGATCAAGTTCTTCAACGTGAGTAAAAAGAAAACCACCCCATCCTGGGGAAAACGTTTTCAGAACTAGTTTATTACGACTACTTCATCTTATAGCGTCACTTTACTTCATTAACCTGTGAAACAGTATTTAACAATTAGTGCGAAGTAGATACAAGTACATGTCGTGGTTCAGTTTGTTTCAACTCAGTATCATACACTGCCATACCCAAAAACAAATGAAATATGATTCAGTTAAACCAAGGATAAAATTGAACCACATAATACCCACAAAAGAAAACATGTGATGAAATTAGTGTTTAAAGGGGCTGTAGAGGCACGCTTGCCTTGATCATTTAATATTTAATACCAGTTACGCGTCCTTTAATTCCCTATGAAACTTGAGAATGACAAAATCACACCTTTTTTCCAACAAAATAAGTCGCCCATGCATTATATCAAACATCACAAACAACAAAAATGAACTTTGAAAAACTGTTATGCTGACAGGTTTTCTATAACCACAATTGCAATCTATTTCAATCTTCTTCAAGTTTGTCAGTCTATCCTTGTCTACTTTTGTATTTGTCGTGACACTAACTTTTTGAGGGGTTGTTTAAATGTTTCGCTCAATTTGGTGGCCATTCATTCCCTGTGTTTAAATTTGGATAGTTGTTGTGACAATCCTTTTAAATAACCTTTATTATTACATCCAAATAGAGAATTTTACATGTTTTGATAGCTACTGAAAAGAAAAGAAGAAATTATTGCATAAAATTATGCATTACGATGACAAAGATGTCTATTAGAGCTAAATAAACATGTGTTTTCGTGCTCTCGCGCCTAGCTATAACAAGGATATTTTTTATACAGTGGTGACAGGTAAACAGTAGCTAAAAACACAACAAAACAAAATAAGTATGAAGTAAATAACACAAACATTGACACTAGCTGGAGATTGAAAAGAACGAGTACGTATTCAAGTAACTTTCAAATTGTCGAATCAGTGTTGTTTTAGTAATCGTGGGAAGGAGTAATTTGGGAGGTCTTAATCTACTAACTATTTTACGGGTAACGTCAAGTAATGTAACGTTAGGTAACGTCACGATACAGGTTTTTTCTACCCTACTACCAGTCAACTGGATTCAAGTGTTACAGGACGAATAAACTGAAATATGACCATTTCACTACCTTGCTCTCAAATAACGATGTGAACGGTTTTGCGTCTACTCTCTTTTTTGCAATCGCAAGCTTCAAGCCAAATCTCGCCTTGTATAGTTGTCTTCGTCCTCGAATCTGACTCTAGGTTTCCCTGATTAACATGCTGATATACAAGGTCCACAGAGAATGTACTATCACTATGAAACAAAACGGCATGAAAGTCTTCAGGTTACTCATTTAGTAAAGTACTATGTCTGAAACAAGCTATTTTCATGTATAATACTCCTGCAAAGAGGAACTGCTCTTGTGGGAAGGCAGGGAAACAAATAGCCCTTTCAAGTCAGACCCCTCCAAATTTCACCACCAAACCTTGTTCTGGAATTATAAACTTACGAGTCAGAGTTCTTGATATAAATTCTCGGTGAACCCGCTAAAGTAAATAAAAAGAGTGCTCATGCGCAGTTAGGACAAATGCAAAGAATTGCTTTTGTCCGCTAAGCAGACTCAGTGATGAAATTGGGAAGACTGGTATCAATACTGGGTATGGGCATTTGGGAGCACTCTCCTTAGTCCTGTCTTTCTTTTCATTAAGAAATAGGGCATATTTCTTTAATGAAATTTGAAAAAAATCAACTTCTGTAGTCTATAGCTGTTTATCGTAGAACATGCATATTTTCGAAGGGTCATGTGCTGGTTACTCCGCTTTATTCAGGAAGTCTAAGGTTCGACCCCAGTTTGGAGAGTTATCGAATTTTTTTTCCGAGTCGCTGGTCATTCTTGAATTTGACTTTCTTTCCTTTTCTTTGTTTTTGCCTTTAAAAGAACAAACAGTGAACGCCTGTCTCTATCACAAGAACGACAGGTGCCAAACCCAGCTTACCAAGCATTTCAGGATCGGCAGTTACAGCGGTCTTGTATTGAAAATCTGAGGGATGGTCTGGCAGACTGGTTTGTAATCAGACATACGAGGGATGAAGCGCTGTTACGCGATTTGCTTTCTAAATACGGTTTTAAGGCTGCGGATGCAACACAGGTAGGAGCTAGTCTTATATAACTGAAAAATAACACTGAAATCAAGAGGGCTATACCGTAAAATTCCGAACATAAGTCCCTCCATTTATAAGCCCCCCCCCGGGGGGCTTGTACTTGGAAAATTACCTTCAAATACAAAGTAAAACAAAGCAAAAACAGTAAATGTACTTCCAACTATAAGGCTAGCCCAATCGGTTTTGAAACGCAAATTTCCCTCCGTAGATAAGCCCCTCCGAATATAAGCCCCCTCCAAAAATAAGCCCCTCAAAAAGGGCCTTTGAAAAATATAAGCCCCGGGGCTTATTTTCGGAATTTTAAGGTATTTCCTGCAAGGAGGCCCAATGAAAGCCATGAGAATGAGAAAAGCGCCATTTTTCTCTTTGAGGCTTCTCGCGTTCACTGAATTGTACAAAACGGGTCATGGTACTTTATTCTCGTTGTCTAAATTCTTTTGCCAGTTCTAGTATATGCTCCAGGCGTTCAGTTCAGTGCAGTGTGGGGCGAATTAGTCAGAGAGAGAAAGACCTCCCCCAATCCCGGATTAGTACTCGCCCCAGAAACTACCCTTTAGGCGAAAGTTTAAGGATGATGAAATTTATTCAGTCAGTATTTGCGGAAGACGTTTTGAAGTAAATTTTTTCTTGAATTGCTCGAAATGTTCTTCTTCTTTTCTTGCAGAATACTAATTCACATTTCATAGGATTGAGCTCTTCAAAGTGAGTGAAATACAGATCATACACTATTAATTACATGGTCCACCATTGAAGAAGGATTATTCTAAATATGTCACCTTGTTTAGAACGTATGGAATTTTTATCCATCATTCTCAAATACTCTTGAAATAACGAATATCATTTTCGTGAAGTGAAGAAAAAAATATTTAGTTTCTCTAGCAATGAACTGGATTCAAGTTGTAACAGAACGGTCTTATACGATGACGGCTGTGAACTCGTCAGTTTTTACAATGCCAATCAAACAAACACGCCAGTTCCGCTTTAGATTTTAAAATGTTTGTGATAAAAGTTAACGCCAAAAAGTCACAGCGTTTCAACCTCCTCTAAGTAAACAGTTAAAAAATGCCTTAAAACCCTAAGATGCGATCGAATATGTCAAGGATAAGTGATAAAAGGTTTTAAATTTAATAAAATTTTCGTGGTAAGACACTCACTTTAATTACTTGCTCGGTTAGGGATAGAGGGTTATCTTCTAGTGGAAACAAAGGTGGGAATTAGGTGCTGGCGCTGGGTGCAGAATATTTGTGTCCCTAAAAACCAATAATTAGTTAATAATTATCACCTTTTTAGCTTTCACTCTTAATAGCGCCTTATTCAATATTCATACTCCTAACTTATTTGTCCCCCAAATCGAGCCGGAAGCGGAAATAAGCTCAACATGTTTAGCACCCCCAAAAAACTAGTGGAAGTAATGGCTGGGGATGGAAAATGAGTTTTGGTTCGCGAATACGAGACTCCGTTTTATTGCAAATCCTGACTACTATGTTACAGCAATGTTATTTCTGTTTCAGATTCATCTGCTCATTTTGTGGCCGAATTCCTGCTCTGACGTAGCGTTAAGGTCAGGCTTAGTCTCCAGCCTTGGGACAACCATCGAGATACCTGCGGCTGGAGCCCGAGTCTACGATAGGTCATGAGGTCTTCTCTACTACTGTGTTTCTTGATTCCAAAACTATTTCCTTTTCGCTGCATTATAACTAAGAAAAAAAGTGAAGTCGAAGAGGAGTGACGTTGTTTCCGGCAATCAGAATATACTCAGGCTAATATGTACTTAAAACGATTTCTTGGAATATCAAAACACTTCTTTTGTTTAAATCTTTAGTTACCTACAATACTCGTCACAAATAGTTGAAACAGGAGCCGTTTGCCTTGAATTTTCTCCAAATTTCTTACATTCACTCTTCACACTTTTGTTCTCACTCAAATGTGCCACTCTCCTTCCCCAATGTTGAGCCGCGCGTATTTTTGGAGCACTGAAATGAGTGCAGACCCAAATGAACATTGGGGAGGGAGAAATCACACAAGTGTTTCAAGATTTTTGACGAGTATTGTAGACAACTGTGTACTTTATGACAGAGGAATATTTTTATTGTAGAGTTTTAATAAGCAAAAGCAAATAGTTCTAAGTAAATAATAGCAAAACTAGTTGTAAATAATATTGTAAATCAGCTGCAAAGTGTACACTGGAGAGTCTTATTTTGTTAAAGTCATTGCGAAATTAAAAGTAACAGTTTACGAGAATATGCTGTAAGTTGTTATTTTCTCTTAATTTTTATAAACTACAAATTGATGACAGAAAACCCATTTTATTGAAAAATCACTACACAACATGCAAACGATTAGCAATTCGAATTCGTTTGGTTACGGAAGCTCCTTAAAAGCATTTGATCATATTCACATGTATTTTGCGTAATATAAATGTTAAATTATTATTATTATTAAAAGGACAGAACGAATAGCTTTCACCAATTGGTTCAGGTTCCTTTTTACGTTGAGTATGGTCTTGGAATTAGGAGCTCTTTATTTTAACGTCTTCACTTCTAAATTTATGGTGGTCAATTAAAAACATTCCCACAAAAGTTCCAAATTCGTTTGAGTAAATGCACGCAGAAGGTCTGCTAAAGAGGTTTCATTTCAATGGTAACATCATAGGATTTCGTTGATGGATTTAGAAGTTAGAGTAACAAAGGCCCCGCCATAACTTGGCCTTGGATTGAAACGTTTAGAAGTAAGCTCACAAGGTGCAACATGCACCTAGGCCTTTAACAATATTAAAGATGTTGCAGATCTCACCAATTAAGTTGCAACTTGTTGAACGAATAGATCACATTCTTTTTTTTCGTCCAATAGCGTTCAACTCAAGTTCGATAAGTTGAATGACCCATTTCAACATAACATGTCTTGAACGTTAATTTTGTTGAGAGTCACTGGCATTAGATCGAGAATGGCAAAAATAGAAGTGCCAAAACATAGTGAAAACGACTGGTTTTGCCGAAGAAGTTTGATATAAAAATCTGGACAAACCCCTAGTACCGGAGCTGTCTGGGCTATGTGACCCAGGTAGTTGTCTGAAGTTGTAGCTGGTATACATTTGTCAGCAAAAATAAGGGTTAAGTTATCACGTCTTGTTAATTAAAAATAGGTCGATCGAACTAAAAATGGGTCATTCTGGAACCAAAAGTCTGCTGCCGGCAACACTTTTGGCTGTTCGGCAAACCCGAAGGAACGAATTTGAAAGTGAGAGGGTACGACTGTTGTCGGTCAATTGAGACCCCTCCCCAACCCCCACGCCAAATCTTGAAAGTCTAAGCAGTAAAAGCCCGTATAGAGTGTTTTCACATGACGTCACGGCGGCCATGTTGGTGTCCCAAACCAATCCTCTGGGAGTTGTACTCTTTTCTTATGCAAACGCTTTCTTTTGTTCCAATAAATTTGCATAGATGCTGACCACGTGAGTGAAAACACTCTATAGGGTTTCGCTCTAATGCAGACTGGATCATTAATTAAGCACTTTTAGATAGAGTTTATTTCCACTTTCAGGCTATCTTCAAGCAATGTTTAACCAGTATTGTAGTAAAAAAAAAATATAAACTGCTACGGAACATTTGAATACCTAGTATGAAATGACGACATTTAGCCGAGTATAATGCAGATCATATACAGGCTGTACCAGACGATAGAAAAAAAGGGACCGGTGTCCGCTGATCGAGTGTCTTCTCAAAAGTGCCATATTATTGTAACAGTGAAGGCTATAGAATTTATGCAAGCCAGTATGACCATCGTAGTTGTAAATATAGTGGTTTCCATCAGTACTAATTGATTAGCTAAATGTTCAAGTAATATATCAAAACCGAGGGGTTCCAAACACCGAAAAACAGATGAAAGCACGAGGCCGCAGGCAGAGTGCTTTTATTGTTTCGAGGTGTTTGGAACCCTTGATGAAAACCGAAGCACGAATTTTTGAGATGACTTCTCAAACGAAACAATAAAAAAATTATGCAGTGATACATTTTTTTGTATTGTCCTCCCCAAATGAAAGAACGATAATTCATGCAGCGAAGCAATCTCGCAATATTATGTAACATTACTTCAACATGCATGATTAATAGTTTTGGTATAGTTGGTGTCTGACTATGTGTGAAGATGGAGAGGCAAGATTTGGGGAGCCGAAAACGGTTTACGAAGAACGCGAGTTAGTCGAAAAAGCTATTCCCTCGTCAACCAAAGATAAGAACAAATGGGGGTAACATTTTTTGGCGAATGGCAAATTTCTCTGTCGGTTATAGCTCCTGTTTTAGATCGAGGAGGGCTATTTAAAGGCTATGATTTACACAAGGTCGCACAACTTTCTACCAGCATTGAAGAAATGGATGCAGTAACCTTAAATTACTGGCTTGGCAAGTTTTTGATGGAGGTGGCCAAGAAGTCGGGGGAGAGATATCCACTGAATACCGTTTATGGAATAATTTGTGGTATTCAACACTATCAAGGTTAATTATATCAAATAATATTCAGGTATTTTTTTGGAATAGACCTTTTTACCGATACGGCGGCCATATTGAATTAATTCGATTTCAGGAGTATTATAGGATGCCCAGGGGGCATGAGCACATTTCGTTTGTATTTTCGAGCGCTTGTCCGGACATTTTTTCGTAAAGTTTTCTTAGAATAAGATTGTAATGGGACAAAAGATCCTTGTGCCGTGTTTTGATGTATGAAATGATACTAAACTAGAAAAAGGCGATCATTATTACATCCAAACACGGCACAAGGATCTTTCTTCCCATTACAATCTTATTCTAAGAAAATTTTAAGAAAAAATGTCCCGAAATTAGAAGCGCTCGAAAATACAAACGAATGCGCTCATGCCCCGTGGGCATCCCATAATACTCCTTAAATCGAATTAATTCAATATGGCCGCCGTATCTGTAAAAAGGTCTATTGTTATTAACGATGTATAAATTTTATTATTGAAAAATGTTCATTAAAATGCAAGTGTTTAATCTGAGATAAAACCGTAAGATTTTCATTTGAGTGTGGGTATCAAGGTTCATGCATGTGACCCAAATATGCCTCATTTATTGGATGTTGCCCTCATGAATAATTAATAAGTTTGAGTACACAAGGTCAAATAAGGAGAGGAGGAGAAGTCGTTACGTCACGTTGCCTTGGTAGCAACATTTTGGAATGACAACAAACCAAAAATTTACCAAAAAGAGAATTTGCACCGCTTCAAACTTCATCGATCTTATTTAATTTCATTTATTTTGTCAAAAGTTGGCGACGTTTTCTTGGTTGAATCCAAAAGGACCGTATCTAAGTTAGAAAATGGAAAACGAAAATTTTTGAGTTGGTTCACCGACTCCATGAAGCGGGCGCTTGAAATTAAGAAGTTTCATTTCGCAGTCGTGCAGCCACGGCAAAGAAATGAACAAAAAGCATGATGCACGTGCAAATTTGTTGCTTTGTTCCTTCCGTCGCCGATGTCGTTGGTTTTGTTGTGATCCAAAAATAGTGCTACCATGGTGACGTGACGTCACACTTCTCCTCTCTATTGTGCCATACAGAAGTGACAATAATAGCAATTATTATTATTATTATTATTATTATTATTATTAATATTATTATTAATATTTGCAGTCACGTAAGTGTATGGAAATGCGAAGTAAATGATTGTATTCTCTGTGAGCTCAAGATGTGCTCTAGCATTCCAACAAGGTCAACAGGTCTTATGTACTTCACTACGATACACACTTCACTACTATATATACAAGCTTTCCATTTTCTCGGCATCGTAAATCATTCTCTGACCAGTACAGACATTGCAAAGCGAGCGGCTAGTTTCTTTAGTATCATACCCAAAGAGGAAATGCAACCTTAGGGCCTGTAGACAGTCGAAGTAAGTTTTATCTTGTTATATTTATTAGCTAATTCCATTACTTTCCCACCCGCAAATAGCTTATAAACTAATCGAGGTGGGGGGAGCTGCAGGCATATTACAAGTTTATCTATAGACGGAATAATAACAGTGAAGACACTACTATACAACAAACTAACAGAAAACAAGGTAAGTACCTAACGATTACGAAGAAGAGGCTAACCTAATGTATTGAATAACTTGAGATTTGAGTTGGATGTTCTCTCTTTTTATGTTGGCAATAGACAATAGACTCAGGCATAGTATACGATAACATGTGACATATAAACGAAACATATAACGAAAGCCAAAAATTTATTAAACAAACGATTTAAGAAGGAAGGAAAACTTTACGGAGCACTGTACACACGTCCGTCCATCTTTGTCAGCTCACGTGACTTTACATATTCAGCAAAGTATCAAAGAGTATTTTTCGCTGATTGTAAATGAGCATCTAATACTTTCTTAAATGCGTGGGTTGATTTTAATGAAAATGGGAGGGAAAAGCTCTGGGGACGAGGTTGCATTCCAACAAGGCCAACACGTTTTGTACTGACTTCACCACTTTTCACGCTTCAGCTACTATACACGCTTCCCATTTTCTCGGCATCGCAAATCATTCTCTGACCGGTACAGACATTGCAAAGCGAGCGGCCAGTTTCTTTAGCATCATACCCAAAGAGGAAATGCAGCCGTGGGGCCTGTAGACAGTCGAAGTATATGCTTTGTGATCGGGTAAGCATAAAACGGCTCTAAAAGTGAAAACTTGGAAACTGAATAATGAACAGTTTCTCGCAAAATCATTGAGTCGTATCAATGGGACATGAAAAGATGATGCTAAGTTTTTGAGTTTAAAAAGGTATGTCAGATGCATACACGCTACCTTATTGCCCACGGACCTTGCAGTCGGTAATTTTATGTTTATCTCGGCTAAAGACGCCCTTTTTCAGTGCATCGGCGAGATTTCTCGTCCCCTACAGACCCTTTATATATATCAACCTATTTACCACTCCGTTGTTCATCGTCGTCAGGAGATGACTCTTGCTTATTAAAAGTTTCACGTTATATTAATTGCGAAGGTTTCAAATTTTCACTAATTCAGTCTGTATATTGAAACATTCACATAATTTGTGTTTGTCCGATGCTCTGATCGCCGCTTTTAAAGTTAGGTGTGTGTGTATAATTATATAATATCATGTAATATCACTGTTTATTAGGTTCTGATCTTCAAAAATTAAACAATTAAACAATTATTTTATTTTATTTTATTATTTTTTTTTTTCCTATGGCGCATTTGAATATATTTATATAGATATTTGCGCCTTACAAGTTTTGAAATTATTATTATTATCCGTATGAGTTTAGTGTAATGTTTGTTCCTTGAGTGCTTATGCTGGTTCATCAATAAATTTTTACTTACAACACTCTGGGCCATAACCTTCTGGATACTCGATGATGTCAACGATGCATTCGACTTCTAAGAAATTTATTTGCTACTCTTATATCTTATATTTGAGCCTCAGAGTATTTGGTCACGTACTCATGATCAAGCGATGACTTTAGCACAGAATTGGCCTTAAACAACAATAATTAACAATTCAAAGGTAACTTTCAATTTACAAGCTACTTTAGCGTTTCTGGTATTCCTTGAATATATAGCTTAAGGGATATCCCAAAAATCATCCAAACATCACTACGGTTTTGATCATTTCAGAACGACTTAATTTTATAAATCCAAACAAAGCTTACACGTCTGAGGGTCCTTTTGGGTCAATGCAGTTTTCCTGCACAGTAAGTAACGATAGTTTCCGCAATACGAAGAAACGCACTTACAATATTGGCGCGTTTCTTTAACTGCATGAGAGAGTGGGGTTTCAACATCAGTAATAAAGATGTTTGCTTTATTTGTCTAGGGCCTCGTCTATTCGAATAGACAGTAGACTAAAAACCGCATAGTACGCATACTATAATATTTTCGTCAAAACGAATCTGGGGTGGTGTATCCGTTTTGAATTGATAAAAGTGAACACTAGAGACCTTTAGATTCTATGACAAGGGTATTCGGCCGGGGGGGGGGGGGGGGCGATTTAACGGAGGGTTTTTTGCGTTACGATTTTGGGGGGCCTATACGACGTATTCAATGTTCATACCCCTGGCTTATTTCTCCCTAAAATTGAAGTAAAACGAAAATTAGCCTAACATGCTTGTTTATTATAGCACCAAAAAACTATGAAGAGTAACAATCTACTGGCTGGGGATGGAAAATGAGTTTTAGTTAAAAAAAAAAAAAAAACGAGACTGTGCACCTAATTGCAAATCTTCCTGCGCCCCCCTCCCTCCCCCCCCCCCCCCCACTATGTTGTGTTATTTCTGTTTCCGATTCATCTGCTCATTTTGTTGCCGAATTCCTGCATTGTAGCGTCAAGAGTGAGCTTAGCCTCCAGCCCTGGGACACCCCATCGAGAGAGCCACTGCTGAAGACTGAGCATATGCGTCAAGAGGTGCTCTCTACAACTGTGTTTCTTGATTCAAAACTAGCTATTTTCTTTTCCACTACATTATAAAATGAAGTCGAGTAGGAGCTAGAGACGTTGATTGTCCAATCAGAATTTACCGATAGGTATTTAAAAGATTTCTTGGAATATGGAAATACACTCGGAAGTACTTCTTTCGTATAAATCTTTAGTTACCTCGTTAGATGTGTAATTTAATAAACAGAGGAATCTTCAGTTATTGTAGAGTTTTAATAAGGTAAAAACAAATAGCTCTTAGTAAGTAAAAAACAAAACGGTTGTAAACAGTGTTGTAAATCAACTGCAAAGTGTACACAGCAGGGTCTTATTTTGTAAAAGTCATTGCGAAATTTCAAAAAGGTAATAGTTCACGAGATTATGTTGTTGTTATGTCAGTCTTGCTTTTTATAAACTAAAAATTGGTGACAGAAACCTGTTTTATTGAAAATCACCACGCATGTAACTCATAATTAATTCATTTGGCTATGGATTAAGCTCCTAAAGAAGGCAGAAAGAAAGGCTTCACAGGTTAGTATAGATTCCTGTATCCAATTTTTTTTTTTGTTGCCAGCGAATCACTACCCACTTCATTGCAGTTGCCGCCTGTGGGATCTGCACAATCAATTTTACAACTGTACAGTATTACTAGTTTTCTCTCTTATTTATGTGTTAATGCGTAGAAGAGGTGGGCGGGTGTGTCTTAAAAGTGTCATAAGTTTACTTTACTGATTGCCAAAGCTTGATTTTCATTTGACTGATGATTTGAGAGTTAGGAATGTAGCCTCCGTAGCAGGTGCTGGTAAAGTTCTATGACTGCATGATACGCAGGCTAGAAACAATGCAACACTTTTTCAGTTTCTTTATTTTTAATTATTTCTGTTATCCCGTAAAAAAACAAACAAACTGAAGAAATCGCGAGCTCAAAAATTAAACGAAGTTTGCCTACTATACTTTCAAACTATATTTAAACGGAAACAACAAACTGTCTTTGCTCTCGCTACAGCTTCGCCCAAAATTAAGCGGCATGTGCTGAAACCCAGACGGTAGACGATAGACGATAGACGATGAAGATACCATTTTTACCGCATTTTTACGAGACATTTTTACACAAAAGTTAATTAATTATTAATTCAAATTTGTCACGCAATCGCGGGCAAATACGAGTCACGAAAGCCAGTCAGGACGGCCTGAGGATGACCATGCAAACGAATTGAGGCTGTTGTAACTTTGCACAAGTGTACGTCACTTTTCAATCTCCCATTGTTCTCAACTGATGAAAAACAGAGGACTGATTGAATACATTTTTAAAATGCCCCTCGCATAGACTTGTTCGACTTGTTCGCTTCTCATTTACGCTTGGTGTTATGGGTTTTTCTTGCTTTAAGAAAATCTACGCACCGATCCGACATTTTTATTCCTCGCGTATCGAGACTTAAAAATCTGTCGACATTTGCCGCACGTGATCGGGCGTGGTAGCGTACTGATCGTGTCTGCATAGTTGCCTAGCATCAAAACCGCAACAAAACAAACTTGGCCCTGATGTTGTAACATTCAAGGAATGTTTATGGCGATAAATTTCGAAGTATCTTAGAGAGGAAATAAAAGCGATGTGAACCATTAGTTTCAAAACGCTAATTCAAAATAAGAGCGAAAATCGAGGTAATAGAGTTCACACTGCGAAAAGAGTGTAAAAAACAAACTCGAGATCGCGCAGTCAAAAATGTAACGAAGCGTTGTCTTTTTTGGATAACATATATCATAGTTATGTTTAACATTGACCACATTTTCCGGATGGAGTTGTATGTTTTGACTTGTGTTGAGTCTAGGATGGCAAAACGTTAAGTTGGACGTTTATTTTTGTTTTCACCTGAAAACATCACTAGAGAATTACAAAAAAATTACCAAACGGATTGTTTATAAAGAAAGTCTCAGGTCTTCTTTAAAAAGCAGCTGTTTGAGCACGTACCCTTTGTGGCCCTTTGTGGCAGGAAGGAGAAGCATGTTTTCTATGTATGTGATCAGTTATTTATCATGTGATTAAAAGCTTGAGGTCAAGATAGCAGTGGATGTTCATAACTGAACGCAACACATAAACGGGGCCAATACCCAGCAATCTTGACCCTTTGATGGCAAGCTTAGTCAGTATAAAGAATTTATTTTACGACAGTTATTCCCAAACAACTTTTTTTCTTGCAGGATCAAAGCAGTATTAAAAGCAGAACTTTATCTTAACTTCCAACTTACAGAACCAGCCATACAATAAATAATGGTTATTGAACTGAGTGGAGTGCAATTTGGTCTGAAATCATACGCGTGATTTCAAAATCGCGCGAGTTCGATTTGAAATCACAAGTATGATTTCAGACCAAAATTGCACGACACGAAGTTCAATTGCCACTTTATTACATCCATTTTAAAATCGCAGAATTTAGTCAGTATTAATATTTATCGATCAAGTAGCTGATTTGTTAAAAAGCCGAAACAAAAAGGCTTTTACATCTCATTTTGTATTCGAAACAGAAATGGTGCTATATAGAACAAAAATGGTGCGATATAAAACAGAAATGATGCGATTTAGAACATAAATGACGCGATTTGGAACAGATGCGATTTAGAGCAAAAAATGGTGCGATTTGGGAATAAATCACACTGCTGAGAGCCAATCAGATTGCACGGATCGCCAGTGATTTGAAAGTGGATGTAATAAATATCCAAATGACGCCCTTTTTTCAGTGCATCTTGTTTGATTGCCAACCTTCATACATCGTACATAATCTTACAATATATATATGTATACATATGGAGCAAGCTCTTGATGAGCTTTTTAAGGTTCCCAATGATTTCTTTACATAGTTGAAAATAAAAAAAAAGGTAGCATAATGAATACTCACTTTACATATTAATCAAAGTATCAAAGAGTATTTTTCGCTGATTGTACATGTGTATGTAATACTTTCTTAGGGAAAAGCCCTGGGGACGAGGTTGCATTCCAACAAGGCCAACACGTCTTCACTACTTTTCACGCTTCACTAACTGTACACGCTTTCCATTTTCTCGGTGTCGCAAATCATTTTCTGACGGTACAGACATTGCAAAGCCAGCCAGTTTCTTTAGTACCATACCCAAAGAGGAAATGCAACCGTGGGGCCTGTAGACAGTCAAAGTATATGCTTTGTGATCGGGTAAGCATAAAACGGCTCTAAAACTGAAAACTTGGAAAAATGAATATTGAGAATTTTCTTGCAAAATCATTGAGTCGTATCAATGGGACTGTGAGACGATGATGTTTTTAAACGGTGCTAAGGATTTAAGTTTAAAAAGGTATATCAGATGCGTGCACGCTACCTTATTGCCCACGGACCTTGCAGTCGGTACTTCCACGAACTTTTACGTTCATCTCAGCTAAAGACGCCTTTTTTCAGTGCATTTATCGTCCACTACAGACCCTTTATATAGACCAGCCTTTTTACCACTCCGTTGTTCATCGTCGCCAGGAGATGAATCTTGATTATTAAAGTTTCACGTTATATTAATTGCGAAGGTTTCAAATTTTTACTGATTCAGTCTGTATATTGAAACATTCACATAATTTGTGTTTGTCCGATGCTCTGATCGCCGCTTTTAAAGTTAGGTGTGTGTGTGTGTATAATTATATATTAATATCATGTAATATCTCTGTTTATTAGGTACTAATCTTCAAAAAACAAACAACAATATCTCAGTCCGTATGAGTTTAGTACAATGTTTCTACCTTGAGTGCTTATGCTGGTTCATCAATAAATTTTTAATTACAACAGTCCGGGCCATAACCTTCTGGATACTCGATGACGTCAACGATGCATTCCACTTCTAAGAAATTTATTTGCCACTCTTATATCTTATATTTGAGCCTCAGCGTATTTGGTCACGTACTCAGTTACATTCTGTGAAACCTTAATTGCAAAATTAAAGGCAAAGATACTTTACTTTGTTGTTGGTTGTTGATTAAAATTTTCGATAGGTAAATCTCGGTTAATGATTAGTTGGGCCAACTTTTTCAAGTTTAAGTTGATTATGCCTGCAAAATTCGTAAAAAAACTACATAGTTAATGCTCCCTGATAAAATTTGTTTGATTTGGCATTTTGTGTATGAGTAAAGGCACCAACAAGTGATGACTTTTGCACAGAATTGGCCTTAAACAACAATAATTAACAATTCAAAGGTAACTTTAAATTCACAAACTACTTTGGCGTTTCTCGTATATTTCCTTGAATATAAGCTTAACGGATATCCCAAAAATCATCCAAACATCACTACGGTTTTGATCCTTTCAGAACGACTTAATTTTATAAATTCAAACAAAGTTTAAACGTTTGAGGGTTCTTTTGGGTCAATGCGGTTTTCCTGCTTGCAGTCACCAAACACAACCAATACCCACAGTAAGTAACGATAGTTTCCGCAATACGAGGAAACGCGCCTATAATATTGGCGCGTTTCTGTAACTGAGAGAGTGGGGTTTCAACATCAGCAATAAATTAAGATGTTTGCTTTATTTGTGTAGGGCCTCATCTACTCGAATAGACGGTAGGCTGAAAACCGCATAGTACGCATACTATAATATTTTCGTCAAAACGAATCTGGGGTGCTGTATCCGTTTTGAATTGTTAAAAGTGAACACTAGAGCCCTTTAGATTCTTTGAGGAGGATATTCGGAGGGGCGATTTAACGCGGAGGGTTTTTTGCGTTACGATTTTGGGGGGCTTATACGACGTATTCAATATTCATACCCCTAGCGTCGCATCTTCAAAGGATAGTACTTGTGATTAGGGGACGGAAATCAACATAGAAAGGTTCTTTACGCAGTAACCTTCAATTCAAGCCCAAAACCGCTTTTTAGTTTGAAACAAAGATCATCGCGGCAAATTCTTAAAACAATGGAAGTTTAAGAGCTTGTCAGAATATGGGGCGTTTCAGAAAATGAACCCTTTTATGGTTTAATGCGTGGAAGAGGTGGGCGGGTGTGTCTTAAAAGTGCCACAAGTTTACTTTACTAATTGCCATAGCTTGATTTTCATTTGACTGATGATTTGAGACTGAGGAATGTAGCCTCCGTAGCAGGTGCTTGTAGGTTCTATGACTGCATGCTACGCAGGCTAGAAGTAATTATGTAACACTTTTTCAGTACCTTTATTTGTAATTATTTCTGCTACCCCGGAAAAAAAAAAACAAACAAACAAACTGAAGAAATCGCGCGCTCAAAAATTAAACGAAGTTTGGCTATTATACTTTCAAACTATATTTAAACGGAAACTGCAACCAGTCTTTGTTCTCGCTACAGCTTCACCCAAAATTAAGCGTTGTCTTGGATAACATGATCATAGTTATGTAACATATTGACCTCATGCAGTTCCCAGGCGAAAGCAGCAATATCACTCGGGAAAAAAACAAACTCGAGATCGCGCAGTCAAAAATTTAACGAAGCTTTGTCTTTTTTGAATAACATGTATCATAGTTATGTTTAACATTGACCACATTTTCCACCTTGAGTTGCATGTTTTGACTTGTGTTGAGTCTAGCATGGTAAATCGTTAAGTTGGACGTTTATTTTTGTTTTCACCTGAAAACATCACTAGTCAAGAGAATTACAAAAAAAAATTACCAAACGAAAGAAAGTCTCAAGTCTTCTTTAAAAAGCAGCTGCTTCCTGAAGAACGTACCCTTTGTGGCCCTTTGAGGCAGAAAGCAAAAGTATGAGTTTTCTATGTATGTGATCAGATACAAGTTATTATAAATCATGTGATTAAAAGCTTGAGGTCAAGATAGAAGTGGATGTTCATAACTGAACGTAACACATAAACACTTGGCTAATACCCAGCAATCTTGACCCCATGACGGCAAGCTTAGTCAGTATAAAGAATTTATTTTACGACAGTTATTCCCAAACAACTTTTTTTCTTGCAGGATCAAAGCAGTATTAAAAGCAGAACTTTATCTTAACTTCCAACTAACAGAACCAACCATACAATAAATTACAAATGCAAACAAGTCACGGATTTTTCCACTTCATGGTTCATGCGGAAAAGACAAAACATAATACCTGTTAGAGGAAGGAGAGGGGTGAGTAATAAAAGCTATAAGTCAGTTATTTCCTATCTTGTCGTGTAACTATAATATTGTTATCGCTATTATCCCGTATCAGTTTTTGAATACAAATTAACCCTAATGGTGTTATTATTTTCAAGTTGTCCCTTTTGATAGTATTATTTGGGTTGTTTCCGCGAGATCGTCATTAGTAATGCTTCTTTTATAAAGATGCGCCTTCTATTGTGGTATAGTCGCCTTCTAAGAATTTCCTGGGCCAATATAGCGGGTAATGTGTTTTGATTACAAAGCAATTCGGTGACCGTGAACAGTGCAAACATGGGTAATCTAATGATTTGCACCAGAATCCATACTCATGAATGACATTGTCCAATTACATATCAGAGAAAAAGGGATTTCCCCTAATACAAATAGATACTGGACTGAATAAAACACTGCCGGACGTTTCACCATTTCGCTAAGAGACCGCGGAGAACTGAAGCCTGAACTGTAAGTAAGTCAGTTGCTCGGATTTCAATATTCTGTCGATGAAAAGACGAAGTCAGATTTACCAGATTTTGCAGGTTCCTGATTTCTGAGGTACGTAAAATAATATATAGATTTAGCCAGGGCTAAAAGCGAAGCTCCCATTAATAAATTTATTATTTAAATCAAACAATAAACTTGTAATCCACAAATCAGTTAACTTAAGGGGAAATTATTTTTGGAAAGGCTAAGTGATTTTAGAGTGAAACATCTTACATCGAGTTGGCCTATAACGTATATAACGTATATAATTAATCTGTCCATCAAGCAAAGAACTTTTCCTGATATTAATCTAAAAATCGCTAAAGTGATTCCTATCTTTAAACAGAGATCCCGTTCCATGACTGTGTGATAATTATAGACCAATATCAGTTCTTCTAGTATTAAGTAAAGTTTTTTGAAAAATGTATTTATAATCAACTTATATCTTATTTTTTGTCTGAAAATATGATAATACTCATACTCAATATGGATTTAAGCCAGGCAGTACCACTGTGGACTGTCTTGTTGATCTCATTGAAGAAATCTCTACGTACTGTCTAGATCAAGGAGATTATGCTGTATCAATATTTTTAGATTTGAGTAAAGCATTTGATACCGTCAATCATTCTATTTTATTATCAAAGCTATTGTCCTATGGCATTCACAAACCTCATATCGACTGGTTCAAATCGTATCTTAATAAAAGAAAGCAGAGAGTTTTTGTAAATGGTAACATTTCTGACACCATGCCAATTACTTCTGGTGTACCCAAAGGATCAATTATAAACGACTTTACTCAATCTTCTGATTTTTTTCTATGAGACTATTTGCAGACGATACCTCTTTAACAGCTTCAGCTAAAAATATAGATGAACTCTTATTTGAGATAAATAAAGAACTACCTAATATTTATGACTGGCTATGTGCAAATAAATTAACCTTAAATCTAAGAAAAACTAAATATCTTAACTTTCAACCTCGTCAGAAAGTAGATTATAATTTATTATTTCCGCTATCGATAGCTGGACAATTCTTAGAGCAAGTATCCAAAATTAAATACTTAGGTATCTATATTGACAGCCACCTATCCTGGCATGATCATATCGACTATGTGTGTGATAGAGTCAGCAAGAGTATTAATATTATGACAAAGATAAAAAGTTATCTAGGTAATCAATGCTTAACTAGTATCTACTATTCTCTTGTTTACCCATATCTCATATATGGTAGCTTATTGAGGGGAAATAATTATGATAATCCATTATCACAGCTCATACGTCTGCAAAATAAAGCAGTTAGAATTATGAATGACGTTCCTTTACGAGATCATATCACTCCTCATTATGTTCATCTAGGTCTATTAAAATTTCGTGATATTGTTAAATTTATGTACAATTGTTTGTTTTTATATGACTATGTCTCTGATAATAAGCCGTGTAATTTTCCATTATTACTTGTATCTGAGCAACATGATTATTTTACACGAAGTGCATCTGCCCAGCAATTACAGATTCCCCACTCAAGAATTAATATTCGAAAGTTCTGCCCCACCGTCATTGGTAAATACTATTGGAATGATCTCCCCCTTCATATTCGCAATAAATCATCAAAAATCCTGTTCAAAAAGGCACTTAAAATATATTATCTTGCTCAGTATTGACTTGTGTGTGTGTGTGTGTGTGTGTGTTTTTTTTGTGAAAAACAAAACTACAAAAGAATAAAGTCAATCTTGTTAAAGGGCCATGATTAGTTCACTATAATGTGCCCTTCTCCATTCTAATTTTCTTCTTTTATTATTATTATTATTATGTGCACGTAGGTTAAGCAACTATTGTATTATTGAATACAACTACTGTACTACTGTACAATTAATGTATTATTATTGTACAACTAATGTATTAAAGGATGGAGTAAAAAAATAAAAACAAAACATAGCAATCATCTTCGATCACATTCAAGAGCCGTAATGGTTCTTGATCACAGTGGATTATACCTGGAAAACAAATTCTTGGAAAACAAATCAGGCCGAATTTTTTGCTTTCGACAAGTTTACTTTATAAAATCTTGCCAACAAATCCGGGGATATGTAAACCAACCTTTTATACTTTTTACACATCACATCTGAGGTGAAACCGTACTATTTATCATACAGACCTCGAGCGCAGTGAACATTAAAAAAGTTATGCTTCAACATAAATAATTTAATGTTTTTTTTTTTTTTTATTTAAGGGTTTTATAACGATGTGTAATCTTGAAAAGCGTTTGATACGCGCGGCAAAAAGATAACTCCTGCAAGCGATGTTCATGAACGACTGAAAACAAACAGCACAGCGATTTAAATTGCAAGAGAGACTACTAACAATCACTAAAACAAATATAATTCGGTTAAACATTTACAGACACAACAATTTTCATTCACGAAGATAAGTATTAAAGCGTTTCGAAAAATCCTGAGTCTTAAAGCTTAATAACTTTATGTTTTAAGCCGGCCTCGCGGTGTTTGCTTTTCTCAAAGATGAACTCGAGGCAAGAAAATCGCTCAAAGTTTTCTTTCTACAGCCAAATTTATAACTAAACATTCTTCGGAACGTGTTCTTCTATTTGCGGTGAGAAAATATATCTAAAGGCTCTTTTAAGTCCTGTAAGCTTATATCAAACCTGATATTAGGTCGGTTCACTGTCTCAAATCTTACAAACGTCAGTGAAACGTGCATAAACTTGCCGCATAAATTGTGCTCGACTACATGAAATTAGATATTAAAAAAAACTTCAAATGCAATCATTACTCAGGCTTACCTTTCGAGATGCGGTTCCTAAAAGCTATCAAGTAACGCGAGAGTCGCTTGAGAATTTTGAATCCTCTTTATACGCATCAAGCAAGGTGAAAAACGAAAACGATGCCATCCGAAATCGGATTTCCGACTTTAACAAGCGACGCATCTCTCAAGCAAAAAACCAATGAACAAACTAGCCATGAATAACAGACTTGATAGCAGCTGTATTTCATTTTGTACATCCAGTGGAGAAAGACAGTTAAAAACATCACAAGTTTACACAAAACTCTGTCAGCTTCAGCTGTCAAAGTAAACAAAGTTTCAAGATGCTGCATAAATTTTCCGCATGAACTCACCTGTCAAATTGTGACCAATCAGAGCATAAAAAGTAGGCATAGAGCGTGACCAACGCGTGACCTTGGTGAGAAAAGGTCTTCCTAGCCTGTATTGTTACATAACTTGCTGAATTTTCGCGACCATGGTTAGTTTGAAATCAAACTCTTAATAGTGAGGGGTCATGATGATATAAACACGGCATATTTCATATAAATTTTAAAAAATAACAAACTTGAGCCTGCGATCATCTGAAAACCAGTAACTTGTCAGCGGATAACTTCAAAAAAGTACTTGACCTCGATGGGTCGAAACCTGAGCCCGCGATACGGTCAGGTGATACTGGTCAGCGGATACCTTGTTTTGACAGCTGTCAATTGATCACAATGTTGATGTGCAATCAGTTTCCTCCTGGGCTTCCTGGGCTCCCAAAGTAGTTAGAAAGTGTGAAAGTAAACATTGGTTTTCCTGTGGTGCGGACGGACGGCGGGCGGGCGGGCGGGCGGGTGGTCGGTGTACGGTCACGTGATTACCAAATTTTCTGGGATGGGTAGATTACATTAGCTATGGGGCTACGTCCACGCGCGCGCTTCGCGCGCGCGAGGAGCTCCGCTAAGAATACTGAGGAGGGAAGACTGAGAAATTAAAATAGAGAGGAAGCCAGAGAACTGAAAATATACGGATCGCAAGAGCTTGGATGAGTAATTGAAACAATTTATGCTGGTTTTAAAATTTTAAGTATCTGTAAGTATGCATCAGTCGAAAAGACTATTTCGATCAATGAAACGCCTTCAAATTAGATAGAAACATGACAATGGTACATCTAATATACTGTGAAGTGAGGGGAAGTTATTCACCGAACAAGGTTTCTCTTACTGCCAATGTTTTATCTTCTCAGGACTAGAGAGTTTTAATTAATTTTTAAGTCAAATAAATTAATCAGTGATTTGACAGACAATGCTCTAAACCACTACTCATAGGGGAAGAAATACTCTAAGATTAGTTGTTTCCTTGGTTGCATCCTCTGCTTATTTATGTTAGATTTGAAGCCCGCGAAAGCAATTCTACTGCTGACGAGGCAACGATGAATGCTGATGAACGAAGGATTAGATGAATTGGGATTCAGATAAATGAAGTCAGATTCGATCCTGACAAAGGGGTTAATTAAGCTTCTCTATCTCCCTGCGGTGGCCAATCCCTCCTACAAACATATAGAGTTTACAGAAGTCATATTTTGGAGTAGTTTTCTTGGTGTCCTGTTGCTCTCCTCTTTGTGTGGTTGAAGAGGAGCAAACTTAAGGTGCTTTAATTGTTGTACAAAACTTCTTCTGGTACCCCTAGAACAAGGGGTTCCTGGCGGAAAAATTGTGAAAGCTCATTGCCTTTTAATCATTCACGACGTCCCTCCGTCAAGCCTCGTAGCTGATAGTCATTATTAGAGCAAATCTACAGTCAACTCAAAACGAATACCTTGAGAACCGACTCTGACCACGGTCCGTATTAAAGAGGTGTCCGGCTTATAGAGAATCGAGGTAACGTGACACCAGTAGGTTTAAAGCTGAACCTATTCACAATGAATACATGTCTGTTTAACTTGTACAAAGCAGCTAAAACTGGAACGTTAACAGAAAAATGGAATTATTTTCTCATTGTGCAATATTTCAAGTAGACGTTCACGGCTTCGTGGTTTCAAAGCGTTGCCCGCATTATACACTTTGCGAACTGGAGTAAGACTACAAAATAGCAAACATTTTGCAATTTACTTTTACGTAGAGCACCCACATTTTCGTTGAGGTATTTTTCACTAGATAAAGCACTTCTCAAGTGTCTGTTGACAGTTTCAGAAGTGTCCGTCGGTCCGTCTTATAGAGAGTATAGTTACAGTAAAATGACTGAAAAACGGCAAGGACCAACACCAGGTGTCCGTTAAGAGAGAGTTGACTTTAATCCGCAAGCTAATCCAAGCCCGTAGGAACGAAGTTGAAAGTAAGAGGGCATCGACTATTGTGGTTCGAGAACCCTTCTCCCCCTCCTCACCACCACGCCAAATCTTGAAAGTCTAAGCAGTTAATACGGACATCGGTATTAACGGAGTGTCGATCCGTAAAAAGCGGGTGTCCGGAAAGTTGGGTTTCGCTCAGATGCTGACTGGGTCATTAATTAATAAGCACTTCTAGATAGAGTTTATTCCACTTTCATGGTATCTTCAAGCTTGGGTGTGTGGTCCCCGCCAAGAATTCATCTCAAGTGAAATTCAGTTACATTTGCCATTTTGAGCAAGTTGGAATAAAAGCGGAAATGTTTGAGTTTTAGTGGTGACTTATTTGCTACCCCCGCAATCGCTATTTTTAAAGCACCTTACATTCATAAACGTGACACTTTCGTTTCGGTTTCACTTTAAACTCTTATGATCGAAGGAGGAAAATTATCAAGATTCGTTGGAAGATTTGTATATTCTACAATAAATGGAGGATTTAAAAGTAATATTTAAGTACAAAGTACTTTATTCACTTTCGATTATGGAATTCCAAATTTTTATTCTCCGGAGACTTGACCAAACAGGAACGTTTTTTTATGTTTGTTGGATTCACGCATCTGCGTTTGTAAACATATAGCCTTAACGTAGACTTTTACAATTTACTTAGTTACGTGAGGGGGGGGGGGGGGGGGGAGGGGGACGGAGGGGGAGCGGGGGTTTTGGAGAATTGCTCACCTCTGAAAAAATCCTGACTACGCCCCTCCAGACATTGCAAAACCAGCCAGTTTCTTTTAATTAATTAGTATCGTACCTAAGGGGGACATGCAGCCGTGGGGCCTGTATACAGTCGAAGTATGTTTTATCTTGTTTTATTGCCAACCTTCATACATCGTACATAATCTTATATATAGTTAAGGCAAAGGGAAAAACAGCAAGCTCTGATGAGCTTTTTAAGGTTCCCAAAAGGTTTCTTTATAAAGAAGGTGGCATAATGAGTATCACTTTCGGCATTTTAATCAAAGTATCAAAGAGTATTTTTCGCTGATTGTATATGTGTATGTAATGCTTTCATAAATGCGTTGGTTGATTTTAATGAAAATGGGAGGAAAATTAATAGGTGAAATTAATAAGTTATTACGCGAAGGTAGAATTATTCAAGGTCGCATCGGAAAACGCAAGGCGTCGGAACCTCCCGATAGATCTAAGGTTTTTGTTAAGCTTGTACTGGAAGGCCAAATCAATTCAGCGCTGCGTTTCCTGAGTGAAACAACTAGTGGTGGTGTGCTGTCCTTAACAGATGACGTCATGTCACAGTTAAAACAGAAACATCCCAATCCACAATCAGCCAAATTAGGTTCACTGCTCTTCGGGCCAATTGATGACCAGTATCCGGAATCCGTGTATACAGAGAATAACGGTCAGATGGTCAGGCAAGCTGCCTTGAGAACAAAAGGATCAGGAGGCCCGTCTTGGGTTGACGCGAATGGCTTCAGAAGAATCCTTGCTTGCAAGTCCTTTAACCAGTCATCGACAAGGCTGTGTGAGGCAGTAGCCACAATGACAAGGACTCTGTACACACAATACATTGATCCTATGACCATAGAGCCCCTGGTAGCTAACCGTCTGACTCCACTGGATAAAGGCGAAGGTGCTGTTAGACCAATAGGAGTCGGGGAAGTTTTAAGGAGAATCCGTGGAAAGTATGTAATGAGTGTTGTTAAGAAGGATGATGTCGATGCCAGCGGCTCACTCCATCTGTGTGCTGGACAAAAGTCCGGAAGAGAGGCTGCAATACATGCTATGCCCACTATTTTTGAATCAGATGACACTGATGCCGTACTGCTCATCGACGCCTCTAATGCATTGAACGCGCTCAACAGAGCAGCTGCACTGCGCAACATGCGGATTCTGTGTCCTAAAATAGCAATTTACGCTACCAATACCTACATACAGCCAGCTCGGCTATTTGCCATTGGTGGGAAAGAGATCGTGTCAGCAGAAGGAACAACACAGAGCAATCCGCTTGCTATGGGTCTATATGCTTTAAGCATCCGATCCAGCCTTTAATTACGAGTCTACAAGCAGCGTCCAGTGTGAAGCAATGCTGGTTTGCAGATGATGCTAGTGGAGCAGGCTCCATTATGGAAATTTGGACGTGGTGGGATACCCTTAGCACCCTTGGTCCGGATTTTGGTTATTTTCCGAATGACAGGAAATGCTGGATCAACGCAAAACCAGCTGAGGAAGAAAGTGTCATGGAAGCTTTCAAGGACACGTCCATTAACGTAAGAGTAGAAGGGCAGAAACACCTTGGGGCGGCAATAGGATCAAGGGAGTATTTAAAGGAATATTTCAGCGAAAAGCTGACTAATTGGATCAATGACATAGCTAATTTAGCCGAATTTGCTCTATCTCAACCACAAGCGTGCTACGCAGCCGACACCGTTGGCTTGAAACATCGGTGGACGTACTTTTTAAGAACTTTGCCGGACAATCGAGATCTGTTAGAGCCATTAGAGAATGCAATATCTCATATGCTTATTCCTGCGATTACTGAGCGCAAGTGTAATCAGCTGGATAGGAATATTCTAGCGCTGCCAGTTCGCTTGGGTGTCCTGGGCCTGGAAACCTGTCTCTTGAAGCAAGGCACGAATATGCTTCATCTGTCAGAGTAACAAAGCCCCTTCTTGAACAAATTGTATCTCAGTCACATCAGTTACCTGAAGATTCCCTCATAAAACTAGCACAACAGGAAGTAAGAAGTGAAAGATCAAAGGAACTCGAACACAAGGCAGAGCGTATTAAGGAGATGGCACCAAGAAAGACTCAGCGAGCATTAGATCTGGCGACTGAAAAGGGATCATCAGCATGGCTTACAGTGCTTTCCCTCCAGGATTTGGGCTTTAACCTGAATAAGAGGGAATTCCGTGATGTTGTTAAACTACGCTACGACTGGCCAGTGGAAGATATCCCCTCCACATGTGCTTGTGGGGAAGCATTTACGGCTGATCACTCTATGATCTGCCAACTAGGAGGTTTTATTACTCAACGCCACAATGAGCTAAGAGATCTCGAAGCTGAATTCCTGAGTATGGTGTGTAGCGATGTCGAGATCGAACCAGTACTTCAAGACATCTCCGGCGAACATTTAAACAGCGGATGTAACAAAGCTCAGGATGCGAGGTTAGATATCCACGTGCGTGGTTTCTGGGAGCGACATCGATCATAATTCTTCGATGTGAGGGTCTGTCACCCTGATGCTGTATCGTATAGGGACCTAGAGCCACAACAAATTTATCGTATGCATGAGAACGAGAAAAAGCGTCTTTTTTCAAAGAGAGTCCTGGACATCGAGCATGGAACATTATTTTACACCTTTGGTCTTCACCATAACTGGCGGAATGGGAAAGGAGTGCTTGATGTATCATAGTCGTTTAGCACAGCTGATTGCCATCAAAAAGGGGAGCAGTATGCCAAAACCATCTCATGGATCAGAACCAAAACCTCATTCGCACTCTTGAGATCTGCGTTGGTTTGTCTTAGAGGCTTTAGGACAAAAAGAGTGCCATGTGACATTAAGGATGTTGATATTGACGTCGAATTTGTTGAAGGAGCCATTCAATCGGACTATTGAATGATGTGTTTCCTTACTTTAAAATGGCAAATATTCGTCATTAACACATTGTGAACGCTACTTAATTTTCCTCTTTTCAGCGATTTCTTTTAGTGATTATCTTAGTAAGAATTAATGCAGTTGACCTTGAAAATAGTTTCTTCTTTTCTATTCAAAATGAATTGTTTTAATTGAAATGAAATCCGGTTCTTAATTTGAATTATCTTTGTTTAATAAAATGAACTTTTTTTTCTAATCAAAACTAAGTGTTTTTTTTTTTAAACGAAAGGAATGTAAATAGTGTTTTGACGAAATAGTTTTTTTTTTTTCAAAAAAGTGAATTAATTGTAAAGAGGATTTTAATAGTTAGCATGTTATCAATAAAATATGTTTTCCCATAAGTGGAAACGAGAGGTTCATGAAGAGGTAGTGCATTCCAAAAAGGCCAACACGTCTAACGTGCAGGAGGAAAACAATAGAAATGTGGTGGTACTTACTCTTCACGCTTTATTACTATACACGCTTCCAGTCTCGGCATCGCAAATCATTCTCTGACCGGTACAGACATTAGCAAAGCCGGCCAGTTTCTTTAGTATCATACCAAAGGAGGAAATGCAGCCGTGGGGCCTGTAGACAGCCGAGGTATATGCTTTGTGATCAGGTAAATATAAAACGGCTTTAAAACTGAAAACTTGGAAACGGAATATTGAGAAGTTTCCCTCAAGGAAGGATCATTGAATCGTATCAACAGGGCATGAAACGATGATGTTTTTAAACGATGCTAAGGTTTGGAGTTCAAAAAGGTATATAAGACGCATGCACACTAACTTATTGCCTACGGACCTTTCATGCAGTCGGTACTTCCACGAAATTTTACGTTTATCTCAGCTGAAGACACCCTTGTTTAGTGCATCGACGAGATTTCTCGTCCTCTATAGACCCTTTATATAGACCAGGAGAGGATAAAGGGTCCCTTCATCCTCTCTTGTATACACCCATTTACCTCTCCGTTGTTCATCATCGTCAGAAGATCACTCTTGATTATCAAAGTTTCACGTTATATTAATTGCGAAGGTTTCGAATTTTTACTGATTCAGTCTTGTATATTGAAACATCCACCGAATTTGTGTTTGTCTGATGCCCTGATCTCCGCTATTAAAGTTAGCCGGTGCGTGTGTGTGTGTGTATACATATAATATCATGTATTAGTAAAATCCAACTAGTGGTCTATCATCAATGCTGCGTTCTGATTGGTTGAGCTACTACTAGGCTATATGTTATAGCCCACTAACGAAAAACGCGGGCTTTTTGGCGACAAAAAAGGGTTAAAATCTAGCTTTAACTAGCTAAAGTTCTTTTATTGTTGATATTTTTGACCAACTAGTTGGATTTTACTAAAACAATTATTCCTCTCGCCCTCATGGCCTCTGAGTCAATAGCCCATTCGGCCTTCGGCCTCATGGGCTATTGACTCAGAGCCCATTCGGGCTCGAGGAATAATTGTTAAATATCACTGTTTATTAAGTTCTGATCTTCAAAAACAAACACTGACAATATCTCAGTCCGTGTATGGTTTTTAAGTGCAATGTTTCTACCTTGAGTGCTTATGCTGGTTCATCAATAAATTGTTAATCACAACAGTCCGGGCCCGACCATTTCTAGACACTCGATGACGTCATCGATAAAAGCTTCTCGTGTGCGGATTTCGCAGAAACTCAATATAATATTTGAGCCTCAGCGTATTTGGTCACGTACTCAGTTATGTTCTGTGAAACCTTGCGAAATTAAAGGCAAAGAGTGACTAGATATTTTGTCAGTTGTCGGTTAAAAATGCTTCGATCGGTAAATCTCCATTAATGATTAACAAAACAAGTTAATACTTTATATAGACATTGAAACTGTTTCCTGTATATATAACAAAGGATGGCAGGGATGGACTTTATGAAACTTGAAAAAGTTGGGCCAACTTTAGTTGAGTATGCCTGCAAAATTCGTCAAAAAAAAAAAAACTATATAGTTAATGCTCCCTGACAAAATTTGTTTGATATGGCATTTTGTGTATGGATAAAAGCACTAACAAGTAATGGCTTTAACACAGCATTGGCCTTAAACAACAATAATTAACAATTCAAAGGAAACTTTCAATTCCCAAACTACTTTGGCGTTTTCTCTTATATTTCCTTGAATATAAGCTTAACGGATACTGCAGAAATCATCCAAACAACACCACGGTTTTGATCCTTTCAGAACTGACGACTGCCGGCGATAAATTACTTAATTGAATTCAAACCAAGCTTACACGTTTACGGTTCTTTTGGGTTAATGCGGTTTTCTTCGGAAAATATCTGTTCGGAAGACGATTTGAGATCTAGAATTTTCGGAACACTTGTTGCAAAATTTCTTTCTTGCCTGCCTCTCTTAGGATTTTCGAACAACTAAAAATGGTATAATTGCCCATTTTTAACGGATTTTTGCTCTAAAAAGGTCACCTAGAATTTTGGGTAGCCTTTTTTCTCGCTGAAATTTTCGTAAAGGTAAGTTTTGATCCCTATAATTTTCGGATCACTAGTAAGACTTTCAGCTTATAAGAAATCCAAACAGATGAAAAATTTTTAGGGGATAAAAATATGCCTATATCTATCGTTTAAACACTAAAATACGTTTAACAATGCTATGTTTAAGTGGTTTTGAACTATATTCTCGTTGGGTGCCCCTGACATATATCGTCACAAAAGCTCACGTGCCAGCCGAGACATACCAGCCTTTGAAATTAGAACCATATCTCGAACCAGTTTGTGTACAAAACACCCGAGAAAGGATTAGTCATGCTAATTTTGGAGCGGAAGTCAACTTGCTCTCCGCTGACTAACTCCAACTAAGGGTCAGCTGTAAGGGTGTTGCAAGTGCAAGATGTATCGTCGTGCTTAATTGAAGGTAACCGCTGTAATGTTTTAACTCCTGTAGTTTGGGGAGGGGGGGGGGGGGGGAGGAGTTCACGCCAAGTACGCTTCTAGTTCTCGTTGGGTGCCCCTGTTTTCCTGCTGTGCAGTCACCAAACTGGACGTAGACTGTTACCCACATCACAACACAATACCTACAGTAAGTAACGATAGTTTTCGCAATAGAGAAGAAACGCGCGACAACAACGAAGTCATTGGAAAATCAATTTAAAAAATCAGTTGCCTCAAACCTAAATATTCTTATAATTCGACATATATGTTGAGTCTACTATCCAAGGCTTCAACTCTCCCAATTTGTATTATTAAGTTCGTGCCTGTTATTTTCCCAGATTGGCGAAGTCAGTGCCAAGTTTCTGAAGTGTAAAGAAAACATGTCTGCTTGTGCAATCTGTAAACATTTTAACAGTGTGGACAAGAAACCGTATCATCGTGAAAAATGTGGAATTTTAACTTATTCAAAAGCATCCAGGTGTTAATTTCTTGTGCACAGGCTTCCAACTTACTCTTGCTCAATTCCATCTCATTGAGGGATGACGTCTCAAAAGTAATATACAGCTGCATGTCATCAGCATAAAAATGAAAGCTTAACCCGTGTATATTGGCGATGTCACTCAGTGGAGAGGTGTACAAGGAGTATAGCAGCGGACCAAGGACAGATCCCTGGGGTACACCAAACTGCAGAACATGTCGCTCGGACGTCGAACCATTGACATTCACAAATTGAGTGCGGTCACTCAAGTACGACCGAAACCATTCTAATGCCGTAAAACCAGAAACCATCTGGTTATACGCCTCTAAACTTTTGAAGGCTTTGAATTGTTGTGCAGTATAATAACTCGTATCTAAAACCAAATACGACAGTAGATCTGTGGCTTCGATGGGTGGTAAACAGTCTGGATCAAGCTTCGCGTGCCACAACGTAGCCGGGTCAATACCAATCACTGATATTTTTTCAATGTAGCGACGTTTTACCCGGTTCTCTAGCTTTTTTGAGTACTCCGATAAAAGAGGAACAAGTGTGGAATCTTCTTCGTCTTTTTTTTCAAAGCTTTCTGTTTTAGATTCGCCGGCATTATCTTCAGACATGCTGTTGTAATCCTTCACCCCGCAATGCATCTGGTTCCGGTATGAGCTGAAACTTTCTCAATTTAACGTAGATTTTTAAAACATTCTACATTTTTCAGCTACTCTAACAATGGAGGAATGACATAGCAATCATCTCCATAAGTTTCACCTGATTTTCTCCAACAGATCTATCAAATTCGTTGATTTTACTTTGACACGTGTATAAAATCTCTTCATCGCTTTGTATTTTGACATAATATGCTAATGAGCAAGCTGTACACCAATATGGCCGCCAAGTAAATATGATATGGTTGTGACGTAAGTTGAAAACCGAAAATAAATGTGATAACGGAGATACTAGTCCCGTTTTGCTCTGATCCCTCCATACAAATCCTGCTAAATTTGACTCGGTTCCAAATATTAAGAACTGATGCAAATTCATAGGATTTGTATGGAGTCATCAGAGCCACCTGGGCTAATATCTCAAAGACAATTTGCAATGGAATGCTAATTTTTGGCAAGTAGGCCTTTTGGATTTTATTCTTTTATAATTTCACAATATATTTAATTTGATTTGTTTTGACGTAACACTTAAGGATTCTGTTTGCCCGTTCTTGAGTTTCTAGTGCCGTAGCTTTGTATAGCTCGGTACCGAAATGTTATTATAATAGTAATTTTTCAGATCCGGGAATTCTGGGTTTTGTTAATTAACTATTAACTTTACCTCGATATAACAAACATTTTGGTAGTTTTCTTGAAAATTCGTTAAATGGAGGTGTTCGATATAACGAACAAATTTCACCAGTCCCTTGGCAGTTCGTTAAATCAAGGTTCAATTGTATGCACTTGTGTCGGTTTTTCAGCTACGTACATCATGCCGACGAGGTCAACAGGTCTTCCGGAACCGTTTTGCGGGCCGTTTAATTTGTTATGCTCATCATTTATTATGCTAATCTTTCTCTAACTTTCTCTGACCTGAACAGAATTACAACAGGTCCTCCGGAACCGTTTTGCGGGCCGTTTAATTTGTTATGCTTATCATTTGTTATGCTAATCCTTCTCTAACTTTCTGTGACCTGAACAGAATTCCAAAGCTGACAAGTTCCTTCAGTATCATCGATAAGAAGGAAAAGCAGTCATAGGGCCTGTAGACAGAATATCTATGGATTATACGCTTTAATTGTGAGTGCTGATCTTCAATGTAAGTAAACGGCTGTAAAACTGTGACTATGCAGTGTTTTTAAACGATACTTATCTAAAGTTTTTAGTCAAAATACACTATATAAGACGCGTGCATGCTACCTTGCCCCCGGATGGTACTTCCACGAAATTTCATGTTTACCCTAGCATATAACTGTTCAACGAAGAGATTTCTCGCCCCCTATACTGCAACATAGACCCATCTACCTTGCTGTTGTGTATCGTGGAAGAAGTGTTTTTTTTTAATATCAATCTGTGCGTTGAAACATTTACATAATTTGTATTTGTCTGATCACCGCTTTTAAAGTCTATCTATAAGTGTGCTTGATATCATTTTATTAGGTTCTGATCTTCACTCATGGGAGACATAAGTTTTCAGTCAGGAAGAAACGGCCTCGAAAATCGTTAAGTGTAAAAGTTGAAATTCAGCATCAACTGGAAAACGATTCCCTCGTTCAGTGTTTTATCACTTGGATAAGACTTTTAGCAAAGTTGAAAGGAGTTGGTGAGTCACACTTTTGAGTTTAAATTATATTGAATTATTAACAATTTTGAACTACATTGTCAGAGAAACTACTGCTCCTTGGGTATAAAATGCTTTTCTTTTTATTTCAGTTGTCACACGCATTCTTTAAGGCCATCACATCAGTACATGTAGCTGATACAACACAAGTGCAATAGAAAATAATTCATACAAATGCTTCGCGCCAAATTAAACCACGTGGTATACTTCAGGCAGCTGAAATTAGAGATGAGGTAACCTGAGATCAGGCTCTATTTCGTTTCGCTTTAAAAATAACATTCCGGCGGACAAGGCGAAACGTAGCGGGAACACGTAAGAGAGAATGTACGAGAACTGCTAAAATTGGGCCGGATCTCAGGTTAGAGATGAAGAGAGTAAATTAATAAAGATGCAATTATGGCTCTTGGATATGCGTTACTGGTAAATCCCGCGCGCCAAACAAGGTTTCCTGGAGGAGAGAATTTCAATAGTGTTTAAAAATTTCAATAATTTAATTGACTTGATGAAAATGCTCTGCACACCAGTGCCACTGCTAGAGAGGAGGTACAAGTTTTCATTTTTTGAGGAATAGACTTCATCATGCCCCCAAAAGCAGTTTTAGTTCTATTTTGTTTGAAGGAAAAATAGCAATTATTGAATCAGGCTGAGGGCAGACTAGGTGAACTCCGAATTCAATAATCCACCATTTTCACATAGGCTACAATAAGCCTTGTTTACCTCCCAACTTTTGCATAGACATCAAGTTCTTAAATGTTCCGATTTTATTAGCGGAACGAAACTGATCCGGAAGAGTGTTCCAAATTTTAGCTGCAGTATAACGCCACGATTTAAGACCATAGATGGTTGTATTAACTTAGGGTAGCTCGAGGATGTGTTTTCCTCTAAGATTATAATTAGTTGATCGTTCATGCAATAGCCCTCCTATTCCTCTAGGGACTTTATACCCATGGATAGCTTTATAAACACCAGTGGCCATTTTAACAATTCTTTGATTAAATGGGTTAGTTGTTTTAGCAACGTTAATATTTAGTTGAAATGAAGACAAGTCAGACCAGATCTGTCGGATATTTGAGGTATCCAAAAACATGTAAGAAACCTGAGAACTTTTCAGTAAGACTTTATCGCTAAGAGAGCTATATTATCGTGCCTTGTCGTAGTGGAAAAAATCGAACAAATACAGCCGGAAAGCTTTTTTTTCGTAGGAGTCAACCCTGTGTGACTTATAGGCCATTGTTAAATAAGACAAATGAGAGAATAACAAGGACATACTTAGAGGGAAAAGTTTGAAAATGCAATGATTATCAATCCTTAAAGACTGCGGCAGCGGTTTACCTTAATCAGATACCTTCAAAAAACAATGATAATGGGCTTGTAAAGTCGAGTTAATTGTGTAGATACCATGCATTAGCTTTTGCGTATTGTGGCTTCCTGTTTGGGCATATGAGTTAGTGCGGAAGAAAGGAGCTTTTTAATTATTTATGTACAAAACTATGAATTCTATTGTCTGGATCGACATAAAGAACAACAGACAAACAAAAAGCTCATAAATAAATAGTGGCGATCTTCTTAGTGAAAGTTTAGTCATTTCATTCACTCTCGTCGTGCTCCTGCCTGGCCTCGTAGCTTAGTCGGTAGAGCAACGGTAAATCTTTCAAAGATTCTTCCCCTCACCTGGTATCTTAATTATTCCCTTTAATTTGTATTATATTTCGTGCCTGATATTTTCCCAGATTGGCGAAGACAGTATCTAGTTCCTCAAATGTGGAGTAAACATGTCTGCTTATTTCTGTGCCATCTGTAAACATTTTACCAGAGTGGACAAGAACCTGTATGCTCGTGAAAAATGTAGAATTTGCGGGTAAGTCAAGCTTGTAGGGCATTTTTACCAGGGAAGACTGTGAGGCCAATCTGGACAATTGAGAGCTGCACTGACTGCTTTAAATTGCCCGAGAGATACAGGACCTGATGAATGCTGTCTTTGACACATTATAACGGATTTCTTTTTTCATATATTTTTCACACACTGCAATATAAGCGTTATCTGTACCGCTAAAACTATCTATTCAGTAGCTTTCCGTCTCAACACCCATAATGAAGAGACCTTCAATTTTTTAAATACACCCCTACCTTTAAAGCGAGACGGAGTTTTTGTTCTTATAATTATAAATGTCATCAAGGTACTTGTTTAGTCTTAAACAATCTAGTCTCAGATATAATACGCCTGCAAAGTGAAAGGCTCGTTTCAAACGTCGTGCTACTGCCGTGCCGAACTCAATTGATCGAATTAAATTCAACTTTAGCACGGCAGTAGCGCGACGTTTGAAACCAATTAAGTCGTGCTACTGCCGTGTAGCACGGCAAGCCTTGCCGTGCTACACGGCAGTAGCTGGACTTGGTTTGAAACGTCGTGCTACCGCCGTGCTGAACTCAATTCATAAATTACAAATGCATTAGAATACATTTCTAAGTTTGCTGAACCGTTTCTTTATTATTGTGTTTTGTTTTCGGCAACAGCCGTTCTATTCGACTGAATTAAATTCGACGTCTGAAACCAAGCCGTTCTACTGTCGTGCTGCAGTCGAGCTACAGTCGAGCCAGCTTAGCACGGCAGTAGCACGACGTTTGAAACAGGCCTTAAAGTGGAACTACTTCTGTTCGGAAGAGAAGGAAGCCGGACCAAATAGCTATAGCCCTTGTGTTTACAATACGTCAGATCCCAAATTACGTAAGCCACCAATTCTAGTTTGGAGTTGTAAACTTACGAGATTTCTCAATTACGAATTCCCGGTGCATTTAAGGTGAAAGGAGTACTCATGCGCAATTAGCAGAAGTGTAAAGAGTTTTGTCCGCAAACGAGACTTGGCATGGAAAGACTGGCGTCAAAATGGGTATGGGCAGGTGATGGAACCCTCCTTGGCCCTCTCTTCCTTCATGTCCTTTTCATTAAGAAAAAAGAGCATATTTCCTCAATGAAATTTGCAAAAAGTCATCTTTTGAATTCTATAGCAGCTTTTTATTGTGAAGCATATTTTGAAGGGTATAGCTAATCAACCCGCTTTATTCAGAAAGTCTTAGGTTTGACCCCAGGTAGGAGAGTTGTCGATTGTTTTCCCGAGTCGCTGGTGTCATGTCATTCTCGAGTTTGACTTTCTTTTTTTTTCTTTGTTTTTGCCTCTAAAAGAACATACAATGACCGCCTGTCTGTACCACAAGAACGAAATGTGTCAAACCGGGGCTACCAAAGGCAGTACAGTCAGCAGCCAGTACAGCGGTCTGGTTTGGAAAACCAGGGGGATGGTCTGGCTGACTGGTTCATCATTAAACACACCAGAGATGAAGCGCTGTCGCGCGATTTGCTTTCCAAATACGGTTTTAAGGCTGCGAAAGCAACACAGGTAGGACTTTTATATATAACTGAAATTTAACACTCCCGGAAGGAGGCCCATTGAAACTGAAGAGAATGAGAAAAGCGCCATTTTTCTCTTTGAGACCCGCAGTTTAAGACTTCTCGCGTTCACTAAAATGCACAGAACGCCACAGGTTATGGTACTTCGCACTCGCCGTCTCATATTCTTTTGCCAGTTCTAACATGTTCCAGGCGTTCAGTTCAATGCAGTGTAGTGTGGTGCGAATTAGCGCTGGGCCCCGAAATCCCCTTTGGGCGAAAGTTATTAATATTAAGTAGTTTGAAGTACAATTTTTCTTAGCTTCAAATCCAGCCGAATGCATGTTCCAAATGTTCCTCTTCTTCTTTTTTGCAGAATGATTCACAACCCATAGAATTGCGCTCAGCAAAGTGAGTAAAACAAAAAAAAAAACAGTGGCATGATCCTCTAGTCATAGGTTAAAAAATGTTTAAAGGATTATTTTAAATATTGCACCTTCTTTAGAGTGCGTTGAATTTCTATGCAACATTCTCAAATACTCTTGAAAAATTAATATCGTCTTTCTAAAGTGAAAAAAAGAACATTTCAGTTTCTCTACCACTTAAATGGATTCAAGTTGTAATAGAATGGTCTTACGACTATTCTGTGAACTCGTTTTTGCCATCCGTCAAACACACACGCCAGTTCTTTCTATTATAATTTTTTTTTTTGTGATGAAAGTTAACGCTGCGCAGAATTTCCGCGTGACTAAAACCAAAATATATAATTAGCAAATAATTGTCACCTTTTTAGCTTTCACTCTTATGGCGACGTATTCAATTTTCATACTCTTAGCTTACTTTTCCCCCAAATCGAGCCGGAAACCAAAATAAGCTCAACATGTTTAGCACCCCCAAAAAACTAGGGAAGGTAACAATCTTCTCGTTGGGGATGGAAAAACGAGTTTTGGTCCGAGAATGCTAGACTCCGCCTTATTGCAAGTCTTGACTACTATGTTACAGCAATGTTATTTTTGTTTCAGATTCATCTGCTCATATTGTGGCCGAATTCCTGCACTGATGTAGCGTTAAGAGCAGGCTTAGTCTCCAGCCGTGGGACACCCATCGAGATACCTGCGGCTGGAGCCCGAGTCTACGATAGGTGATGCATGAGGTATTCTCTACGACTGTGTTTCTTGATTCCAAAACTATTTCCTTTTCCGCTGCATTATAACAGTACTAAAAAAAAGTGAAGTCGAAGAGGAGTGACGTTTCTTCAATCAGAATATACTCAGGCTAATATGTACTTAAAACGATTTCTTGGAATATCAAAACACTTCTTTTGTTTAAATCTTTAGTTACCTAGACAACTGTGTACTTTATAACAGAGGAATATTTTTATTGTAGAGTTTTAATAAGCAAAAGCAAATAAATAAAAGAAAAACTAGTGGTAAATAATATTGTAAATCAGCTGCAAAGTGTACACTGGAGAGTCTTATTTTGTAAAAGTCATTGCGAAATTAAAAGTAACAGTTTGCGAAAATATGCTGTTGTTATTTTCTCTTAATTTTTATAAACTACAAATTGGTGACAGAAAACCCATTTTATTGAAAATTCACTACACAACATAGAAACGATTAGCAATTCGAATTCGTTTGGTTACGGAAGCTCCTTAAAAGCATTTGATCATATTCACATGTACTTTGCGCAATATAAATGTTACATTATTATTATTATTATTATTAAAAGGACAGAACGAATAGCTTTAACCAATTGGTTCAGCTTCCTTTTTACGTTGAGTATGGTCTTGGAATTAGGAGCTCTTTATTTTAACGTCTTCACTTCTAAATTTATGGTGGTCAATGAAAAACATTCCCACAAAAGTTCCAAATTCCTTTGAGTAAATGCACGCAGAAGGTCTGTTAAAGAGGTTTCATTTCAATGGTGACATCATAGGATTTCGTTGATGGATTTAGAAGTTAGAGTAACAATGGCCCCGCCATAACTTGGCCTTGGATTGAAACGTTTATAAGTAAGCTCACAAGGTGCAACACCTAGGCCTTTATTAAAGATGTTGCAGATCTCACCAATTAAGTTGCAACTTGTTGAACGAATAGATCACATTCTTTTTTTTCGTCCAACAGCGTTCAACTCACGTTCGATAAGTTGAATGACCCATTTCAACATAGCATGAACGTTAATTTTGTTGAGAGTCACTGGCATTAGATCGAGAATGGCAAAAATAGAAGTGCCAAAACATAGTGAAAGCGACTGGTTTTGCCGAAGAAGTTTGATATAAAAATCTGGACAAACCCCTAGTACCGGAGCTGTCTGGGCTAGGTGACCCAGGTAGTTGTCTGAAGTTGTAGCTGGTATACATTTGTCAGTAAAAATAAGCGTTAAGTTATCACGTCTTGTTAATTAAAAATAGGTCGATCGAACTAAAAATGGGTCATTCTGGAACCAAAAGTCTGCTGCCGGCCACACTTTTGGCTGTTCGGCAAGCCCGAAGGAACGAATTTGAAAGTGAGAGGGTACGACTGTTGAGGGTCGATTGAGACCCCTCCCCACTCCCCACGCCAAATCTTGAAAGTCTAAGCAGTAAAAGCCCGTTTATACGGACATCGGTATTAACGGAGTGTCGATCCGTATAAAGCGGGTGTCCGTAATGCTGGGTTTCGCTCTAATGCATAGTGGGTCATTAATTAATTAAACACTTTTAGATAGATTTTATTTCCACTTTCATCTTCAAGCAATGTTTAAAATGTATTGTAGTAAAAAAAAATATGAACCGCTACGGAACATTTGAATACCTAGTCTGAAATGACGACATTTAGCCGAGTATAATGCAGATCATAGACAGGCTGTAACAGACGATAGAAAAAAAGGGACCGGTGTCCGCTGATCGAGTGTCTTCTCAAAAGTGCCACATTATTGTAACAGTGAAGGCTATAGAATTTATGCAAGTCAGTATGACCATCGTAGTTGTAAATATTGTGGTTTCCATCAGTACTAATTGATTAGCTAAATGTTCATGACAAGTGATATATCAAAACCGAGAGGTTCCAAACACCGAAAAACAGATGAAAGCACGAGGCCGCAGGCAGAGTGCTTTTATTGTTTCGAGGTGTTTGGAACCCTTGATGAAAACCGAAGCACGAGTTTTTGAGATGACTTCTCAAACGAAACAATAAAAAAATTGTGCAGTGATACATTTTTTTGTATTGTCCTCCCCAAATGAAAGAACGATAATTCATGCAGCGAAGCAATCTTGCAATATTATGTAACATTACCTCAACATGCATGATTAATAGTTTTGGTATAGTTGGTGTCTGACTATGTGTGAAGATGGAGAGGCAAGATTTAGGGAGCCGAAAACGGTTCACGAAGAACGCGAGTTAGTCGAAAAAGCTATTCCCTTGTCAACAAAGATAAGAACAAATGGGGGTAACATTTTTTGGCGAATGGGACTATTTAAAGGCTATGATTTACACAAGGTCGCACAATTTTCTACCAGCATTGAAGAAATGGATGCAGGAACCTTAAATTACTGGCTTAGCAAGTTTGTGATGGAGGTGGCCAAGAAGTCGGGGGAGAGATATCCACTGAATACCGTTTATGGAATAATTTGTGGTATTCAACATCAAGGTTAATTATATCAAATAATATTCAGGTATTTTTTTGGAATAGACCTTTTTACCGATACGGCGGCCATATTGAATTAATTCGATTTCAGGAGTATTATAGGATGCCTAAGGGGCATGAGCACATGTCGTTTGTATTTTCGAGCGCTTGTCCGGACATTTTTTCGTAACGTTTTCTTAGAATAAGATTGTAATGGGACAAAAGATCCTTGTGCCGTGTTTTGATGTATAAAATGATACTAAACTAGAAAAAGGCGATCATTATTACATCCAAACACGGCACAAGGATCTTTCTTCCCATTACAATCTTATTCTAAGAAAATTTTAAAAAATGTCCCGAAATTAGAAGCGCTCGAAAATACAAACGAATGCGCTCATGCCCCATGGGTATCCTATAATACTCCTTAAATCGAATTAATTCAATATGGCCGCCGTATCTGTAAAAAGGTCTATTGTTGTTAACGATGTATAAATTTTATTATTGAAAAATGTTCATTAAAATGCAAGTGTTTAATCTGAGATAAAAAACCGTAAGATTTTCATTTGAGTGTGGGTATCAAGGTTCATGCATGTGACCCAAATATGCCTCATTTATTGGCTGTTGCCCTCATGAATAATTAATGAGTTTGAGTACACAAGGTCAAATAAGGAGAGGAGGAGAAGTCGTTACGTCACGAACACAAATACACCAAAAAGAGAATTTGCACCGCTTCAAACTTCATCGATCTTATTTAATTTCATTTAATTTGTCAAAAGTTGGCGACGTTTTCTTGGTTGAATTCAAAAGGACCGTATCTAAGTTGGAAAATGGAAAACGAAAATTTTTGAGTTGGTTCACCGACTCCATGAAGCGGGCGCTTGAAATTAAGAAGTTTCATTTCGCAGTCGTGCAGCCACGGCAAAGAAATGAAAAAACAGCATGATGCACGTGCAAATTTGTTGTTTTGTTCCTTCCGTCGCCGATGTCGTTGGTTTTGTTGTGATCCAAAAATAGTGCTACCATGGTGACGTGACGTCACACTTCTCCTCTCTATTGTGCCATACAGAAGTGTCAATAATAGCAATTATTATTATTATTATTATTATTATTATTATTATTATTATTATTAATATTTGCAGTCACATAAGTGTTTGGAAATGCCAATGAAAAGATTGTATTCTCTGTGAGCTCAAGATGTGCGTAGCATTCCAACAAGGTCAACAGGTCTTATGTGCTTCACGATACACGCTTCACTACTATACATACACGCTTTCCATTTTCTCGGCATCGTAAATCATTCTCTGACCGGTACAGACATTGCAAAGCGAGCGGCTAGTTTCTTTAGTATCATACCCAAAGACGAAATGCAACCGTGGGGCCTGTAGACAGTCGAAGTAAGTTTTATCTTGTTATATTTATTAACTAATTCCATTACTTTCCCACCCGCAAATAGCTTATGAACTACTCAGGTAAGTTAAGGAGAGGGTCATACATTATTCTGTAAAGAAAATACCGGGGGTGGTCTATATCCGAAAGTAAACGTCCGGTCAACATGAAACTAGGCCACGACTTAAAACTTGTCAAGGGAGCTTTATTCACAAAAGTGTTTCCACAGTAACCTATCACGTGGCCACTTACGGCTTAACTTCCGGTTTGTTCTTTTAGGGCTTTTGCACACTAGGAAAAATTAACTTTACAGAATTTTTTTGCATTATTGTTTTTAGTATGTAAGGCCTCTTCTCAAATGTAACTGGAATCGAAGTCCATCTAGGTGACATCAACTTTTAACGGCTATTGCGTGACAAAACAATGTCACATTTTCTTGGTCACGTGACCTGGACATCCATTCCAATTGGTTTCGTGTAGAATTTCGTGCACATGAAACCATTCAAGCATCATTTCGCATATCACTTTGTGCTAAGTTAGTGTGCGCTTAACCTAAAGGAAAATAAGGAAACTTGATATCATTTAGGGTCACGTGACTAATTGGTGACAACTTCTTGTCAACTTGATTCATCTTGTCGAGTGTAAGACCTTGACTTAATACACCTGAGTAATCGAGGTGGGGGGAGCTGCAGGCATAATACAAGTACAAGGTTTATCTATAGATGGAATAATAACAGTGAAGACACTACCATACAATAAACTAACAGAAAACCAGGTAAGCACCTAAAGATTACGAAGAGGAGGCTAACCTATAGTATTGAATAATTTGAGATTTGAGTTGGTTGTTCTCTCTTTTTATTTTAGCAATAGACTCAGGCATAGTATACGATAACACGAGACATATAAACGAAACGTATAAACGAAAGCCAAAAAAATTATTAAACAAACGATTTAAGAAAGAGGGAAAACTTTACGGAGCACTGAACACACGTCCGTCCATCTTCGTCAGCTCACATGACTTTACAGATTCATCAAAGTATCAAAGAGTATTTTTCGCTGATTGTACATGTGTATCTAAAGCTTTCTTAAATGCGTGGGTTGATTTTAATGAAAATGGTAGAGAAAAGCTCTGGGGACGAGGTTGCATTCCAACAAGGCCAACACGTTTTGTACTTCACCACTTTTCACGCTTCAGCTACTATACACGTTTCCCATTTTCTCGGCATCGCAAATCATTCTCTGACCGGTACAGACATTGCAAAGCGAGCGGCCAGTTTCAGTTTAGTATCATACCCAAAGACGAAATGCAACCGTGGGGCCTGTAGACAGTCGAAGTATATGCTTTGTGATCGGGTAAGCATAAAACGGCTCTAAAAGTGAAAACTTGGAAACTGAATAATGAACAGTTTCTCGCAAAATCATTGAGTCGTATCAATGGGACATGAAAAGATGATGCTAAGTTTTTGAGTTTAAAAAGGTATATCAGATGCATACACGCTACCTTATTGCCCACGGACCTTGCAGTCGGTAATTTTATGTTTATCTCGGCTAAAGACGCCCTTTTTCAGTGCATCGGCGAGATTTCTCGTCCCCTACAGACCCTTTATATATATCAACCTATTTACCACTCCGTTGTTCATCGTCGTCAGGAGATGACTCTTGCTTATTAAAAGTTTCACGTTATATTAATTGCGAAGGTTTCAAATTTTCACTGATTCAGTCTGTATATTGAAACATTCACATAATTTGTGTTTGTCCGATGCTCTGATCACCGCTTTTAAAGTTTGTTCTCTGTGTGTATAATTATATAATATCATGTAATATCACTGTTTATTAGGTTCTAATCTTAAAAAACAAACAACAATATCTCAGTCCGTATGAGTTTAGTGCAATGTTTCTATCTTGAGTGCTTATGCTGGTTCATCAATAAATTTTTAATTACAACAGTCCGGGCCATAACCTTATGGATACAGTGGATACTCGATGACGTCAACGATGCATTCCACTTCTAAGAAATTTATTTGCTACTCTTATACCTTATATTTGAGCCTCAGCGTATTTGGTCACGTACTCAGTTACATTCTGTGAAACCTGGCAAAATTAAAGGCAGAGAGTGACTAGATACTTTGTTGTTGGTTGTCGGTTAAAATTTTCGATCGGTAAACCTCGGTTAATGATTAACAAAACAAGTTAATACTATATACAGACATTGAAACTGTTTCCAGTATACATAGCAAAGGATGGCAGGGATTGACATGATGAAACTTGAACTGAAGAGTTAGGCCAACTTTTTCAAGTTTAAGTTGATTATGCCTGCAAAATTCGTAAAAGAAACTATACAGTTAATGCTCCCTGATAATTTGTTTGATATGGCATTTTGTGTATGAGTAAACTGAGGCACTAACAAGTGATGACTTTAGCACAGAATTGGCCTTAAACAACAGTAATTAACAATTCAAAGGAAACTTTCAATTCACAAACTACTTTGGCTTTTCTCTTATATTTCCTTGAATATATTAAGCTTAACGGATATCCCAAAAATCATCCAAACAGCACTACGGTTTTGATCCTTTCAGAACGACTTAATTTTATAAATTCAAACAAAGCTTACACGTTTGAGGGTCCTTTTGGGTCAATGCGGTTTCCCTGCTTGCAGTCACCAAACACAACCAATACCCACAGTAAGTAACGATAGTTTCCGCAATACGAAGAAACGCGCCAATATTATAGGAGAGAGTGGGGTTTCAACATCAGTAATAAAGATGTTTGCTTTATTTGTCTAGGGGCTCATCTACTCTAATAGTCGGACAGATAGGCTGAAAACCGCATAGTACGCATACTATAATATTTTCGTCAAAACGAATCTGGGGTGGTGCATCCGTTTTGAATTGATAAAAGTGAACACTAGAGACCTTTAGATTCTTTGAGGAGGATATTCGGAGGGGCGATTTAACGGAGAGTTTTTTGCGTTACGATTTTGGGGGGCTTATACGACGTATTCAATATCCATACCCCTAGCTTATTTTTCCCCAAAATCGAAGTAAAACGAAAATTAGCCTTACATGCTTGTTTATTATAGTACCAAAAACTATGAAAAGTAACAATCTTCTGGCTGGAGATGGAAAACGAGTTTTGGTTTGAAAAAAGGAGACTGCACCTTATTGCAAATCTTCCTGCGCCCCCCTCCCCCCCCTCCCCCCCCCCCCCCCACTATGTTGTGTTATTTCTGTTTCCGATTCATCTCCTCATTTTGTTGCCGAATTCCCACATTGTAGCGTTAAGTGTAAGCTTTATAGTCTCCAGCCTTGGGACACCCCATCGAGAGACCCACTGCTGAAGACTGAGTATATGCGTCAAGAGTTGCTCTCTACGACTGTGTTTCTTGATTCAAAACTAGCTATTTTCTTTTCCACTGCATTATAAAATGAAGTCGAGGAGGAGCTAGAGTACGTTGATTCTCCAATCAGAATGTACCGATATGTATTTAAAAGATTTCTTGGAATATCGAAATACACTCGGAAGTACTTCTTTTGTATAAATCGTTAGTTACCTCGTCAGATGTGTAATTCAATAAACAGAGGAATCTTCAGTTATTGTAGAGTAACAAATAGTTCTTAGTAAGTAAAAAACATAACGGTTGTAAACAGTGTTGTGAATCAACTGCAAAGTGTACACAGGAGAGTATTTTGTAAAAGTCATTGCGAATTTTTTTAAAGGCAATAGCTCACGAGATTATGTTTTTGTTATGCCAGTCTTGCTTTTTGTAAACTACAAATTGGTGACAGTAACCTGTTTTTATTGAAAAACCACCACACAAACTCATAATTGAATTCGTTTGGCTGTGGATTAAACTCCTAAAGAAGGCAGAACGAAAGGCTTCACAGGTTAGTATAGATTCCTGTTTCCAATTTTTTTTTGTTCCCAGAGAAGCACTACCCACCTCATTGCAGTTGCTAACTATGGGATGTACACATCAAGCAATTTTACAACTGTACAGTATTACTAGTTTTACTAGTTTTCTCCGATAACCGTCACTTTAGGGATCGTTTCTTACAGTTTGCGTTTTCGAACTGTCTTATTTAGAACCTCATTATATCCTTAAAGAGAGTAAAACACGATTTCCCTTGGGTTTATCTCGTTTTCGCTTGCTGCGGGCACGGAAGACATGTAGCATCCTGGTGAATCAGCCAAACAATTTTCTCGCACGTTTACTGAATCCGTGCATCAGTCTGGCCAATCGCACTGTAACTAGACAGGAAGCATTGAGCACAAGGAGAGTAACCTTTTACCTTGTCAAAACTAACCACTAATAAACCGAGATATGAACTAACAATAATCTTCAATATAACTTAATAAACAACCGCATATGTTCTACGCTTCTCACGTGTCCTCCTCCTACAGAGTACAGATACGCGCGCAAATGAAAGCCTGGCCTTGCTGTTCGGTTAGCAGAAGACGCTCGAGGGTTGGATAGAGACACTCGGGAGAATATAAACACTCACCCCCTCTCCTTCCAGACTATTCAGTCTTGTCTCATTTGTATTCAGGCCTCTTCTGGATCCAGTTCTTTCCCGGTATGTTGATTGATGAAAGATTGTGTGCACGCGTAATTGGGGACCATTTACTTTCACTTGGCGCGTACGTCGACGACTTTAGGCTTGTCAATGCACAAAAGTGAGTCGCATCTTCAAAGGATAGTACGTGTGATTTGGGGAGAAATCAACAAAGAAAGGCTCTTTACGCAGTAACCTTCAATTCAAGTCCAAAATCGCTTTTTAGTTGAAACAAATATCATCGCAGCAAATTCTTAAAACAATGGAATTTTAAGAGCTTGTCAGAATATGGGGCGTTTCAGAAAATAAACTATTTTATGGCTTAATGCGTGGAAGAGGTGGGTGGGTGTGTCTTAAAAGTGTCACAAGTTTACTTTATTGATTGCCAAAGCTTGATTTTCATTTGACTGGTCGTTCAGCGAGGTACCAAGGTGCTTCGCGGAGCAGTCGAAAACCACTCTGACTTTATCTGGTTTTTTCGGGTGAGACACTGGATGATGAGGAAGGTACCAGTGAGTGCCTAGTGGTCCTATGTCTTGGCAGTTAACTTTTCGGGCATAATCCTTTTTTAATAGATCGTCCATAAAGGCTCTATACTTCTCGTGAACTAGCGGTTCTCTTTTAAGTCGTTTCTTTAAATGACTCAGACGGCCTCGGCAACTGATCTGTTATTTACTAGGTTCGGAGGGTACGATTTCCATGGGAGTGCAATTTCGTAGTGGCCGTTCTTAAGTTGGAGAGTTTCTTCCATTATTTCCAACGCTCTTCGGTCGTTCAGCGACATAAATGCCTTGGAATTTAGGTGGGAGTCGTTAAATTCTTGGTTGCAGTAATCGCGAAACTGTTCCTCTAAAGTCTTGCTGGCTTGAATGCTGAAGTTAACCGTTGGTAACTTGGGGGTGTCTCTTCCCAGGGGACCGTTAAGGACCCAGCCAAGGACTGTTTTAGTAGCGAATGGTCCTCCGTCTTCGCTCTTTCTAATTTCTTGTGGCTGTAATAATTGAGGCACGTCGCTACCGATGAGAAGGCCAATCTCAGCTTCAATTTGTGGTATGGTCACTCCCTTGAGATGAGGCCAACGATTAACATCTTCTTGTTTGGCTATGGTTTTGCGGGAAACAGGAAGACTAGGCCTGGAGTAAACCATAGGAATTTCGAAGGAATTTTCTTGTTGAAGATCTGACACCAGGAGACTGATCATTGAGCATTCGATCGGTTCGTTTTCTCCTTGAAGTGTTGTAAGAGAAAGGTTTGTTTTCTTTCCCTTGATATTTAACTTTTGCAGCAGAGTTTCAGTGCAAAAGGAGGTATTGGAACCACAGTCCAAGAAAGCGTAAGTCTGAATTGCATCTTTACCATCCTTCGCCTTTACGCAAACAGGGAGTATCGCGAGCCCTGTGACGGTCGTACTTGCGGAAAAACTTAACTTGGCATAGCCGTTGCTTGCTGCTGGGTTAGCGTTACTGTTAGGCTTCGGCTCAGAGTTTGAAGCTTGATTCGAGCTGGCACTGTTTTCACCAGAGCTTTTAGAACTGCTCTTGTTGCTGTTTGGATGGAGGAAGGTTGAATGCTTGGATTTACGGCCTCGGACCCTACAGAAGCTTTCTTTCTGGCATGAACGAACGAAGTGACCGGGGAAGAGACAGTTAGAACAAAGCTGCTTTTCTCGGATTAGCTTTTGCCTTTCTTCTAAGGACTGCTTACGAAACTTATCGCACCGCGGTAACCATTGATCGGCGCCACGAAGAGGACACTCTGGTTTCTTGTTTGCTGACTGGCTATCTTCTTTCTTCCCGAGAGATGAGAACGTGTCGGCCCTAGGACCTCTCGTCCTTTGTTTGCTAGGGAGCTGCTTCATCTTGCCTTCGCTAGAGACGTTTCCAAAGATCGGGTGCGATGCTGCTCTTGCCTTGGCAGTTACAAACTTCATTATATCGGCCACGGTGACATCTCTCGCTTCCCTCTCTACGATCTGGTCGACCGTATCTCGCTACTTAACTCGCATAGAATAAGGCCTGTCTATAATCTTCTTCAGGTTGTCTGGGTTATCGAGCTTATTTAGGTAGCCGATTTCCTTCAACGTATTAACGCAGCTAGTTAGTTGAATAGAAAACTGATGTAAAGCTGGTCCATCGTCAGTTCTGATTGTTGGGCCATCTACCAGCCTTTTTACGTGTGCGGCGGCAATCTTATAATTCTGCCCCTAGCGTTCTTGAAGCAGCCTCCTTGCCTCTGTATATCCTTCTTCTTCGCGCATGGAGAGACAGCTTTTCATTAATTCTTGTACGGCTCCAGAGGTATACTGTACAAGATAGTAGAGACGTGCACTTGAACTCAAGGTCTTTCTTTCTACGATGTGTTCAAAGGCGCGCGCAAAGTCACAGTAGTCGATAGGGTCACCGCTGAACACTTGCAGACTCGGTTGCGGTAAGGTGAGGGCTAGCACACCTTGCTGCTGCTGCTGAATGAGCTGCTGGATGGCTTGATTTTGACGCTCGTGATTTTCTATCAGGCGCTGGAATGACTCATCTTGGAGGCTATTTGCACGATTATAACCTGGGGAAACGTGTTGCTGAACTGGACTGGTTGTGGGATACCATTCGCGACTGCGAGGATTCAGAGAATACTTAGTGATATTGACTCATCGTTATGCTTATTGAGATGTTCACGCGAAGGAGTAGCTGCTGGGAAAGTCTGTTTAGGAGTTGGGTTGCCTGTGGTGGTTCCGACTCGCGGAGTAGAGGCGATCTTGGCTTGTGGAGTTAGCTGGGGTGGAAGGTCATTTGGATCCCTTACTTTTGAGCGGGAACTGATCTCTCGATGCTCGATTGCTTCATTTTCTTCATAAGCTTTCCTTTCGGCCTCAGCCTCGGCTATCTCAGCTTCAAGCTCTATCTGTGCTTTCCTTTGCTGGAGTCTCATTTCTTCGATTTGAAGCTCGTGCAGGTTTTTAAGGGCAGCTGACCGAGCCTCAAGTGCTGCCTTTCTCGCGGCCGCCTTAACCTTCGAGCTGGCTGAACTGCTGGCGACGTTTCGCGTGTGAAAGGATACGCGTGACCCAACGGTGCTAACGGAATCCCGTGGTCGAACGTTTATTGGCGTTACTGAAGTTTGAAGTGCTGGCTTGTCAAGCGATGAAGTGATTTCCTGTTCTAGTTCGGACACAATTTCGAGCACTGACTTGTAATATCGTGAGGACTCCTCCTGTTCTGATTCAGTTTTTATGAGACCGTGATAAGCCTTGTGCGCAACCTGAAATTCCTGAAGGACTTGCTGTAATTCCTCGCGAACTTCGTTCAGTGCCTCGATGTTTTCGCATTCTGCCATAAACTCGTTCAGTTTGTTTACCTTTTGAGATACATGCGCCTCGGCGGAACTACGAACCAATTTTAATTGATCAATTAATTTGCCATTTCCGGAAGCCATCTTGTTAATCCGATTACTTGTCAATTGCGCGGGACAAATTGACGACTGGCAGGTCTAAAAACGTAACGTGGATATGACGTGCGTGACGTGACAGATTCTTGGAATTCCTTCACGGTTGGAAGATTCGTGGAAGGAGGTGTGCATCAAATTCGAACAAAATGTAATTTACAGGGACAGAATACCAGAACCAAAAATCCAAGTAAATCACTTAACACGGTGTGCGACATAAAACGAACTCGACGGAAGTGAAGGAAGTAACATGAACAGATTTATTGAACCAGAGATCAATGTTCCTAGCACAGAGGTCACAACTTGACATAGAAGAATCGACGGGGTTGATTGACAAGACAAAAAGTCCCTAGGTTGTGAAATCGGTACAAGGTGGTACAAAGTCGTACAAAGTCGTACAAAGTCGGTTCGAACTGAAAACGATGAAATCGAACGAAAACTTAGATAAAATACATAGAGTGCAAATATATCTGACTAAAAACCAATAATATCAAATAGCGAATGAGAACTAAATAATGCTAGAAAATACACTAAATTAGCCTATAAAGTGATTAAAGTAATACGACGATAAAACTGCTGGTATCAATCACTCAGCATACTCATGTTGAAGAGTAGCGCATAAAAACCCTAAATACCACTGTAGCTCAGTGATGACAAGACTAAATAGATTCCTCGCATAAACAGAAAAGAAACGAAGTTGCAAATTGATAACCAAAACTAAGCTCAAATATTCCTATAATGAAATCGATACTGGAAAAAAACAAAAAGAAAAGGAAAACTATACTCACTTTGGTTTGCACACACACCAGTGTTATCGTGAATCAAAAGCTAAGCTGAGCTTGATAGTTGATGAGCACGAGTGTAGATAGAAATAAAGCCCCAATGGCTGACAGAAGTTAACACCATGAAGTCTACACTAGAACTGAACTAACTAAGATGAAAACGCTAAATTTATAATAAACAAAACGTGCTTGAAAACGATCTAGAAATTATTACGTATTTCCCATGCGGACATAACAAAAAAGCGCTGGGAAAGTAGCCGTGGGGTTATCAATAAAAATCATCATTTATGTAGGCGATAATCGATTTATAATAACTACCGTAAGCACGTTCGTGCACCGCTAAGGGATGACAAAAAGAAATCACGTTTCAAAACCAACACTCTTCATGTTACCCCCCAGGGGTAAAGAAAGTATTCATAAAAGGCGAGGCCTTAAGATAACTCAGAACAAACTCTTCTGAGAAAACGTTCGAAGAGAACATAACAAATTTCAAGCGAAGACTCCGTATGAGGGGTTATAGAGATAAAGTGGTAGATAAACACCTATCAGAAGTCAAGCATCACGAAAGAATGTCGGCTTTGCAAAACAAAACAAAAACGCACAAGAAAATACTACCATTCGTGACAGAATATCGCCCCTCAGTACCGAATCTAACAAAATCATCATGCACAAATGGTATCTTATAGAAAACCAACCGTTGCTTAGAGAAATCTTTAAAGACCCTCCCATAATATCTTACAAAAGAGGAAAGTCACTACAAGATATACTCGTAAGAGCTAAACTATGAAGGTAAGGTCAAAGCAACAGCAACTGAGCCAAAGATAGACGTGAATAGCGTGTCAACATCATGAACAACTCAAACTATGAAGCTTAAGGTCAAAGATATACAGCAACTTGGCCAAAGGGAGTCGTGTATGGCCTGTCAACATTATGAAACATATGAACCTGATGAAGGAATAGAGCAATAATAATAGACCACTTTCGATATACTAAAATTCAGCTTGGCAGCGAGGCCTAGAGGACACAAACAAAGGAAACTGAACGAACATGATTATTCATTTCTTTTGTTTGTGTCCTCTAAGCCTCACCATCAAGCTGAATTTTAATATATCGAAAGTGTCCTATTGATCTGAGCATTTATAAACTTTATCAAGTTGATCTTAAAGCGAGGAAGATAGAAAGCACATACTCTGCATTCTTTACAGCCTATTTTTAAAGTTATCAAGTTGATCTTAAAGCGAGGAAGATAGAATGCACATACTCTGCATTCTTTACAGCCTATTTTTAAAGTTATCAAGTTGATCTTAAAGCGAGGAAGATAGAATGCACAAACTCTGCATTCTTTACAGCCTATTTTTAAAGTTGTCACGATATTAAGAGACCTACTCCACTAACTAAAAGTTGTACCAAATTGAAATCTCCCGGGGTTAAGATTCTTTGTGTATTGTATTTGCGTTATAATGTGGCATTCACATTTAAATGATATGGGAATTCCTGAAACAAAACGTTTTATTCCCAAAGGGTTTATATTGTATAGGAAGTAGAAAAACCCAGAAAAAGACGCCTCATATATGGCTCATTAAGATGAAAAATTTCAAACATAAAAATCCATAGAAGAGATGAAGTTGTTGAGGTTTCCGTTAAAAAATAAATAAATAAATAAACGAAGATAAAGGACTGACGAGGACTTCGTGACAGAGAAAACGTAGGCTTTTTTATGCTCGGGTATTCAAACAGATGGCATCAAGGCTAATATCTTCTAGTCACAGAATTGTTGTCTAAATGTGAAAAAAAGCATTTAAAAAGATGTAAAACGAGTTGCAGGAATAAAACCAACTAATACTCCCACTGCGACTAGGGGAAAAGTATGCCATTATCCTTAGTTTGTCAGACTTTTCCACATGTCTGAGAAGTGTAGAACTAAGTAAAGAATGACAGAGGTTTCGTGACCAGGGGAAAAGTGTGACATTATCCTGACTTTGTCAGACTTTTCCACACTTCCACACCTCTGAGAAGTGTAGAACCAAGTAAAGAATGACAAAAAGTTCGTGCCTAGGGAAGAAGTGCGACAATATCCTTAGTTTGTCAGACTTTTCCAAACTTCCACACCTCTGAGAAGTGTAGAACTAAGTAAAGAATGACAAGGGGTTCGTGACCAGGGGAAAAGTGTGACATTATCCTGACTTTGTCAGACTTTTCCACACTTCCACACCTCTGAGAAGTGTAGAACCAAGTAAAGAATGACAAAAAGTTCGGGCCTAGGGAAGAAGTGCGACAATATCCTTAGTTTGTCAGACTTTTCCAAACTTCCACACCTCTGAGAGGTGTAGAACTAAGTAAAGAATGACAAGGGGTTCGTGCCTAGGGGAAAAGTATGACATTATCCTTACTTTGTCAGACTATTCCACACTTCCAAACCTCTGAGAAGTGTGGAACTAAGTAAAGAATGACAAAGGTTCGTGCCTAGGGAAGAATTGTGACATTATCGTGACTTTGTAAGACTTTTCCACACTTCCACACCTCTGAGAAGTGTGGAACTAAGTAAAGAATGACAAAGGGTTCGTGCCTAGGGAAGAAGTGTGACATTATCGTGACTTTGTCAGACTTTTCCACACTTGCACACCTCTGAGAAGTGTGGAACTAAGTAAAGAATGACAAAGGGTTCGTGCCTAGGGAAGAATTGTGACATTATCCTGACTTTGTCAGACTATTCCACACTTCCACACCTCTGAGAGTTGTGGAACTAAGTAAAGAATGACAGAGGTTTCCTGACGAGGGGAAAAGTATGACATTATCCTTACTTTATCAGACTTTTCCACACTTCAACACCTCGGAGAAGTGTAGAACTAAGTAAAGAATGACAAAGGGTTCATGACTGGCGGAAAAGTGCGACAATATCCTTACTTTGTCAGACTATTCCAAACTTCCACACCTCTGAGAAGTGTAGAACTAAGGATGAAAAAGGAAAGTAGGGATCTTGTGGCCAGCGCTGGACATTTGTGCGCTACGCGGTCGTTCGATTTTGTTAATCACTCGTATGATTACAGACCGAATTGGACTCCACTCAGCCCTGTTACCATTACTAAGAGTACTAACAAAAGGTAAACGGCGCCCAAAGGGCTTCATGTTACTTCCTTTTCCGCATGAAGTGGAAAAATCCTTGACTTGTTTGCATTGTTTTGCACTCCGTTGACAGTTGTAATTAATTTTGAGTCACGGTATATTTTGATTGTGTTTATTAGCGATAAAACCGGACACGCAAGATTACTATTCTTTCTTAAGAATTTAGCCAACAGTTTTCAGCTCGCTTGTGGGACTAACGTGATTAGAGAAATTGAAGGATCAGTGAGAAACAGATTTGTTTAATCACGAGTATGATTACAGACCGAATTGGATGACGCGAAGTTCTGTTACCAATTAATCATAACTTTAACAAAATTTTTTAAATATAATAGGCTATTTTTTTAAATCAAAACACAAGAAATTCGAAATGGCGCGTACTGTCCAATAGGGACCTTAAGATCCGAGGACGGCGACGGCAGAGAAGACGTCGCTGAAAAAGTGAATTCGCGTTCTTTCAATCTTCATCGCGGTTACTCCAAGTCGCTAACTTTGTCAAATGTAGGTGAATCCTCCAAAAGATGAATTCCTAAGAACCACATCCAAACACGATCCCAACACGTGATGCCTCGAAGCTGAACGGACGTGTGTTTCGGAGCTCCGTAAAATCTGCGTTACACTAGCGTATAGTGAGCAAAACTAACCGCATTAAGCGTCTTCACTCACTTATTCTGCAATGTCGAACGAAAAAAGCAAACATGTGGATAATAAACGCCCAAGAATAAGTAGTTCGGCTTCCTCCGAAGATGTTCTCTCCGAAGAGAGCGCCGCCATTGCTGAGTTGCTTCAACGTATCACACTTATTGAACAAGAAGCTGTTAAACGACAGGACCGAATTTCCCAGCTGGAAAACCAACTCGCTGAGGCAAAACTTGAAGTAAGACATTTAAAGACAAAAACTGAAGAGCTGGAACGTTCTCTTGAATTCACGCAAACCGAACAAGCTGACGCCGTTGAACGAATATCAGATTGTGAACGCGAACAGGCCCTGCATGACAACGAACTCATCCGCCAAGAGATATACAACCGTAGATGGAACATGATTTTTTACAAAGTTCAGGAAAGTCCTGACGAAGATTGTATAGGTCTCATTCGTGATGTTCTCACCAACGATATCAAACTTGACAGTGAAGAGGTAAACCAGTTCAAGTTCTGTGGAGTACATCGTCTTGGTAAGCATAGCCGAGGCCGAGCAAGACCAATTATGGTCCGCTTCACCTGTCGAAACGACCGAGATAAAGTGTGGAGAATGCGCCGCAATCTTAAGGGCTCAAATGTCAGCATCGGAGACGATCTGCCAAAGCGAGTACAAGAAATCTGGAAAGATATCCTGGTTCCAGCCATGAGAAAAGCAAGAAGCCTCAACCCTAGGAATAAGGCCTCTGTTGTTGGCGACAGCCTAATCGTTAATGGCAAGCGATACTATCATTACACTATTCCGAAGCGCTGGCTCGACAATTCAAACGAAGAGTCAAGGGAGGTGGAAGAAGAATCACAAGACGGTACACCAGAATCTCAAGAACGTTAAAACCATGTCAGTGAGAAAAAGACAAAAGTCTCTTTGACATTAATTAATATATAGCTCTAGCTCATTACTACAGCTACTACACCAACATTTTTCTTCTTCTTTTTTTTTTTCCAAATACATACATGTACGGAGCACCGAGCCTCCAATGTTTTGTTTTACGTGTTCAATACGCACAAGCACTAACTTGCTTCCTTGCGTTCTGGCCTTACGAGCCTATTTTATTCTTTTTTTAATTTTTTTCTTCTTTTGTTTTCGAATGTATGTTTATTTCTTTCGCATTTAGTTTCCGGGTTTTTTTTTTTAACAACCAAATGCAAATTCCTTTAATCTTGCCACTAAAGAAGCACCCAAGGGGAGAAAGTTGTCAAATTCACGCTTCCATTGTTTTGAATCAAGTGTCGTAATTCCCTCAAATCTACGCCTTCAATGTAAAAGGTCTTACTTTGAACGTTAGAGTCTGAACAAATCCATCAAGCGGCGCGCGCTCTTCAGATGGTTACATAAACAAAACAAAGATTTTATATTCCTACAAGAAACTTATAGCTCAGTTGAAACAGCAAAAATATGGGAAACAGAATGGGGCAGAAAGGTATTGTTCAGGCATGGTTCTAGTCACAGCAAGGGCGTTATGATTCTGTTTAACCCGAAGTTTGACTGCAAGATTGAGAAAATTGCTCAAGATAAAAACGGCAGGTTTGTTTTCGCCAAATTAACAACTGATGACTCGCATTTCATTTTAGTTAACATATACTCCCCCAATGATATCAACCAACAAGTTCTCTTTTTTCAAGAACTGCAAACTCATCTTCAACAATACCCGCATGATAATATTATCATTGGCGGTGACTTCAACTGTGCTCTGACACAGGGTGATAAAGAAGGTGGAAACCCTGTCACCAAAAAATCGCTCGTCATAAAGGAAATATATAAGCTTTGTGACCTATATAATCTATGTGACATCTGGCGCTCTTTGAATCCCGACGCGAAGCAGTTCACATGGAGAGACAAGTCCTTTAAAGTGTAATGTCGGCTAGACTACTTTCTCGTCTCTAAAGAACTTAGCAAGCTCGCTACAGACTGTCGCATTGCTTACGCTCCAAATACCGACCACTCTGCCGTGCAATTAAACCTAATTACAGAAGAATTCAAAAAAAAAAAAAAAGGTTCAGAAAGAGAGAGGAAATTTCGTTGTCGCTTGTGTACTGCCTCTGTACATCGTGAAATAAGGCATTTTCGCGTCGTAGTCCTGCAGTGACGGCAAAGAAATGTACAAAAAAGCGTGATACACGCACAAAATTGGTATTTTGCTAATTGAACGTATTGTTTTTGTGGCGTTCCCGTTTCCGTCGCCGTCGTCGGATCTTAAGGTCCTGTCCAATTAAGGCTGAAATCAGGGCAGCTGATAGCCAATCAGATTTGACAATTTTGTTATCGTTATGATTATCGCTGTTATCCCAAATCAATTACACGTGAGCAAGATATATAGGGGGGAGACTTGTTTCTGATCACATAGCTTGTATCACACATCATCATGTAAACGTTTCATTTCACTGCACTTTGAGTCCTTGAGGAACTGAAGTTTGAACTAAGTTTACGTAAATCATTTTCTCGGATTGCAATATTCTGTATATGAAAAAGGCGAAATCAGATTAATTTTATCAGCTTTCTGCAGGCTCCTGATTTCTGAGGTATGTAAAATGAGAGTGCTGAGGAGGGAAAAATGAGAAAATAGAGACGAAGCCAAAGCAAAAAGTTAAAAGTTATACTGATGTGGAGAGCTTGGAGTGAAACAATGAACGCTGGTTAATTTTTTAACTTGTAACTGTTTTGGACAGTTCGTTGTGTGAGTAAGGTCGAATTCAATAATCAGTACTCGATTTTGTTTTGAAAACGTCTTTTAGGCTTGGATGGAGAACTTGAAAAACGCGTAAAATAATGAAATGAATTTAAACGAGAAATAACCATTCTGCTTCTTTAGGCAGTTGTTTCTCCTTTCTTTTTAGCTTTGATATTTCTTTCCGGTGATAATTTTAAGGGACCGTGACACGCTTCTGTGTATGTGCGGCAACTTGATTTCTGTTTGGGCGGCGGGACAGTGTTTGGTGAAGAAATCCTCTTCCATCGACCCTGAGACGCCCGAGAAAGCCATAATAGGGACCTTAAGATCCGAGGACGGCGACGGCAGAGAAAACGTCCCTGAAAAAGTGAATTCGCGTTCTTTCAATCTTCATCGCAATTACTCCAAGTCACTAACTTTGTCAAATGTAGGCGAACCCTCCAAAAGTTGAATTCCTAACAACCACATCCAAGTTCAGAAAGCGAGAGGAAATTTCGTCGTCGCTTGTGTACTTCCTCTGTACATCGTGGAATTAGGCATTTTCACGTCGTAGTCGTGCAGTGACGGCAAAGAAATGTACAAAAAAGCGTGATGCACTCGCAAAATTGTTATTTTGCTAATTAAACTTATTGTTTTTGCGGCGTTCCCGTTTCCGTCGCCGTCGTTGGATCTTAAGGTCCCTATTATCAGTATTCAAGAGCTATTTGGTCCATTTGGGAAGTTTTAAACGCCATAATTTGTATTTTTGTGCAAGCATTATCGAGAAAATTCGAAGTCATTGAAGAGCACCGTACGAAGCCAAGTTCGTTGTTGTCAGTGTTCCTACAAACGGATCAAATGTGGCCTTTAAAGTGGTCATCTGGCTTTCATTTCTGTCTATTAAGGTTCTCCAGTCAACGATCTACCGTTGACCTTAAACGATAAATATGTAATAGAGTTAAAAAGGGTTTCCTCGATACAGCCGTGGACTACTAAAAGGACGCAGCGGCGAGCTCGAGTAAAGCTGATGTGCGACATGACTTCCGAATGTCTGCAACAATTTAGTTTATCGAGTGCCTGGAATCAGAACGATAAAACCCAGCAATCCTTTGTCGTGTGAGGTTTGAGGAAGCAATCCATCGAACATGAAACGTTTTAACAAGCATTCGATTTATGACTCCGATCCGTAGTTGTATAGTAGAAAGTACTGACAACAGGCCGCGCAAACTTTACTGATGTAGTTCACTGGGAATGTTCCTTGTATCTTTTCTGTATGAGCGTAGATGTTTAATAATTGAACTTTTAAAAATACATTGTTCCCTGATTGTTCCGTTTAACGTCAGGTTTCTTTATCTGTTGAATCAATAACGTTTGTTTTGCGGATATAACCCGACGCAACGACTCGGAAGGAATTATTTTGATTGCTGAGTAAGCATTTGAAATTTATGCCATAGTGATGGGCTCCTGTTTATGCCTTTTTTTACGTTGTTCTTTTAGAATAATCTTTACACTTATACGTTATGTGGCTACTATTGTAATGAAAGCGTTTTAGGATGAAGCGCTAAGAATTGCTTTCAAACACTGCTACGATTTTCAGCTGCAGAGTGTTCATCGCGCTTTACCCTTGCAAAATAAGTCTGAGAATTCCTAGGAATTCCTAGGAAAAAATTCTTATATATAATATAAATAAGGTATAATATAATATAATATAATAATATAATATAAGGTGTGAATTTTCACGGTAAATTTGGACTTGGAATTCCTAGGAATTCCCAGTTTAAAAAATCTGCTTTGGATTCCTAAAAATTCTAAGAAATTCCGAGAATTTCTAAGAATAATTGGGAATTTCTTGGAATATGTGAGAAAAATAATAACTGAGACTTTCACTGCTGCTGTAAAACACTCCAGCAAACCAGAAATCTACCCTTGCAAAATAACTCTGGGAATTCCTAGAAATTCCTAGGAATTCTTGGGAATTCTTGGGAATTTTACTTACAGGTTAAACATCATGTCATCATTTAACAATTCCATTGCCAGGGAGAACAGTATATAAAAATTTAATGATAAAATTATCAACTGGAGAAAACATAAAAATTACATTTAAACAAGTTATTCAAAATCACATCTTACGGTACATAGGGAGAACACTGACTGGAAAATCCTTTCCTTCTAATGGCCTCATATGATTTAGTGTCCAGAAAGTCCAATCAATTGATATTATAGATAATTTAAATCTAAAATCAAAAAAGAAAAACCAAGAAAGATAATCCAAATTTGTCATTATGAAAAATCATTTCAGTTCAGCTTATGTTCTTGTATGCCATTACTGGTGTCACGTTAACACTCCATAAATCGGACACATCTCTACAAGAGACATGACACTTACTTTTAAATAGTAGACTGCGGGCGTTTAAACATACATGTCCATGAATACAGCAGAACCCCGGCTGACTGGGGCTACTGTTAAGCACATTGGAAAGTTTATGTAATATAGAGTGTGTATACAAAGCACGTTTTGTAAAATCACTCACACGAATTTTCCACGTTTCACCTGTCAATCCTTCACGTCTCTGTTCTCGGCTACCAATTTGGAGAGTCATCCAATAATCTTCAGGGATTTTTAACTCTTCAATCAGTTTATCTGTAGCCAAATCAATAGCATGGGTTGCTCCAATATTCAAATCTTATTCTCTTTTAGCGGGGCGTTGTTGGTCTAAGGTCATGATAAATTTTTGATTGACCACCGCATTTTTCTTCCAACGTTTGGCTGGGCCTAATTTTTTTCACATTTGCTATAAAGAGTGGATTTGGTTCGCCACTGTATTCCTCCTTGGTGTCGTGTAATTCAACATCTTCGTCTGGTTTAGCTGCTTTCACGTTGTGTTTGGAGTCTTCAGACACCCGTTTCATGCCACGAGTACTTACAGCACCTCCAGTTTGATGATCAACTCTCAAACGTGGAACTTTGTCTGTATGTAAATGCGCCTTCTTCTGCTTTTCGTTTGGCTGCTTCTGAATGGAATTTTTTTACATGAGCTGTCATTGCATCTTTCCTTGAAAACACTTTGTGGCAGTGTAAACAAGGTACTTTGATATTTGTTCCGCAATATTTCTTATGACGGGAAAAATCACCTCAGTGTTTGTCCGTTTTTCCGCACTTTTCACATTTTCTTGGGTAAATGCTTACCATCGTGAGAGCTCTGATCAGTACAATGTGTTGTGATTGAATGGCTTACTCAAAGTTAGCCCATCCTTTTATACTCTATTGAAACCTTAAAGATGATGTAATAATCTAAAAATAGAAGCAAAATTGTTGAGTCAACAAAATCATGTCTGACGTCTATCGACTTGTCCAAACTTGCCCGTAGAATTCGTATAATGTAATCATTCAACGGTGACTTTGTTAAGCATGAACTAATTAGGTTTAAGCATGTTGGTTAGGATTAAACTCTTCTCTTAAGCATTTTGGTTAGGGTTAAACTCTCCTCTCAATTGGTTAGGGTTAAAATGGTAATGATAGGGTTAAGCTCTCAAATTGGTTATAAGTTGTTAGCAACCTGTTTATTGTTGGCGTCCTTAGCAACCGTTGTTGACCTGTTAGCCCTCAAAATGGTAGCCCGTTGCCATGCATTTTTGTGACTGACTAGACCTCTATGACTACTAGTTTTGACGTACAATTTCTCGTAACTTCAAATGAGTTGAGTTGAGTTTGAGTTGAGTTTGAGTTTATTGTGTTATAAAAGCAAATAATATTACAGGTTTCCTGGCACCGCAAATAGCAGAGCTAGTCTAGGCGGGCCAGGAAATATATAGGAAAAAAAGAGAAGACTGCTATATATTCAAATGTTTGTAAAGTGAGAGAAAAAAGAAGAAGAAACATTTGTGGGCTATGATTCTAGGCAAGAGTTAAACAAAAATTAATTAAATAGCTATATAACTTGATAAATACAGTCAAAATGTTCTTTTCTTCATTTCAAAAATTATTTCATCTAAATCATAATAAGTATCACCAGTTTCAAGTATATCAAATAATAGGGAACGAATTTTACTTTAAATTTTTGTTTCGGAGACGTGCGTATCTCAGTTGGTAGATGATTCCAGAATTTTGCACCAATTCTCGAGAAGGAGTTCTTTTGGATTTCAAGATTAGATTTCATTACGTAAAAGTTTTGAGATTTAGACGATCTGGTGTTGTACGAGTGGACCCTAGAAAGTGGGAGAAACAATTCCTAAATGTTAGTGGGTGCAACGTTATTACTCACGTCAAACATAGCTTCTGCAAGTAATTGATAATAAAGAAAGTTTACTGGCAATATTTTTGTATTTATGAAAAGAGGAATAGCATGATCTCGGGGATTGGCAAAGTGTATAAAGCGAAGTGCACGTTTCTGGAGAATTAAGAGTTTGTTAAGTTGTTTTTTGCTTGTTTGACCCCAAGCAACGAAACCATATCGAATATAGGGTGCTATTAAACAATGATAGATTGAAACGAGTGTGTTAAGGGGAACAAAATGCGGCAGTTTAGACAAAAGACCGACGGTTCTACTAATTTTTAAAAGAATTGTATTGATGTGGTTATTCCAAGAGAGTTTATGGTCAATTAGAACTCCTAAATATTTTACAAAGTCTTTACATTCTAACTGTGAATTTCTATTTGTACTAGCATTATGGATAAATAGTTTAGGTGTAAAGGAGAGTTTCTTTTGATAAGGGCGAAAAATAACATAATTTGATATTTTAAGATTAAGAGTGAGTTTATTTGAGGTTAGCCAATGATAGACTTGTGTAAGTTCCTCGTTCATAATTATCTCAAGTACTTTCAAGATTTTTATGGGAAAATAGTAAATTTGTATCATCAGCAAATAAACAGAATTTTAGTTTCGAAGAGCAAGAGCAGATATCATTGACATATAGAAGAAAGAGAAGTGGGCCTAGCAAAGAGCCCTGTGGGACACCACAAGTAATACTTAAAGAGTCTGAACTAAAGGATGCTATGATACTTGTTTGAGTTCTTTGCTTGAGATAGGACGAGAACCACTCATTTACAATTCCACGAAATCCATAATAGTCCAATTTTTTCAATAATATGTCATGATTTACTGTGTTAAAAGCTTTCTTTAAGTCAATGAAGACTCCACAAGAAAAATGTCCCTTGTCCATATTTGACTGTATTTTATTGACGATGTCTAGTATGGCATATTCAGTTGAATGTTTTTGCCTGAACCATGCATATTGTGATGAGCACAGGATTCCTTCCTTACCTATAAATAATTTCATTCTCTTTTGCATAAGTTTTTCGAAGATTCTATTAAAGCATGATAATAAGGATATTGGTCTGTAATTATTCGGGTCTAGTTCATCATCGGCTTTAAAAATTGGGATCACTTTTGCCATTTTTAGCTTTGATGGGTAATTTCCAGTCTCCATAGACAGATGGAAAATGTCCGTTAGTATAGCCTTTATAGAGTCACATGCATATTTTAATATAAAGGTTGGGCAAGAGTAAAATCCATGTGACTTATTAGCTGGCATTGACATTATTTCAAGCTTAAGTTCATTAGGAGTTATTGGTTGAAATAGAAAAGAAGATGAAGGAGATTTTTCTTTATAAAGAAACTTGGTAAAGTGTTTCTCAGAGCTTGGGAGTTTAGCAGCTAATTTTGAGCCAACAGTTGTGAAATGTTCGTTAAGAATATTAGAGATTGTTGATTTATTGGTAGTGACTATATTATTATTTAAATGTTTAAGCGTATTTATGCTTTTGCGTTTATTCCTTTTACGATTTAACAAATTATTGATACCTTCCCAGGTCTTTCTCATGTTATTAAAATTTTCGCTGAAGTAACTCGAATAATAATTCTTCTTGCTTATACGTATTAGATTAGTTAACATGTTCCGATAGATTTTATATTTTGAATTATCGCCATTGTAGAAGAGTTGATTTTTTGTTTTTATGACAGCTCTTATTCCCTTGGTTATCCAAGGTTTAGATAGTTGTTTAATCCTCCTTTTAGATAGGATCATTATGGGTGCATGCTTGTTCAGAATTTTGTTAAATTTACTATAGAAAGTAGAGAATACATGATCGACATCATCTCCTCTTGATCGGAGTATCTCACTCCATTCTACTAGCGAGAGATCATTAATAAACTGGTCATGAGAGAAATGCGACCAATCGCGCGTTTTTCGATTCGAAGGTTCAGGTGACACGTGGGAGCTTTTTAAAACGCAAAATTGCGAGAAATGGTCGCTAACATCAGAAACTATATTACCGCTCGCAATAACTTGATCAGGATTGTTTACAAAGATATTGTCAATTAGTGTTGCCGAATTTTTCCTAACCCGAGTTGGCTTGTCAATTGTTGGAATCATGTAACAACTTTGTAAGCACTTCAGGAAATCGTGGCTATAATTTGAGCATTCTAATTTTAAAAGGTCAAGATTATAATCTCCTAAAATGCAAAGTTGCTCGTGTTCCAAGTGTTCCTCTTTTTTTTTTTTTTTTTTTTTTTTGCAGAATGATTCAGAACCCAAAGGATTGCGCTCTTCGAAGTGAGTAAAGAAAAAAAAAAACCAGTAGCATGGTCCTCTAGTAATCAAATGGTTTGAAAAAAATTGAAATGATTAATCTAAACATTTCACCTTTTTTATCGATTCTTTTAGCTAGGGCGCGTTGAATTTTTATGCAACATTCTCAAATACACTCTTGAAAAAACGAATACTAACCGTTTTCGTAAAGTGAACAAAAGAACATTTTAGTTTCTCTACCACTCAACTGGATTCAAGTTGTAATAGGACGGTCTTACGACTATTCTATGAACTCGTTTTTGCCATCAATCAAACACACCCGCCACTTAGTTTTCTTTGTGTTAAAGGTTAACGATAAAAAATAAGTCACGACGTTTCAACCTCCTCTAGGTAAACTGTCAAAAATATCTTCAGTTGATAATTGATAGTATCATATTCGTAATATCATATTCATAAAAAGGTACCTATAGAAATTTCAAGGGCATTCTAACAATTTTGACCCTTGAGGTGAATAAAAGGCAGTTGAAAGTCGCTAGTTAGGGCTTAAAAGGACAAATTAATCGCTGGAAACACACGAAAAGTGGTTCTTGACAGGGGAAATTACGACCCTTTAGTCTCTCATGCTCAAACTATGAGGCTCATAGCGAGATGCCCGACTAAAACAGACCTAGATTCCCACACCATTCTTGATCCCAGAATCGGTTGGCTAAGACAAAATCACTTCAACTAAACACTCACGAAGCGTTTTTATGCTTGTACACAATATTCTAGAGAGAAAGTCTAACAATATTATTATGATCTCTTATAACACGAGCACCACGACATATCTGAATTCTGTCTGTCAACAACTTCAGGAAATCACACAATTAACCACGCTCGAGGCATTGATAAATACAGCCACAAGCAAACTAGCCACAACCGAACTATCCACAACCAACCAGACACAATGTATCTACACTTGATACAATACCGCTTTCTCTATGTAAACTTTCCTGACACAGTCGATTTATTCAAGATCCCGGATGTAGACGTGCCGTTTTGAAAGGGACACGTAGAGGCCGGCCTTCAAAACAATTTTTAACTAAGTCTCTGGGCTGGTCAGAAATCAGCATCAATTTTGTTGATTTTTAGAGGTCTGGTCTGAAAACGGGTGTGGAAAATTAAATTTTCTGGTCTCAAATAGGGTGAGAATTTGGAGAACCGGACGGCACAGCCCCACCAAGAATTCGCAGGAGTACCCCTCCCGTCCCTATACAGTTCCGATTTCTTGGATTTGGAGATTTTAAGATCCCTAGTGTAATGAATTTTAAAGATTCCTTTCTATCGTCGAGCAAATTGTGCGGGCAATCACACCGACCGGAGAAAGGAGTACTCATAATATTCCCGATTGCCGTAAAGGTCGTGTTTCTAAATGCAAGGTCAGCATTAATTTATTAAACAAAAGAAGCAAGGCTGATTTTACAGTCGGGAATATATATATTTTTACCAATATTTCGAAAGGCAGTCAGTCAGGAATGTCATCAATCAAAATTAATTGACGGTGCGTCATTTTTCAGCCAATGGTATTTCGAAGCAGAATTTATACGAAATCGTTGCAAGCTCTCCTTTCCTCAGTCCCTCGCGGCTTTGCCGCTCACTCGCGCGTTCTACTGCGGCTCCCTTCGCTTGCCATAAATGGACAAACGGGTGGAGAGAAGCGACGACCGGAAACCCAGTCCCACACGAAATCGAGCTCTGACATGCCTGCTAGGCATATTAGGGTGAACAATGCCTCAAAATACATCACTCATCCCAAAGAAATATGAATTCTACATATTTAAAAATGCGTACGTAGAAAAATGAGATTTACCTAAAATCGAAAACAATCTTCCGTTCTTTATCAAAATTGCCAAACAAAATCACCCTTTTGTGAGGATCGTTCTCACCAAGAGACCCTAGTCAATTACATTGCTGATTAAATTATTCAAAATAGCGCAAAACACAAAGACAAATCAGTCAGATCATGTCAGAAAAAAGTGAAAACTTTAACCTTTAGTCGTACTAAAAAGAGCTAACTGCAAAATTGACCGCACTCAAGATTTGACGACGTTCGCTAACATTTTCAGTACTTTTGAAACTGTTTGCACCTTAGGCTTTCTGAACAACCACTGTTCTCAAAAAGCAGTTATAAATGTTAGAATTATGACTAAGAAACAAAAACTTTGATCCATTCGAAATGATTCCTGGAAGCCTCTATCAAGCACCAAACTATTATACAATCTAAATGTTATGTTTGCGTTTGCGCAACCAGCTGAAATACGACGTATTTGAAGAAGGTTTTCTACTTCAGTGTTTTTATTAAGTGGACCAGAATTTAACAGATTTTGTGATTTAAACATTGAAATTAATCAAGGGCAATGTCATGTAAAGCAATGCTGAGAAAATGCCTTACTTTAAAGAAGGGCTATGCTCGAACAAACATGTTTAAGGTGTTTCGATACAGTTTTTCAGAGGCCATACCGATGTTTTCCAATCGCCAAATTGTGTATTCTATTGTCAGGATCGACATAAACAACAACAGACAAACAAAAAGCTCATAAATAAATAGTGGCGATCTTCTTAGTGAAAGTTTAGTCCTTTCATTCACTCTCGTCTTGCTCCTGCCTGGCCTCGTAGCTTAGTCGGTAGAGCAGCGGTAAATCTTTCAAAGATTCTTCCCCTCACCTGGTATCTTAATTATTCCCTTTAATTTGCATTATATTTCGTGCCTGATATTTTCCCAGATTGGCGAAGACAGTGTCTAGTTCCTCACATGTGGAGTAAACATGTCTGCTTATTTCTGTGCCATCTGTAAACATTTTACCAGAGTGGACAAGAACCCGTATCCTCGTGAAAAATGTAGAATTTGCGGGTAAGTCAACCTTGTAGGGCATTTTTACCAGGGAAGACTGTGAAGCCAATCTGGACAATTGAGAACTTCACTGACTGCTTTAAATTGCCCGAGAGATACAGGACCTGATGAATGCTGTCTTTGACACATTATAACGGATTTCGTTTTTCATATATTTTTCACACACTGCAATATAAGCGATATCTGTACCGCTAAAACTATCTATTCAGTAGCTTTCCGTCTCAACACCCATAATAAAGAGACCTTCAATTTTTTTATTACACCCCTACCTTTAAAGCGAGACGGAGTTTTTGTTCTTATGAATGTCATCAAGGTACTTGTTTAGTCTTAAACAATCTATTCTCAGATATAATACGCCTGCAAAGTGAAAAAACTGTGGAACTACTTCTGTTCGGAAGAGAAGGAAGCCAAATAGCTATAGCCCTTGTGTTTACAATAAGTCAGATCCCAAATTACGTAAACCACTAATTCTAGTTTTGGAGTTGTAAACTTACGAGATTTCTCAATTACGAAATCCCGGTGCATTTAAGTGAAAGGAGTACTCATGCGCAATTACCACAAGTGCAAAGAGTTTTATGTCCGCAAACGAGACTTGGCATGGAAAGACTGGCGTCGAAATGGGTATGGGCAGGTGATGGAACCCTCCTTGGCCCTCTCTTCCTTCATTTCCTTTTCATTAAGAAAAAAGGGCATATTTCCTCAATGAAATTTGCAAAAAGTCATCTTTTGAATTCTATAGCAGCTTTTTATTGTGAAGTATATTTTGAAGGGTATAGCTAATCAACCCGCTTTATTCAGAAAGTCTTAGGTTTGACCCCGGGTAGGAGAGTTGTCGATTTTTTTCCCGAGTCGCTAGTGTCGTGTCATTCTCGAATTTGACTTTCTTTCTTTTTCTTTGTTTTTGCCTCTAAAAGAACATACAGTGACCGCCTGTTTGTATCACAAGAACGAAATGTGTCAAACCGGGGCTGCCAAAGGCTTTACAGTCAGCAGCCAGTACAGCGGTCTGGTTTGGAAAACCAGGGGGATGGTCTGGCTGACTGGTTCATCATTAAACACACCAGAGATGAAGCGCTGTCGCGCGATTTGCTTTCCAAATACGGTTTTAAGGCTGCGAATGCAACACAGGTAGGACTTTTATATATAACTGAAATTTAACACTCCCGCAGGGAGGCCATTGAAACTGAAGAGAATGAGAAAAGCGCCATTTTTCTCTTTGAGACCCGCAGTTAAAGACTTGTCGCGTTCACTAAAATGTGCAGAACGCCACAGGTTATAGTACTTCGCACTCGCCGTCTCAATTCTTTTGCCAGTTCTAACATGTTCCAGGCGTTCAGTTCAGTGCAGTGTGGTGTGGTGTGAATCAGTCAGAGAGAGGGGAAAAATAAGGACTAGAAAGATCTCCTCTAACCCCGGGTTAGCGCTGGGCGCCGAAAATCCCCTTTGGGCGAAAGTTATTAATATTAAGTAGTTTTGAAGTACAATTTTTCTTAGCTTCAAATCCAGCCGAATGCATGTTCCAAATGTTCATCTTCTTCTTTTTTGCAGAATGATTCACAACCCATAGAATTGCGCTCATCAAAGTGAGTAAAAAAACAAAACAAAACAAAAACAGTGGCATGATCCTCTAGTCATAGGTTAAAAAATGTTTAAAGGATTATTTTAAATATTTTACCTTCTTTAGAGTGCGTTGAATTTCTATGCAACATTTTCAAATACTCTTGAAAAATTAATATCGTCTTTCTAAAGTGAAAAAAAAAAGAACATTTCAGTTTCTATACCACTTAAATGGATTCAAGTTGTAATAGAATGGTCTTACGACTATTCTGTGAACTCGTTTTTGCCATCCGTCAAACACACACGCCAGTTCTTTCTATTATAATTTTTTTTGTGTGTGATGAAAGCTAACGCTGCGCAGAATTTCTGCGTGACTAAAACCAATATATAATTAGCAAATAATTGTTAACTTTTTAGCTTTCACTCTTAATGGCGACGTATTCAAATTTCATGCTTTTAGCTTACTTTTCCCCCAAATCGAGCCGGAAACCAAAATAAGCTCAACATGTTTAGCACCCCCAAAGAACTAAGGAAGGTCACAATCTTCTCGTTGGGGATGGAAAAACGATTTTTGGTCCGAGAATACTAGACTCCGCCTTATTGCAAATCTTGACTACTATGTTACAGCATGTTATTTCTGTTTCAGATTCATCTGCTCATTTTGTGGCCGAATTCCTGCACTGATGTAACGTTAAGAGCAGGCTTAGTCTCCAGCCGTGGGACAACCATCGAGATACCTGCGGCTGGAGCCCGAGTCTACGATAGGTCATGAGGTATTCTCTACGACTGTGTTTCTTGATTCCAAAACTATTTCCTTTTCCGCTGCATTATAACTAAAAAAAAAAGTGAAGTCGAAGAGGAGTGACGTTGTTTCTTCAATCAGAATATGCTCCGGCTAATATGTACTTAAAACGATTTCTTGGAATATCAAAACACTTCTTTTGTTTAAATCTTTAGTTACCTAGACAACTGTGTACTTTATAACAGAGGAATATTTTTATTGTAGAGTTTTAATAGGCAAAAGCAAATAGTTCTAAGTAAATAATAGCAAAACTAGTTGTAAATAGTGTTGTAAATCAGCTGCAAAGTGTACACTGGAGAGTCTTATTTTGTAAAAGTCATTGCGAAATTAAAAGTAACAGTTTAAGAGAATATGCTGTTGTTATTTTCTCTTAATTTTTATAAACTACAAATTGGTGACAGAAAACCCATTTTATTGAAAAATCACTACACAAAATGCAAACGATTAGTAATTCGAATTCGTAATTCACCAATTGGTTCAGCTTCCTTTTTACGTTGAGTATGGTCTTGGAATTAGGAGCTCTTTATTTTAACGTCTTCACTTCTAAATTTATGGTGGTCAATGAAAAACATTCCCACAAAAGTTCCAAATTCCTCAGTGAGTAAATGCACGCAGAAGGTCTGCTAAAGAGGTTTCATTTCAATGATAACATCATAGGATTTCGTTGATGGATTTAGAAGTTAGAGTAACAATGGCCCCGCCATAACTTGGCCTTGGATTGAAACGTTTAGAAGTAAGCTCACAAGGTGCAACACCTAGGCCTTTAACAATATTAAAGATGTTGCAGATCTCACCAATTAAGTTGTAACTTGTTGAACGAATAGATCACATTCTTTTTTTCGTCCAACAGCGTTCAACTCACGTTCGATAAGTTGAATGACCCATTTCAACATAACATGTCTTGAACGTTAATTTTGTTGAGAGTCACTGGCATTAGATCGAGAATGGCAAAAATAGAGGTGCCAAAACATAGTGAAAGCGACTGGTTTTGCCAAAGAAGTTTGATATAAAAATCTGGACAAACCCCTAGTACCGGAGCTGTCTGGGCTATGTGACCCAGGTAGTTGTCTGAAGTTGTAGCTGGTATACATTTGTCAGCAAAAATAAGGGTTAAGTTATCACGTCTTGTTAATTACAAATGGGTCGATCGAACTAAAAATGGGTCATTTTGGAACCAAAGGTCTGCTGCCGGCAACACTTTTGGCTGTTCGGCAAGCCCGAAGGAACGAATTTGAAAGTGAGAGGGTACGACTGTTGTGGGTCGATTGAGACCCCTCCCCACCCCCCACGCCAAATCTTGAAAGTCTAAGCAGTAAAAGCCCGTTTATACGGACATCGGTATTAAAGGAGTGTTGATCTGTACAAAGCGGATGTCCGTAAAGTTGGGTTTCGCTCTAATGCAGACTGGATCATTAATTAGGCACTTTTAGATAGAGTTTATTTCCACTTTCAGGCTATCTTCAAGCAATGTTTAACCAGTATTGTAGTAAAAAAAATTATAAACTGCTACGGAACATTTGAGTACCTAGTCTGAAATGACGACATTTAGCCAAGTATAATGCAGATCATATACAGGTTGTACTAGACGATAGAAAAAAAGGGACCGGTGTCCGCTGATCGAGTGTCTTCTCAAAAGTGCCATATTATTGTAACAGTGAAGGCTATAGAATTTATGCAAGCCAGTATGATCATCGTCGTTGTAAATATAGTGGTTTTCATCAGTACTAATTGATTAGCTAAATGTTCAAGTAATATATCAAAACCGAGGGGTTCCAAACACCGAAAAACAGATGAAAGCACGAGGCCGCAGGCAGAGTGCTTTTATTGTTTCGAGGTGTTTGGAACCCTTGATGAAAACCGAAGCACGAGTTTTTGAGATGACTTCTCAAACGAAACAATAAAAAAATTATGCAGTGATACATTTTTTTGTATTGTCCTCCCCAAATGAAAGAACGATAATTCATGCAGCGAAGCAATCTCGCAATATTATGTAACATTACTTCAACATGCATGATTAATAGTTTTGGTATAGTTGGTGTCTGACTATGTGTGAAGATGGAGAGGCAAGATTTAGGGAGCCGAAAACGGTTCATGAAGAACGCGAGTTAGTCGAAAAAGCTATTCCCTCGTCAACCAAAGATAAGAACAAATGGGGGTAACATTTTTTGGCGAATGGCAAATTTCTCTGTCGGTTATATTATAGCTCCTGTTTTAGATCGAGGAGGACTATTTAAAGGCTATGATTTACACAAGGTCGCACAACTTTCTACCAGCATTGAAGAAATGGATGCAGTAACCTTAAATTACTGGCTTAGCAAGTTTTTGATGGAGGTGGCCAAGAAGTCGGGGGAGAGATATCCACTGAATACCGTTCATGGAATAATTTGTGGTATCCAACGCTATCAAGGTTAATTATATCAAATAATATTCAGGTTTTAAGGACACTTCCACATCATCTACTGAAGTGTGTTATCTCGACACTAATATCAAGGCTGGCGACAACACACCTTTCCGTATCAGCATCTACGATAAGAGAGAGGACTTTGCATTTCGGATTGTCAACTTTCCTCATATGGACAGCAACCTTCCCGCCAATCCAGCTTACGGTGTTTATAAATCACAACTGGTGAGATATGCTAGAATTTGCACGTCCAAAGTTGACTTCATCAATAGACTCCGTGGACTTTCATTTAACAACTCAGACAGCAAGGCTTTGAAACCAGTCTACTTTAGAAATCATTTAATAAATTCTTCAGTCGCCATGGTCTTATCGTCGAGAAGTACGGTGCAGCCCTGCAGGAGATGAGATTAGCAATCCAGGCTTGAATTGCACCATCGTATCCTTACATTACTTATTTATTGCACAGTGTTGTATTTCAGTTGTATCTCGGTACGTGTGCGCATACAATTTTATTTTGAGCGCGCGCATTATTTGTTTATTTATTTAATTGACGTGTACATTTAGTTCGTTTATTAAAGGAGCTGTGTCACGAAATTCAGCCAAATTGGGAAATTACAAAATGCCCGTTAAATTAAGAGAAATATGAAAATAACCGCTTAAAACTTTAAAGGAAGGTTAAAATAACAACAGAAACAACAGATGCCACGGATGGGCAAAACTGAGGAAGATTAAAACGGATTGAAATTAGGGTTTTTGAAAACTGTTCAGCCCAACAGTTTTTCAAAGTTGATCCCTGCTTCTTGCAACCGTAAAAACTAATGCTCAGGAGACAAATTTGTTTGTCTTGGATCTCTCATTTTGTCATTTACCTGTATTTTCTTTGCTTACTTTAAGTTCCATAGCGATTGAGGGCGAGTAATTGGCAAGATTAAACAACATGAACTGGACTGCCGTGACACAGCCCCTTTAACGTCTTAATTTTACTTTGCGTTATTTTCCTCACTATTTTCTGTGACTGTGCTCACATGGTGGGTGGCTCCTCCTAAAATGTTCGGCAATTGGTATAGGATTTAATGGAGCCGAAACCAACTGTGGAATTGCACGCAGTTTAGGCATCCTACTGATGAACAGTTGCGACACGTAGATATATATTTTTAGCAACTAAGAAAATTTGCAGTCTGTCTACTTTGAATTATTAGTTAGCTTAAGCAACAATGTATCGCTCCATGTAAGGAAATCCAGGATTCTGGATTCCACGCTGCGGATTGCGGATTCCTGGTACTGGATTCCAGTATTTATATTTGTCAGTAGAACTTGGATTCGGGGTTTCAATCGTTAGTGGGATTCGGATTCCTTGAGCTGTATTCCGGATTCCAAAACCCAGGATTCTGGATTCCATTAGCCAAATTTTCTCAGATTCCGGATTTCAAAATCCAGATTCCCTTACTTAGGGCGAAACGTTACTGGTAAGTGTCTTCACTCTTTTAGAGTCCTCGTGACATATATATACCCTTTAACGCCCTTTAAAACAAATTCACCATGCTTAAGCCTACCCGTCGCCTGACAACATATCCAATTATCCGTCACTAAATCTATTTAAAACGATTGATCAAGTGGAACAAGTGTCAGGTCTCGAAAAATTTTGAGGGTGTAAAGTGACAAAATTTCGAAACTCCACGTGCCTCTCTTAAACTACTTTTATTACAAGACTTGTATGTGATTGGGTTTTAATTTTTCCGCAGTGATTTTCATTTTTGGGAGGTATGGTAGGTCTTCGATGACGTGGTTTGGAAGATTGGAGTTAAAATTTTAACCAAAGATGAGTAGGACTTGGGGATTTTGACAACAGATTAAATTTTAAAGTACTTAAACAGAGGGTCATTACACCCACTTAACCTGTCACTTGGAAAGATATCTATCTCATTATACTATTTTAGAAATCAGAAACGCCATTTGGGAAATCAAACGACCTGATTTTGGAAATCAAACATTTGCTTAAGATATCGATTGGGAAAAGATTAACAATCAAAAACGCATTTCAGAGAGCATACTCAACAAACTTGGAAAACATAAGCGTTCATTTAGTAATAGAAATGGAGAAATTTTGGAAATCAAACTCGAGTGTCATTTGAGAATTCAAACGCGACAAATTTTGGAAATCAAATTGTTATTGGAGAAATCAAACGCGACAAATTTAAAATCAAAATGACTCAATAAAAACCAAAAGGATTTTTCCTTTTAATCATAGACAAGATATCAAAATCATAGAAGACAAGAAAAGAATCAGACATAGTAAATTTTATTTGTCATACTCCTCGAACACGGTATAAAACACTGTTTTCAATAACAGGATTTTTTCTCACTGATCCTTCAATTTCTCTAACCACGTTAGTCCCACAAGCGAGCTGGAAACTGTTGGCTAAATTCTTAAGAAAGAATAATAATCTTGCGTGTCCGGTTTTGTCGCTAATAAACACAATCAAAATATACCGTGACTCAAAACTAATTACAACTGTCAACGGAGTGCAAAACAATGCAAACAAGTCAAGGATTTTTCCACTTCATGCGGAAAAGGAAGTAACATGAAGCCCTGTTGGGCGCCGTTTACCTTTTGTTAGTTCTTAGTATTTAATGGTAACAGGACTGTAATTAAGCATACGAGTGATTAACAAAATTGGACGACCGCGTAGCGGGAGTCCGATTTGTTTAATCACGAGTATGATTACAGACCGAATTGGATGACACGAAGTTCTGTTACCAATTAATCATAACTTTAAAAAAATTTGTAATATAATAGGCTATTTTTTAAATCAAAACACAAGAAATTCGAAATTTTCTTTTGCTAGCAGTAAAAAAAAGCCATTTAAGCGTGCGCATGATGGCGGCTACTGTCCTATTAAACTGTCCAATTAAGGCTGAAATCAGGGCAGTTGATAGCCAATCAGATTTGACAATTTTGTTATAGTTATGATTAAGTGTATTATCATTAGCCTACAAGTACATGTAATCTGTGTAGTTTACTCAAAAAATATTTTCTTTCTATTTATCCAGCAGATCAGCCTGATATGGGATGTTGGTGACAGAAAGACCTCTCAAGTCAAACAGGATTAATACAATGTTAAATACAAGCTTTAGCCTTGTAAGGTGGTTCCAGGGCTGTCACTAAGGGCCATAAACCAGGGTTTAAATTGGCTACTTTGAGCCCAATGCTTGGCTATTTTGAGAGGAAACGAAAGGAAAATTTATTAAAACATAAACAACTTCCCACGCTTTCAATATTTCACTCGCTAATTTCATATACCCTACAACTTGCAATCTTAGTGACAGCCTTGTGCATCGAACTTTTACATCAGCAGGTTGTGAAAATGACTTGTTTAGATTTTTTGTCAAATTTGACGGTAAACGCTTCTGGGAGTGAAAGGGCTAAGTCAAGAAACCATCAATGTTATACATGTATTAGGCTTTCAGTCTTTTTATTTCTTAACTAAAATTGTTTAAGCTGTTAATTTGAATTGTGCTAAATTATACTAAATATTTTTGTTTTGGAAGAGACCATTTTGGCCCACCTTTACATTAATTTGTGAGTTACAGTTGCTGTTTTTTTTTTAATCAAAATTTAACTTCATCAGTTTTCTTGTACCTTACATGTAAATACTAATAACTATTTTAAACTATAAATCATCTTAATTTGGTATAATACTAAGTTAAGATGATTTTTGTTTTCACTTTTCGAGAAGACTGTTTTGACCCATTTGAAAAGTTTATGTACACTGTATCTTCTTATTTAAACCTTACTAAGGTGTTGGAAAAATTTTCGTTTTTTCAATTTTTAATATAATGACAAATATGCTAACAAACATAAATCATGTTATATTCAGAAAATTCAGTTTTAGAGGATCAGTTTTTTTTTTTTTTTTAAACCTTGTAAGATTATTCTTTTCGATACTACACTTAAAGAATGCGATTCGTATTTGCAGCTTATACCATACTTATAACTTTCATTGAAATGGAATATTTAAAGTTTTCTTGAGATTTCAAGCTTTTCCCTGAATGTGTGGGAAATGTAATTGAATTGAAAGTATTGAATTGTCACTTCTGTCACATTTAAAGTGCAGCTAATTAATGGTTAGAAAAAAACAGTTCCATCAAAAGCAATTTATCACTTTCAGTTACAGCAAGGGGCCCAAAAGTGTGGCCGCCTTTGATCTATTCACATTCTTCCATGCAGATTTAATCCAATCAGAAACCAGCTGGAAACTATCCTCGACTTCTGATCGGTTAACATCCGCGTCCGCATGAAAGAATGTGAATTAATTAAAGAAGATCACAGTTTTGGGCTCCTTACTGTATAGAAAATGTAGTTTTTGGTCACCAAGGGTTTGTAAAGAATCAGTTCGTTACTGTTGGCTTATTCAAAGTTCATCTATTGGTTAAACAATATAACTCCATTAAAGCAAGTTATAACTTAATCATACAAACAAAATATCTGGCCTAATCCTTTAACTGTGTGTTGAAGTGTTGTTACGTATAATGGTATTTTATTTTGTGTCAAACCTTGAATTGAGGATTACTCATACAATTATACGTAATGTATATATGAGTACTCCTCCATGGCTTCAGATTGTAAATACTATGCAGAGATGATGGAGAACCAAAGAAAATAACCGTTATTAAGTAGACAACAAAAATCCAATGTTTGTGTGGAAAATTCAGATATTTGACATGGACAAAAATAAAATCTTGATTGTTCAAAGTTTGGTAAGAAAAATGTACCGATTACCATAATTATATTACCGGTATTTTCAAAGTTTCCAGTGTGTTTATGTATATATATATATTTGGCGTAAAGGAGCTTTTATTTTCGCTTTAGGCAAGCTTAAAGTAGGGTTTACATTGCCTAGTCCCTAGGCCTCATTATTCCGCGCGGCCAAAGCGTTTTGGGTCACGTGGTCCGATCGAAAATGTGAGGCCCAGACAAAAATCCTAGAAAGTGAGACAAAAGTGAGACAGCTGAATGGCGATGGTAAACAAGACAAGAGTTTCGCATTTCAAGGTTAAAAATACACCGCTAAAACACACAGATGGGAAAGGAAACTTCACAAGAATACTTAGTTTTCTTCAAGTTGACAAAGGGAGGCTGTTCTTTATAAAATTATCCTTCGTGGAATTCAAAATACACGAAATTTTCGACACGGCCGATCGGAGCGGTTGGCCTGTTTTGAAACGACACCAAGTAGCGAAGTTTTTGAAGAATTTTCAGGTAAATTGTGTTCTCTGTAGTCAAGAAAGTGACGTATTTGGGAATACCGGTATTTTATCTTGGACGTTTTATACATTTCCTGATCGGCTTCAGCGCCCTGAATTGAGATTTGTGTTGTATATTTTTTGCCATGTGCTCAGCCGATTTCACTTGCGTGAACGGTTCCACCAGCCAAATTTGTGTTACGCGAATTGCTTTTAAGGATTAATTTATGGGCCTTTGAATAAAAACTTTTCGAGAAATAATTTCTCTGTCTATTGTTGTGTGTTCTTTCATTGATAATATAGCTCAAAACACGATCCTGAGACAACGCATGCTAGTTGAATTTTATGCTTCTCACATTAATACACGCATCACTTCTGTGAATGTCGGCGAATTTCAAATTCTTTAAGTTATAGGATTATACTGTTAGATTCAGTCTCTGGGCACTTTTTGCTACGCAGCTTATGTATTTTATTTGAATGTATGGTTTTTCTGATTATTCAAGAGTTGAATTCTAATAGAACACAGAGGGTGAATGTTGTTTACTTTGAAAATTCGCGAGCGGCAAACTCCAATAGCTCATTTGGAATGATGAGACTGAAGGAGCAGTATCAACCCTCAAAGGACTATGAATAGCATTCTGATGACTTTTCAAAGCCGGTCGGCAAAATTCGATCCCGCAAATATCCACAAGGGTTGTTAAAAAAAAACAAAATCTCCTGTTGCTTACAACATTAACGTACATCTTTGAATTTCAAAAAGCAACGCACGCATGCGCATTCTGTTTTTGTCTAGGCGTTTCCCGACCGTTCGCCTCGGATACGTCACCGAAATGAATTGACCGAGAGGGACTGGGAAAACGCCGTACAGGGACTAGGCAAGGGTTTACACAAGCTTTACGCAAAGCGTAAAGCTGTTGCGTAAAGTTTATGTTTCATTAAGCCAGCTTTATATGTACGCGTAAAGGTGCTGTAAAGCTGAACTTTACGTAGAGTAAAGGAAGCGTAAAGTTGTGTAAAATTCAACTTTACGCTGACTTTATGCCGTCATTACGCTCACGTAAAATTTGGTTTTTCATGCTGTGTAAGCATACGAGTGATTAACAAAATAGGACGACCGCGTAGCGGGAGTCCGATTTGTTTAATCACGAGTATGATTACAGACCGAATAGGATGACACGAAGTTCTGTTACCAATTAATCATAACTTTAAAAAAATTTGTAATATAATAGGCTATTTTTTAAATCAAAACACAAGAAATTCGAAATTTTCTTTTGCTAGCAGTGCAAAAAAAAAAATGGCTATTTAAGCGCGCGCGTGATGGCGCGTACTGTCCTATTAAACTGTCCAATTAAGGCTGAAATCAGGGCAGTTGATAGCCAATCAGATTTGACAATTTTATTATAGTTATGATTATCGCTGTTATCCCAAATCAATTTAAAAATAACAAATTAAACCTAATCGTGTAATTATTTCTAAGTTATTCCTTTGATTATTATTTGAGCTAGTTGGCTTATCGACCGTGCCGTGACATAGGGCGGAGACTTGTCTCTGATAACATAGCTTGTATCACACATCATTATGTAAACGTTTCATTTCACTGCACTGTGAGTCCTTGAGGAACTGAAGTTTGAACTAAGTTTACGTAAATCAATTTCTCGGATTGCAATATTCTGTAGATGAAAAAGACGAAATCAGAGTTATCAGCTTTCTGTAGGCTGCTGATTTCTGAGGTATGTAAAATGAAAGTGCTGAGGAGGGAAAAATGAGAAAATAGAGACGAGGGCCAAAGCAAAAAGTTAAAAGTTATACTGATGTGGAGAGCTTGGAGTGAAACAATGAACGCTGGTTAATTTTTTAACTTGTAACTTTTTTGGACAGCTCGTTGTGTGAGTAAGGTGGAATTCAATAACCAGTACTCGACTTTGTTTTGAAAACGTCTTTTAGGCTTGGATGGTGAATGGCTTCTGAGAACTTGAAAAAAGCATAAATCCTGGCATAAAATAATGAAATGAATTTAAACGAGAAATAACCATTCTGCTTCTTTAGGCAGTTGTTTCTCCTTTTTAGCTTTGATATTTCTTTCCGGTGATAATTTAAAGGGACTGTGACACGCTTCTGCACTTGTGCGGCAACTTGATTTTTGTTTGGGCGGCGGGACAGTTTTTCAAGATCGGTGTTGGTGAAGAAATCCTCTTCCATCGACCCTGAGACGCCCGAGAAAGCCATAATATCAGTATTCAAGAGCTATTTGGTCCATTTGGGAAGTTTTAAACGCCATAATTTGTATTTTGTGCAAGCATTATCGAGAAAATTCGAAGTCATTGAAGAGAACCGTAACAAACGGATCAAATGTGGCCTTTAATGTGGTCATCTGGCTTTCATTTCTGTCTATTAAGGTTCTCCAGTCAACGATCTACCTTTGACCTTAAACGATAAATATGTAATAGAGTTAAAAAGGGTTTCCTCGATACAGCTGTGGACTACTAAAAGGACGCAGCGGCGAGTGAAGCTGATGTGCGACATGACTTCCGAATGTCTGCAACAATTTAGTTTATCGAGTGCCTGGAATCAGAACGATAAAACCCAGCAATCTTTTGTTGTACAGGAAGTCGTGTGAGGTTTGAGGAAGCAATCCATAGAACATGAAACGCTTTAACAGGCATTCGATTTATGACTCCGATCCGTAGTTGTATAGTAGAAAGTACTGACAACAGGCCGCGCAAACTTTACTGATGTAGTTCACTGGGAATGTTCCTTGTATCTTTTCTGTATGAGCGTAGATGTTTAAGAACTGAACTTTTAAAAATGAAATTGTTCCGTTTAACGTCAGGTTTCTTTATGTGTTGAATCGATAACGTTTGTTTTGTGGAACACCTGACGCAACGACTCAGAAGGGACTTTTTATTTGCTGATAAGCAGTTGAAATTTATGCCAAAGTGTTGGGCTCCTGTTTGTGCCTTTTTTTGCGTTGTTCTTTTAGAATAATCTTTATACTTATACGTTATGTGGCTACTATTGCAATGAAAGCGTTTTACGATGAAGCGCTAAGAATTGCTTTCAAACACTGCTACGATTTTCAGCATATCAATCGACTGAGCTACAGTGTTAATTCATGCAGAGTGTTCATCGCGCTAGCCGACCGCATCGCATGGATTATTTTTAAATTATTTTAACGCGCATTTAGCTGGCATTTTAAGCAAAACGTTTGCCTCATCCTATACTGTGTGTTTTTGATCACCGGTCAGGAGCTATTTGCAGGTATTTCTAAGTTTATATAGAGTAACCAGAGAGATCAGTAAGTTTTGTTTACAAATTATTTTTGTTTTCGGATCGGAGACTGGTTTTATAGCGTGGGCAAGTAAAAATACACGTAGGTGAATGTTTTGTTTCAAAGCAATACAGGGTTGTTAATCTTAATCTTATTCTTGTCAGCTGCAACATTTATCTGACTGAATACCAGAGAATAAATCATCCTCGGAGACCCAGGGGCAGTTAGTCGGGACGATGCAATGTTCGTGGTGACAGTTTACTGTAAGATCGAGACGAGTTCGTCTCGATCTTACAGTAAACTTTCACCACCAACATTGCATCGTCCCGACTAACTGCCCCTGGGTCTCCGAGGATTGTAATTACAGACGTTCAAGCGGTTACTGAACCGACATTTTAATCTGTATCAAGTGCCCCGAAGGTACAAACGAAACTGAATATATAATGAGTCTAGCAGCACGTGCAAATGAAATTCAACACAGGGCGTGAAAATTACAATATTATAACACCCTCCCTTTTATAGAGAAATAAGAAAACAACTTAACAGAAAAAAAAAAAACCCAAACAAACGACTAAGCAGATATTAATGAAATTCAGTTCTTTGGAAAGAGTTCTTAGGCCTAAGTAAGCACATAGTCCTGTAGACGCTTGGGTGGCTGACGGACGCGCTTAGACCTTCTCGGTGCCTGTAAAAGATTGGGCGACTTAGGTGCGTCCGGCACCGAAGACAACGGATCGCGCGGCTGGTCGAATGTTTCCACGCGTGTATCTGGAGGTGCCTGTTCGCGTGTATCTTCGCGTGTCTCTGTGGATGACTGCTCACACGCCTCTATGACGTCGTCATCTTCAACTTTGATAGGCGCTTCATTAGACTTGCGTAGCTCAACACGATTTCGTCGAAGGACTCCTTGAGGCAGCTCAACCTCGTAGGATCTTTTGTCAATGCGACTCTTTACGACACCCTTTTGCCACTCTTTTTTTTCCACGCGCCAAGGCTCAACTCGCACGGTATCTCCGGGCTCTAAGGGCTGGAGGTCTCGTGCGCCTCTGTTGTAGTACTTGGCTTGTTGCTGTTGGCGGCGATGAAGCTTGGTATGTGTCACGTCCTCGTCTGAAACAGAAGGCTTTAATAATGCAGCAGTCATCGGGAAGAGACTTCTTGTCCTTCTGCTAAACAGACGCTGCGCTGGGCTGATTTGCATACTCGCAGGCGGTGTGTTTCTGTGGTCCAGTAAAGCAGGAAAGGCGTCTGGACCAGTCTTGCTGCACTTTAACAGAATCTTCTTCGCTTGCTTAACGGCGCTCTCAGCCTTTCCATTCGACTGACTATGATACGGACTGCTGGTTCTGTGCTCAAAATCCCACTCTTTAGAGAATTTCAGGAAATCGCGCGAGACGAACTGTGGCCCGTTATCAGTAACGAGTTGCTCGGGAATGCCATGTCTCGCGAAATGACCTTTAAGCTTCTTGATGACGTAGACAGAGGATGTACTTCTCAGATGGTCGAGCTCGAAGAAATCGCTAAAGTAGTCCACAGTCACAAGGTAACTTTTTCCATTTAGCTCAAATAGGTCTGCTGCAACGAACTGCCACGGCCGACTAGGTGCTTCGTGGCTGGTGAGTGTTTCCTTCCTTTGACCCTGTTCGCACTCTCTGCAGGCTTCACATGTTGACACATGGTTCTTGATATCTCCTGTCATTCCGGGCCAATAAAGACACTCACGCGCTCTGTTAAGGCAACCATTAACTCCAAGGTGCGAATTGTGAATACTTTTTAGGAGACCACTCCTAGCAGCCTTGGGTACCACTACCCTTTCTCCCTTAAAAATCAGACCATCCTGAACGGACAGCTCATCTCTCATATCGAAGTAAGGAGAGGCTAGAAGCGGCAGGGTACTCTTATTTTCAGGCCAGCCATGCTGAATCACTGCCTTTAGAACTTGAAGCGATTCATCCTGCTCTGTCTCACGCTGAATTTGCAGTAGCCTGGCTTCAGATATTGGCAAGTAATTCATCATGCTGATTGTCTCAAACTCTGATTCAATCTGCGCATCCGAGGGAAGATAAGCTCTAGAGAGAGTGTCCGCCAAGAACATTCTGCTTCCCCTCTCGTACTGTACCACCAAATCGTACTTCTGCAAACAGATCAACATTCCTTGCAACCTCTTAGGAGCGCGATGAAGTGGTTTCATGAAAATTGACTCAAGTGGCTTATGATCAGTATGGACAACAGTTCTTCTACCGAAGGTAAAGTCATTAAACTTCTCTACTGAAAACACGATTGCCAACCAAGAATTTCTAGGGGTATCCTCCCCCCCCCCCCCCCCCCGTCATCCGGGGGTGAACAGAACTAGAACTCTGGAATCGCGCTGAAACGGCCAAAAATGCCAAGAACACACCATCAATTTAACGAGGAGACAAGGTAAGAAATACTGATGTATTTTTATTGCTATTTTTGACCCCCAAATAACGATCGCCAAAATCCCCAGGAGGCTCCTGGTTACGCAACGATTCTCATTCGTGAGCTTCGGTTACCTGTGCTGTGAACAGTCTAGACCCAGGCACTCTACCATCAAATATTCACTGCTGTCAGAAAAGGAATACTACAGAGTCTTGGCCAATACTGATAAAATAAAAGTCGCCAACAGCTCTTGATCTTGTCAGTGTCTTGTCTTTTAATCCAACTCATGGATTGAGTTCGATAAAGTTCGGGCATAGCGCAATTGAACTCACAAATTTTCACAAATTCCGAACTCTTGTAACTCTTGATAAACAAGATCACGGTGGAAACTCTCGAAACAATTTATATTCCTGGTCGGTTGGTTTATAACATTTACTGTTTATTCTTGGCATCATGACAGTAATGTATTTTCAGAAATCCAGTATATCCAGTATACTGAACCTTACACCTTTTGCTATCCACACTATTGTCAACTTCTACAGAGGAATTCGAAAAAATCATGTCTATCAGCCTGACTATGTACAGCCCCCCCGTTCCTCAGATAAAATCGGGGAGAGAGACTTTTGTTTAAAGGGCAGGGGAAAACTGTACACAGGCTAGATTTTGGGTGTTCAGTATTGTTCCTGTTTGCTTGTTCTTTAAAAAGGAATGGAATAAAAGTAGATGGCCAAGAAAGCTCTTTATTGTACTCGAATTTGAACTCAAACGATCGCGGAAATCAACAGTAAACACCCGCGAATACATTTTTTAAGGTCTGGCAAAAAAAGTTTTTTTTTTTTTTCATTTTGGGCTATAGTCATTGGTAGTTTACGCTAAGGAGGTTAATTCTTAATTAAGTTCTTAATTTCTACGGATATATAGTTGTTGATTACCAGAAATATAAAGAAACTTGAGTTTGGTCAACAACAGCTCTACATTGCAAACCTCCTTTATGCATATCGATTGGATCGATAATCAAACTCACAGAAAAAGTGCTGTTCGATTATGTTGAGTATGTTCGATATTGCGAACTGACTCCATCGATGGATTGAGTTCAATTAAGTTCGATTGAGTTTGACAGCCTGCGAATACAGCCGTCTCTCTGCGCTCCACGTCGCTAAGGACGTTTCGCAGGAGGTTTCGTTTCCTGTAAAAGGTTCCTAGTGGCGAGGAGGGAGGAGAAGACGGCTATCTTGGACTATATTCGTAGACTAGTTTGATGACCGAACGTTCGATTGACTACGCTGGGTTTCGACAGTTTACTGCTGAGTGTACTTACACCAGTGAAAAAAGCTCCTGGTAGGTCCTGGTACCCTGACCCAGAGTATGAAATTAGCTGCACTTTAGACTATTCCACAGCTCCCTATAGCAAAACTCTCATAAAAAGCAGAGGAAGAAATGTGCAACTACGCCTTTACAGTGTAAATACAGTATGGAGTTGCCGTTTGGCAAGCGAGAACAAATCGTTAGGAAACATGCTCGACATGAAATGATGTGGGTGATTCACGAGAGGCGGCTTCAGATATCTTTGTTCAAATAGAGTCAACTTGTCCTCATCTGTAGGCTTTGGATCATCTGAAAACTGAACGAGAATGAACTGAATAAAGGCGAAAGTGATCCCAAGGGAGGATCATATGACGAGAATTTAGGCTCTAGATAACAGGCAAAATCAAAGGAAATACGACAATTTTGCATTAACAAGAGCAAGGTCCTGCTATAAGAGATTTTTTTTCCTTCTCGAAAGTGATACTTGCAGCCATTGTGAGCAATTCTAGCGTCGAAAACAAGGAAGTGGAAGGTGGAGATTCAAACATTCCTGAACTCAGACGGTCCTCTTTCTTAGGAGTCAGGATCAACAACAGATTTTTAAAGTAGAGTTACATCTTTTAGATCAGTAACATTCTTAAATGCTAAGGGCTTCTCGATGTTCGGACTTACATGGTGAACGCCACAGTTCAATTGTTTGGATGACACTAATACATGTGCTTTGTTTCATTCCATGAAACTATATAGCAAAACGTGTGGAAATAAAACTCGCAAAAGATTTCATTTCTTTCTGTGACAGGCATATAATGTGGTGCATTTACTTTATTAAAATTTGTCTTTTGACATGTTTTGCTTGACTGGTGACAAAGCGGGGAATCCCCGAATGGCCCGAAACATGACAAACACATGTGATGAGACGACTGGGGGTGCGTAGAGTTATAACACTTCAGACATCATAATCATCGCGGGTTTCCATATAAGTGTTCTGTATATTCATTTTGCATGATATGAATTTAAGACCTGGTCGCCCATATACGTCGAGTCCGATGCCTCTATGATTATCTGATTTAGCTGAACAGAAGACAAAAAAAGATCTTCCAGAGGTAAGGGTCTTAAGAACGTTTCAGTATTTTTAAAATAGTTAGGAGAATCGCAAAACAAAAATATTCTGCATGATCTATTAATTTTTTAGTGATCACCAACCAGGAGCCACAAACCTGTTTGACTTTTCTTAAAAGTTTGCATATATCCAAGCTAAACCAATCGTGTGAAGTATGGTAGCCAATTATCCTAGCTTACGTTACATGATTTTTCCCATTGACTAATTTTGCGAGAAATTAAGGACTCAGAGCAAAGTTTATCGAAGAGAAATATTACTTACATGTATTACTTGCCGCCGCGGCAAGGCATCCGCGGATCAGGAAGAGCTCCAAAGGCACGCACGCAATCTAATCGCCTAGCTCCGCCCAATCGAATGAAAGGTTGACGAAAGGTCAGTAAAAAAGTAGGAACAAAACAACATCCTGGCTTCCAAACTACAGCTATCGTTTCCTTTAAATTTTTTTTCGAAGGAATATGACGATTTCTTCAGTAACTTTTTAATTATCTCTGGAATGAACAAACTGGAGAGATCGCGCAATTAAAATCATGTACCACATATGGCTATTGTCTTTTTAATTACTGAGTTAAATATGTAACGTTCACTAAATCAGAACGGCCCCTTAACTGACAGAACCGCAACCTGATCATCCAAAATTGTGAGTTTTTATTTCGGAGAACATACCTCGCTTATGTTCAAAGATGAAAATCTCTCAGGTTGAACAACAGTTGAAAATCTCTCAGGTCTCTGGCAGGAAATAAGCGAAGCCTTGCATGGCTGAACATTAGATTGGACGTTTAAATAATGTTTATTTTTGGTTTGACTTAAAACCATCACCAGAGTATTGCAAAACATTTTGCGAAATCGATTGTTGACTCTGAGGAAAGTGTCAGTTTTTTAGCAGGTGGATAGGGCTTCTTAGATGATAAATTTAGGGTTTGCCTAAAACCAGGAATCCGGAGTCCAGAAAAATCCACACCGAATGCCGATTGACTCTGACGTTTAGTGATTAGGGTTAGGAAACTGAGTGAATCAAGTTACAGGTCAGCTTGCTGACCCTTGAATGGAACCTGATTCACTCAGTTTCCTAACCCTATTCACTCTAAAACTTCAGAGTCATTCGGCGTTCGGCGGAGGGTATTTTCGGTTTCCGAATTCCGGGTATTCAAACCCATAAATTTATCGAAAGACGAACTAACATGTAATACATGTCTGTCTAAATTCATAAAAAGGTTCCTAAAGAAATTTCAAGTACATTTTAACAATTTGACCCTTGAGGTGAATAAAAAACGGTTGAACGTCGCTAGTTAGGGCTTAAAACGGACAAATTAATCGCTGGAAACACACGAAAAGTGGTTCTTGGCAGGGCCGGGAATTATGACTAAAACAGACCTAGAATCTCGCACCTTTCTTGATCCCAGAATCGGTTGGCTAAGACGAAATCACTTCAACTAAACACTCACGATATTCTAGAGAGAAAGTCTGACAATATTCTTATGATCTCTTATAACACGAGCACCACGACATATCTGAATTCTGTCTGTCAACAACTTCAGGAAATCACACAATTAACCACGCTCGAGGCACGCACTGATAAAAACAGCCACAACCAAACTATCCACAACCAACCAGGCACAATGTATCCACACTTGATACAATAACGCTTTCTCTACGTAAACTTTCCTGACACAGTCGATTTATTCAAGATCCCGGAAGTAGACGAGCCGTTTTGAAAGGGAAAGGTAGAGGCCGGCCTTCAAAACAATTTTTAACTAAGTCTCTGGCCTGGTCAGAAATCAGCATAAATTTTGTTGATTTTTAGAGGTCTGGTCTGAAAAGGTGTGTGGAAAATTAATTTTTTTGGTCTCAAATAGAGTGAGAATTTGGAGAACCGGGCGGCACAGCCCCACCAAGAATTCGCAGGAGTACCCCTCCCGCGTCCCTATACAGTTCCGATTTCTTGGATTTGGAGATTTTAAGATCCCTAGTGTAATGAATTTTAAAGATTCCTTTCTATCGTCGAGCAAATTGTGCGGGCAATCACACCGACCGGAGAAAGGAGTACTCATAATATTCCCGATTGCCGTAAAGGTCGTGTTTCTAAATGCACGGTCAGCATTAATTTATTAAGCAAAAGAAGCAAGGCTGATTTTACAGTCGGGAATATATATATTTTTACCAATATTTCGAAAGGCAATAAGCCAGGAATGTCATCAATCAAAATTAATTGACGGTGCGTCATTTTTCAGCCAATGGTATTTCGAAGCAGAATTTATACGAAATCGTTGCAAGCTCTCCTTTCCTCAGTCCCTCGCGGCTTTGCCGCTCACTCGCGCGTTCTATCGCGGCTCCCTTCGCTTGCCATAAATGGAGAAAAGGGTGGAGAGAAGCGACGACCGGAAACCCAGTCCCACACGAAATCGAGCTCTGACGTGCGTGCTAGGCATATTAGGGTGAACAATGCCTCAAAATACATCACTCATCCTAAAGAAATATGAATTCTGCATATTTAAAAATGCGTACGTAGAAAAGTGAGATTTATCTAAAATCGAAAACAATCTTCCGCTCTTTATTAAAATTGCCAAGAAAAATCACCCTTTCGTTCTCACCAAGAGACCCTAGTCAATTACATTGCTGATTAAATTATTTAAAATAGCGCAAAACACAAAGACAAATCGGTCAGATCATGTCAGAAAAAGGTGAAAACTTTAACCTTTAGTCGTACAAAAAAGAGCTAACTGCAAAATTGACCGCACTCAAGATTTGACGACGTTCGCTAACATTTTCAGTACTTTTGAAACTGTTTGCACCTTAGGCTTTCTGAACAACCACTGTTCTCAAAAAGCAGTTATAAATGTTAGAATTATGACTAAGAAACAAAAACTTTGATCCATTCGAAATGATTACTGGAAGCCTCTATCAAGCACCAAACTATGATACAATCTAAATGTTATGTTTGCGCAACCAGCTGAAATACGACGTATTTGAAGAAGGTTTTCTACTTCAGTGTTTTTATTAAGTGAACCAGAATTTAACAGATTTTGTGATTTAAACATTGAAATATGAATCAACGGCAATGTCATGTAAAGCAAAGCTGAGAAATTACCTCACTTTAAAGAAGGGCTATGCTCGAACAAACATGTTTAAGGTGTTTCGATACAGTTTTTCAGAGGCCATACCGATGTTTTCCAATCGCCAAATCGTGTATTCTATTGTCAGGATCGACATAAAGAACAATAGACAAACAAAAAGCTCATAAATAAATAGTGGCGATCTGCTTAGTGAAAGTTTAGTAATTTCATTCACTCTCGTTGTGCTCCTGCCTGGCCTCGTAGCTTAGTCGGTAGAGCAGCGGTAAATCTTTCAAAGATTCTTCCCCTCTCCTGGTATCTTAATTATTCCCTTTAATTTGTATTATATTTCGTGCCTGATATTTTTCTAGATTGGCGAAGACAGTGTCTAGTTCCTCAAATGTGGATTAAACATGTCTGCTTATTTCTGTGCCGTCGGTAAACATTTTACCAGAGTGGACAAGAACCCGTATCCTCGTGAAAAATGTAGAATTTGCGGGTAAGTCAACCTTGTAGGGCATTTTTACCAGGGAAGACTGTGAGGGCAATCTGGACAATTGAGAGCTGCACTGACTGCTTTAAATTGCCCGAGAGATACAGGACCTGATGAATTCTGTCTTTGACACATTATAACGGATTTCTTTTTTCATATTTTTTTCACACACTGCAATATAAGCGATATCTGTACCGCTAAAACTATCTATTCAGTAGCTTTCCGTCTCAACACCCATAATAAAGAGACCTTCAATTTTTTTAATACACCCCTACCTTACCCTGGACTATCAAAAAACACTTCTTTCGTTTAAATCTTTATTTACCTAGACAACTGTGCAATTTATGACAAAGGAATACTTTTATTGTAGAGTTTTAATAGGCAAAAACAAATAGTTCTAATTAAATAATAGCAAAACTAGTTGTAAATAGTGTTGTAAATCAAGTGCAAAGTGTACACAGCTAGGAAAGTATTATTTTGTAAAAAAAATTGCGAAATTAAACGTGACAGTTTACGAGAATATGCTGTTGTTATTTTCTCTTACTTTTTATAAACTACAAATTGGTGACGGAAAACCCGTCGTTTTATTGAAAAATCACCGCATATCAAACGATTCGTAATTCGTTTTGTTACGGAAGCTCCTAAAAAGGACAGAACGCAAGGCTTCACCGGTTACTGTTCAGCTTCCTTTTTACGTTGAGTATGGTCTTGGAATTAGGAGCTCTTGGGTTGAAACGTTTACATGTAAGCTCACAAAGTGCAACGAGGTGCAACACCTTTAACAATATTAAAAATGTTGCAGATTTCACCAAGTTGCACATTTTTTTCGTCCAGCCGCGTTCAACTCACGTTCTATAGGTTGAATGACCCATTTCAACATAGCATCAGCGTTAATTTTGTTGAGTGTCGCTGGCATTAGATCGAGTGAATGGGAAAAATAAAAATGCCAAAACATAGTGAAAGCGACGGGTTTTCTCGAAGAAGTTTGATTTAAAAATCTGGACAAACACGCAGTACCGGAGCTGCCTGAGCTGTGTGAACCAAGGTAGTTGTCTGAAGTTGTAGCTGGTATACATTTGTCAGCAAAAATAAGCATTAGGTTATCACGTCTTGTTAATTAAAAATAGGTCGATCGAACTAAAAATAGGTCATTCTAGAACCAAAAGTCTGCTGTTGGCAAAACTTTTGGCTTCTCGGCAAGCCCCTAGGAACGAATTTGAAAGTGAGAGGGCACGACTGTTGTGGGTCGATCGAGAGCCCTCTCCCCACCCCCACGCCAAATCTTGCAATTCTAAGCAGTACGAAAACCCCGTTTGTACGGGCATCGGTATTAAAGGAGTGTCGATCCGTATAAAGCGGGTGTCCGTAAAGTTGGGTTTCGCTCTAATGCAGACTGGGTCATTAATTAAGCACTTACGAGCTAGAGTTTATTTCCAATTTCAGGCTATCTTCAAGCAATGTTTAACCTGTATTGAAGTAAAAAAAAATATGAACTGCTACGGAACATTTGAATACCTAGTCTGAAATGACGACATTTAGCCAAGAATAATACAGATATGAAAGACAGGCTGCACCAGACGATAGAATAAAAGGGACCGGTGTCTGCTGAGTGTCTACTCAAAAGTACCATATTATTTTAACAGTGAAGGCTATGGAATTTATGCAATCCAGTATGACCATCGTAGTTGTAAATATAGTGGTTCCATCAGTACTAATTGATTAGCTAAATGTTCAAGTAATATATTAAAACCGAGAGCGAGGGAGTTCCAAACACCGAAAAACAGATGAAATCACGAGGCCGCAGGCCGAGTCCTTTTATTGTTTCGAGGTGTTTGGAACCCTTGATGAAAATCGAAGCACGAGTTTTTGAGATGACTTCTCAAACGAAAAAATAAAAAAAATTATGCAGTGATACATTTTTTTGTATTGTCCTCCCCAAATGAAAGAATAATAATTCATGCAGCAATGCAATCTTGCCATATTACGTGACAGTACTTCAACATGCATTATTAATTGTTTTGGTATAGTTGGTGTCTGACTATGTGTGAAGATGGAGAGGCAAGATTTAGGGAGCCGAAAACGGTTTGCGAAGAACGCGAGTTAGTCGAAAAAGCTATTCCCTCGTCAACCAAATATAAGAACAAATGAGCGGTAACAATTTTTGGCGAATGGCAAATTTCTCTGTCGGTTATAGCTCCCGTTTTAGATCAAGGCTATGATTTACACAAGGTCGCACAACTTTCTACCAGCATTGAAGAAATGGATGCAGTAACCTTAAATTACTGGCTTGGCAAGTTTGTGATGGAGGTTTCCAAGAAGTCGGGGGAGAGATATCCACTGAATACCATTTATGGAATAATTTGTGGTATCCAACGCTATCAAGGTTAATTATATCAAATAATATTCAGGTAATTTTTTGGAATTGCTGTTAGCGATGTATTAATTTATAATTGAAAAATGTTCATTAAAATGCAAGAGTTTAATCTGAGATCAAAAACCGCAAGATTTTCATCTGATTGTTCAATGGGTATCAAGGTTCATGCATGTGACCCAAATATGCCTCATTTATTGGCTGTTGCCCTCATGAATAATTAATGAGTTTGAGAACACAAGGTCAAAGACAGTTTTACAAGTTACTCTTTTCGTTTGACATTCACAAAAAAAATTGATAACAGGAAAAATTGTGAATCCAGTTTAAACATTAATCATTGGAATTGCTTCTTTTTCATTTTACAAACCTTCTGTTTCGTGCAGGATTTGTTAAATTTGACTATTTTATATGGAAAAAGACTAATTTGCAATTGGCAACTTTCTTTACGTGAGCAAGCAAGCACCAAAACAAACCTATTTATGGAAGCCTTTTATCGGTGCACCTAACATTTTTTCTATAATAATTATATTCTTTTACTTATTGTTTGAAATTCTTCATTAGTGCGCATGCTGTGCTGTTAGTTTTTGTGTTAATAGAGAGGAGAAGTCGTTACGTCACGTTGCCTTGGTAGCAAAATTTTGGGATGACAACAAACCAAAGATTCACCAAAAAGAGAATTTGCACCGCTTCAAACTTCATCGATCTTATTTAATTTCATTTAATTTTTCAAAAGTTGGCGAAATTTTCTTGGTTGAATCCGAAAGGACCGTATCTAAGTTAGAAAATGGAAAACGAAAATTTTTGAGTTGGTTCACCGACTCCATGAAGCGGGCGCTTGAAATTAGGAAGTTTCATGTCGCAGTCGTGCAGCCACGGCAAAGAAATGAACAAAATAGCATGATGCACGTGCAAATTTGTTGTTTTGTTAATAAAAACCTATTACTTTTTTGCCGTTCTCCTTCCGTCGCCGATGTTCTTGGAGTTTGTTGTCATCCAAACATAGTGCTACCATGGTGACGTGACGTCACACTTCTCCTCTCTATTGTGCCATACAGAAGTGTCAATGATAGCAATTATTATTAATATTATTAATATTTGCAGTCACGTAAGTGTATGGAAATGCGAAGTAAATGATTCTGTGAGCTCAAGATGTGCTCTAGCATTCCAACAAGGTCAACAGGTCTTTATGTACTTCACTACGATATACACACTTCACTACTATACACGCTTTCCATTTTCTCCGCATCGTAAATCATTCTCTGACCGGTACAGACATTGCAAATCGAGCGGCCAGTTTCTTTAGTATCATACCCAAAGAGGAAGTGCAGCCGTGGGCCTGTATACAGTCGAAGTATGTTTTATCTGGTTATATTTATTAACTAATTCCATTATTTTCCCACCCGTAAATAGCTTATGAACTAATCGAGGCGGGGGGAGCTGCAGACATATTAGAAGTACAAGGTTTATCTATAGATGGACTAATAACAGTGAAGACACTACCATACAATAAACTAACAGAAAACAAGGTAAGTACTGTACAGTACCGCAAGTGATCCCCGACCGCAAATGATCCCGAGACCGCAAGTGATCCCCAAAATGGACCGCAAATGATCCTCGACCGCAAGTGATCCCCAAAGTCGACCGCAAATGATCCCGAAAGAAAAATAGGAATGACCTGGACTCAAGTTTGCGGATCATTGTCTCAATTTTATTATTATTACAGAAAGTCACATTAAAATCGAATAATTACATAAAAACTAAATGAAAAAATGTCTTTCAAGACTTTGTTAAATCAAATAAAAGCAAACAAAAAATAAACTTTCAACATACCGTTATTAAAACTTGAATTTCATTAATTCAAAGAAACACAGCTGCAACTCATCGCAGTGTCTTATTTAGTTACGATTTCAAAATTAAACTTAAAACAGTAGACTTTAACATACCATAGTTAACTTCCAAATAGATAAGAACTTTCTCATAATCAATTAATCGGCAAAACTTACTATCATCTTTTGAAAATAATAACTTTTATCACAGTGAACGTGATTGTTAGTTTCTTGGCATTCCTTGTCATAGGTTCGAACTGCGAACGTCTGTATATGATTAGGAGAAACTCTTTCGGGCTTTAAACACTAACAAAACGAAATTATATATTAAAAGGTTCGTTGAGGTAATACAATGTCTGTTATAGACTGCAGTTATGAATTAGCGTGTCCTTCTTCATTGCATAAAATCGAAGTCCTCTAACATCTGGTAATTATCGCAAAAGACGCTGTCGTCGGAGTATACCTGCAACATTTAACCTTAAAGCTCAATCTTGAGGTGACATCGGAAAGATCTGCGATTGCCGAGGGCGAACGATAGCGCGATAGAGAGTCTGGGAGCAGAAAATCTAGAGGCTCAGGAACACTATTCCCGTTATAACAATAGCATTTTTTCGTGTATTACTATGGTCCCGTCAGTCTCCAAATACTTGTTAAATGGAATACCTAGCCACGTGCTTACCGTAATCCGAATGTTGGCATTCTTTCTGGTTGGGTTAGTAAAAATAAACATAACTACCGCTTACCTCGCTTTTGTGTTTTTCTTTACCAGGTTTAGATTCCTGGTAACTGTCTCCAGCAAAGGCACAACAAATGAATATACATTTATCCGTCAATATAATAACTATTCGCAACATGTTCATAAGCTGTAACGAAGTTGCTATTTCGAAATAAACCAAATTCTGTGAACATTGATAAGTTCGGGGGCATTTTGACGTTTGTTTATTTTAAATCATGTCTTGTTTCGTAACAAGGACTTGGGTTACAAACAAATGTCTTGCTGTTTATCACGTAGAATTAACACTTCAGAGATTAATCATAATTAAATATCTGAAAATTAATTCGACACTTCCAAAAAGATCAGTAAAGTCAATTTTAATTGACTTTACTTATGTAAAGGGTGCCCGGCTTTGTATTCCTCAGTAGACAAGTTGAGCTTCTAGGCGTTAAAAGACAAAATAAATACAAAATTAAGGAATTTTTTTTACAGCGATGATACATTCTTGAAACCATATCATTTTCAGATTTATTCCAATTCTTTTCGCCTTGTACAAATTGACCTGAGATCTGGTGTCCTCCATGCCTTTTTGTTTAGAAGGCAAAAGAAAAAGTTTTCTTTTTATAATCAGTACGGTCCTTCTTTGTAAACAGTCCCGAAGATCCAATCCATTCCCCAATTTTTCACGGGATCATTTGCGGTCGACTTTGGGGATCACTTGCGGTCGAGGATCATTTGCGGTCCATTTTGGGGATCACTTGCGGTCTCGGGATCATTTGCGGTCGGGGATCACTTGCGGTACTGTACAGTACAGACATTGCAAAGCGAGCGGCCAGTTTCTTTAGTATCATACCCACGAGGAGGAAATGCAGCCGTAGGATCTGTATACAGTCGAAGTATATGCTTTGTGATCGGGTAAGCATAAAACGGCTTTAAAACTGAAAACTTGGAAAGTGAATAATGAGAAGTTTCTCGCAAAATCATTGAGTCGTATCAGTGGGACATGAAAAGATGATGTTTTTAAACGATGCTAAGGTTTTGAGTTTAAAAAGGTATATCAAATGCATGTACGCTACCTTATTGCCCACGGACCTTGCAGTCGGTACTTCTACGAAATTGTACATTTATTTTAGCTAAAGACGCCCTTTTTCAGTGCATTTCTCGTCCCCTACAGACCCTTTATATAGACCAACCTATTTACCTTTCCGTTGTTCATAGTCGCCAGGAGATGAATCTTGATTATCAAAGTTTCACGTTATATTCATTGCGAAGGTTTCAAAGTTTTACTGATTCAGTCTGTATATTGAAACATTCACATAATTTGTGTTTGTCCGATGCTCTGATCGCCGCTTTTAAAGTTAGGTGTGTGTGTGTATAATTATATATTTTATCATGAAATATCAGTGTTTATTAGGTTCTAATCTTCCAAAACCGAAACAACAATATATCATGATCAGTCCGTATGAGTTTAGTGCAATGTTTCTACCTTGAGTGCTTATGCTGGTTCATCAATAAATTTTTAATTACAACAGTCCGGGCCGTAACCTTATGGATACTCGATGACGTCAACGATGCATTCCACTTCTAAGAAATTATTGCTACTCTTATATCATATATTTGAGCCTCCGAGTATTTGGTCACGTACTCAGTTACATTCTGTGAAACCTTGCAAAATTAAAGGCAAAGAGTGACTATATACTTTGTTGTTGGTTGTCGGTTTTAATTTTCGATCGGTAAATCTGGGTTAATGATTAACAAAACAAGTTAATACTATATATAGACGTTGAAACTGTTTCCTGTATACATAGCAAAGGATGGCAGGGATTGACATGATGACACCCAACTTTTTCAAGTTTAAGTTGATTATGCCTGCAAAATTCGTAAAAAAAAAAAACTATATACATTAGTTAATGCTCCCTGATAAAATTTGTTTGATATGGCATTTTCTGTATGAGTAAAGGCACCAACAAGTGATGACTTTAGCACAGAATTGGCCTTAAACAACAATAATTAACAATTCAGAGGCAACTTTCAATTCACAAACTACTTTGGTGTTTCTCGTATATTTCCTTGAATATAAGGTTAACGGATATCCCAAAAATCATCCAAACATCACTACGGTTTTGATCCTTTCAGAACGACTTAATTTTATAAATTCAAACAAGGCTTAAACGTTTGAGGGTCCTTTTGAGTCAATGCGGTTTTCCTACTTGCAGTCACCAAACACAACCAATACCGACAGTAAGTAACGTTAGTTTCCGCAATACGAGGAAACGCGCCTATAATATTGGCGCGTTTCTGTAACTGAGAGAGTGGGGTTTCAACATCAGTAATAAATTAAGATGTTTGCTTTATTTTTCTAGGGCCTCATCTACTCGAATAGACGGTAGGCTGAAAACCGCATAGTACGCATACTATAATATTTTCGTCAAAACGAATCTGGGGTGGTGTGTCTGTTTTTGAATTGATTAAAGTGAACACTAGAGCCCTTTAGATTCTATGACGAGGATATTCGGAGGGGCGATTTAACGGAGGGTTTTTTGCGCTACGATTTTGGGAGGCTTATACGACGTATTCAATATTCATACACCTAGCTTATTTTTCCCCAAAATCGAAGTAAAACGAAAATTAGCCTTACATGCTTGTTTATTATAGCACCAAAAACTATGAAAAGTAACAATCTTCTGGCTGGAGATGGAAAACGAGTTTTGGTTTGAAAAAACGAGACTGCACCTTATTGCAAATCTTCCTGCCCCCCTCCCCCCCCCCCCCCCCACTATGTTGTGTTATTTCTGTTTTCCATTCATCTGCTCATTTTGTTGTCGCATTCCCACATTGTAGCGTTAAGAGTAAGCTTTATAGTCTCCAGCCTTGGGACACCCCATCGAGAGACCCACTGCTGAAGACTGAGCCTATGCGTCAAGAGTTGCTCTCTACGATTGTGTTTCTTGATTCAAAACTAGCTATTTTCTTTTCCACTGCATTATAAAATGAAGTCGAGGAGGAGCTAGAGTACGTTGATTCCCCAATCAGAATGTACCGATATGTGTTTAAAAGATTTCTTGGAATATCGAAATACACTCGGAAGTACTTCTTTTGTATAAATCGTTAGTTACCTCGTCAGATGTGTAATTTAATAAACAGAGGAATCTTCAGTTATTGTAGAGTTTTAATAGGTAAAAACAAATAGTTCTTAGAAAGTAAAAAACAAAACGGTTGTAAACAGTGTTGTAAATCAACTGCAAAGTGTACACAGGAGAGTCTTATTTTGTAAAAGTCATTGCGCAATTTTAAAAAGGTAATAGTTCACGAGATGTTGTTATGTCAGTCTTGGTTTTTATAAACTACAAATTGGTGACAGAAACCTGTTTTTTGAAAAATCACCACGCATATAACTCATAATTAATTCATTTGACTATGGATTAAGCTCCTAAAGAAGGCAGAAAGAAAGGCTTCACAGGTTAGTATAGATTCCTGTATCCAATTTTTTTTTGGTGCCAGCGAATCACTACCCACTTCATTGCAGTTGCTGCCTGTGGGATCTGCACAATCAATTTTACAACTGTACAGTATTACTAGTTTTACTAGTTTTCTCTCTTATTTATGTTTTAATGCGTGGAAGAGGTGGGCGAGTGTGTTTTAAAAGTGTCACAAGTTTACTTTACCGATTGCCAAAGCTTGATGTTCATTTGACTGATGATTTGAGAGTTATAGGAATGTAGCCTCCGTAGCAGGTGCTTGTAAGTTCTATGACTGCATGATACGCAGGCTAGAAGCAATGCAACACTTTTTCAGTTTCTTTATTTTTAATTGTTTCTGCTACCCCGTAAAAAAACAAACAAACTGAAGAAATCGCGAGCTCAAAAATTAAACGAAGTTTGCCTACTATACTTTCAAAGTATGTTTAAACGGAAACCGCAAACTGTCTTTGCTCTCGCTACAGCTTCACCCAAAATTAAGCGGCATGTGCGGTACCCAGACGGTAGACGATGGACGATAGACGATGGAGATACCATTTTTACCGCATTTTACACAAGCGTTAATTAATTATTAATTCAAATTTGTCACGCAATCGCTAGTCAGAACGACTTGAGGATGACCAACGAGTGTAGGTCACTTTTCAATCCCCCGTTGTTCTCAACTGATGTAAAGCAGAGGACTGATAGAGTACCTTTTTAAAATGCCCTTCGCATAGACTCGTTAGACTTGTTCGTTTCTCATTTACGCTTGCTGTTATGAGTTTTTCTTGCTTTAAGAAAATCTACGCACCGATCCGACATTTTTATTCCTCGCGTATCGAGATTTAAAAATCTGTCGACATTTGCCGCACGTGATCGGGCGTGGTAGCGTACTGATCGTGCCTGCACAGTTGCCTAGCATCAAAACCGCAACAAAACAAACTTGGTCCTGATGTTGTAACATTCAAGGAATGTTTATGGCGATAAATTTCGAAGTATTTCAGAGAGGAAATAAAAGCGATGTGAACCATTAGTTTCAAAACGCTAATTCAAAATAAGAGCGAAAATCGAGGTAATAGAATTCACACTGCGAAAAGAGTGTAAAAAACAAACTCCAGATCGCGCAGTAAAAAATGTAACGAAGCGTTGTCTTTTTTGGATAACACATACATCATAGTTATGTTTAACATTGATCACATTTTCCGGATGGAGTTGTATGTTTTGACTTGTGTTGAGTCTAGGATGGCAAATCGTTAAGTTGGACGTTTATTTTTGTTTTCACCTGAAAACATCACTAGAGAATTACAAAAAAATTACCAAACGGATTGTTTATAAAGAAAGTCTCAGGTCTTCTTTAAAAAGCAGCTGTTTGAGCACGTACCCTTTGTGGCCCTTTGTGGCAGGAAGGAGAAGCATGTTTTCTATGTATGTGATCAGTTATTTATCATGTGATTAAAAGCTTGAGGTCAAGATAGCAGTGGATGTTCATAACTGAACGCAACACATAAACGGGGCCAATACCCAGCAATCTTGACCCTTTGATGGCAAACTTAGCCAGTAAAAAGAATTTATTTTACGACAGTTATTTCCAAACAACTTTTTTTCTTGCAGGATCAAAGCAGTATTAAAAGCAGAACTTTATCTTAACTTCCAACTTACAGAACCAGCCATACAATAAATAATGGTAATTGAACTGAGTGGAGTGCAATTTGGTCTGAAATCATACGCGTGATTTCAAAATCGCGCGAGTTCGATTTGAAATCACAAGTATGATTTCAGACCAAAATTGCACGACACGAAGTTCAATTACCACTTTATTACATCCATTTTGAAATCGCAGAATTTAGTCAGTATTAATATTTATCGATCAAGTAGCTGGTTTGTTAAAAAGCCGAAACAAAAAGGCTTTTACATCTCATTTTGTATTTGAAACAGAAATGGTGCTATATAGAACAAAAATGGTGCGATTTAAAACAGAAATGATGCGATTTAGAACATAAATGACGCGATTTGGAACAGATGCGATTTAGAGCAAAAAATGGTGCGATTTGGGAATAAATCACATTGCTGAGAGCCAATCAGATTGCACGGATCGCCAGTGATTTCAAAGTGGATGTAATAAATATCCAAATGACGCCCTTTTTTCAGTGCATCTTGTTTGATTGCCAACCTTCATACATCGTACATAATCTTACAATATATATATGTATACATATAGTTAAGAAGCAAGCTCCTGATGAGCTGTTTTAAGGTTCCCAATGATTTCTTTACATAGTTGAAGATAAAAAAAAAGGTAGCATAATGAATACTCACTTTACATATTAATCCAAGTATCAAAGACTATTTTTCGCTGATTGTACATGTGTATGTAATGCTTTCTTAGGGAAAAGCCCTGGGGACGAGGTTGCATTCCAACAAGGCCAACACGTCTTCACTACTTTTCACGCTTCACTAACTGTACACGCTTTCCATTTTCTCGGTGTCGCAAATCATTTTCTGACGGTACAGACATTGCAAAGCCAGCCAGTTTCTTTAGTACCATACCCAAAGAGGAAATGCAACCGTGGGGCCTGTAGACAGTCGAAGTATATGCTTTGTGATCGGGTATTAGCATAAAACGGCTCTAAAACTGAAAACTTGGAAACTGAATATTGAGAATTTTCTTGCAAAATCATTGAGTCGTATCAATGGGACCGTGAAACACTGCTGTTTTTAAACGATGATGTTTTTAAACGATGCTAAGGATTTGAGTTTAAAAAGGTATATCAGATGCATGCACGCTACCTTATTGCCCACGGACCTTGCAGTCGGTACTTCCACGAAATTTTACGTTCATCTCAGCTAAAGACGCCTTTTTTCAGTGCATTTATCGTCCACTACATATAGACCAGCCTTTTTACCACTCCGTTGTTCATCGTCGCCAGGAGATGAATCTTGATTATTAAAGTTTCACGTTATATTAATTGCGAAGGTTTCAAATTTTTACTGATTCAGTCTGTATATTGAAACATTCACATAATTTGTGTTTGTCCGATGCTCTGATCGCGGCTTTTAAAGTTAGGTTTGTGTGTGTGTATAATTATATATTAATATCATGTAATATCTCTGTTTATTAGGTTCTAATCTTCAAAAAACAAACAACAATGTCTCAGTCCGTACGAGTTTAGTACAATGTTTCTACCTTGAGTGCTTATGCTGGTTTATCAATAAATTTTTAATTACAACAATTCGGGCCATAACCTTCTGGATACTCGATGACGTCAACGATGCATTCCACTTCTAAGAAATTTATTTGCCACTCTTATATCTTATATCTGAGCCTCAGCGTATTTGGTCACGTACTCAGTTACATTCTGTGAAACCTTAATTACAAAATTAAAGGCAAAGATACTTTACTTTGTTGTTGGTTGTTGATTAAAATTTTCGATAGGTAAATCTCGGTTAATGATTAGTTGGGCTAACTTTTTCAAGTTTAAGTTGATTATGCCTGCAAAATTCGTAAAAAAACTACATAGTTAATGCTCCCTGATAAAATTTGTTTGATTTGGCATTTTGTGTATGAGTAAAGGCACCAACAAGTGATGACTTTTGCACAGAATTGGCCTTAAACAATTATAGTAATTAACAATTCAAAGGTAACTTTCAATTCACAAACTACTTTGGCGTTTCTCGTATATCTCCTTGAATATAAGGTTAACGGATATCCCAAAAATCATCCAAACATCACTACGGTGTTGATCCTTTCAGAACGACTTAATTTTATAAATTCAAACAAAGTTTAAACGTTTGAGGGTCCTTTTGGGTCAATGCGGTTTTCCTGCTTGCAGTCATCAAACACAACCAATACCCACAGTAAGTTTCCGCAATACGAGGAAACGCGCCTATAATATTGGCGCGTTTCTGTAACTGAGAGAGTGGGGTTTCAACATCAGTAATAAATTAAGATGTTTGCTTTATTTGTCTAGGGCCTCATCTACTCGAATAGACGGTAGGCTGAAAACCGCATAGTACGCATACTACAATATTTTCGTCAAAACGAATCTGGGGTGGTGTATCCGTTTTGAATTGATAAAAGTGAACACTAGAGCCCTTTAGATTCTTTGAGGAGGATATTCGGAGGGGCGATTCAACGCGGAGGGTTTTTTGCGTTACGATTTTGGGGGGCTTATACGACGTATTCAATATTCATACCCCTAGCGTCGCATCTTCAACGGATAGTACTTGTGATTAGGGGACGGAAATCAACAAAGAAAGGCTCTTTAAGCAGTAACCTTCAATTCAAGCCCAAAATCGCTTTTTAGTTTGAAACAAAGATCATCGCGGCAAATTCTTAAAACAATGGAAGTTTAACGTGGAAGAGGTGGGCGGGTGTGTCTTAAAAGTGCCACAAGTTTACTTTACTAATTGCCATAGCTTGATTTTCATTTGACTGATGATTTGAGACTGAGGAATGTAGCCTCCGTAGCAGGTGCTTGTAGGTTCTATGACTGCATGCTACGCAGGCTAGAAGTAATTATGTAACACTTTTTCAGTACCTTTATTTGTAATTATTTCTGCTACCCCGAAAAAAAAAAACGAACAAACAAACTGAAGAAATCGCGCGCTCAAAAATTAAACGAAGTTTGGCTTTTACACTTTCAAACTATATTTAAACGGAAACTGCAACCTGTCTTTGTTCTCGCTACAGCTTCACCCAAAATTAAACGTTGTCTTGGATAACATGATCATAGTTATGTAACATATTGACCTCATGCAGTTCCCAGGCGAAAGCAGCAATATCACTCCGGAAAAAAACAAACTCGAGATCGCGCAGTCAAAAATTTAACGAAGCTTTGTCTTTTTTGAATAACATGTATCATAGTTATGTTTAACATTGACCACATTTTCCACCTTGAGTTGCATGTTTTGACTTGTGTTGAGTCTAGCATGTCAAATCGTTAAGTTGGACGTTTATTTTTGTTTTCACCTGAAAACATCACTAGTCAAGAGTTCACTAGTCAAGAGTATTACAAAAAAAGATTACCAAACGAAAGAAAGTCTCAAGTCTTCTTTAACTTCCAACTTACAGAACCAACCATACAATAAATTACAAATGCAAACAATTCACGGATTTTTCCACTTCATGGTTCATGCGGAAAAGACAAAACATAATACCTGTTAGAGGAAGGAGAGGGGTGAGTGATAAAAGCTATAAGTCAGTTATTTCCTATCTTGTCGTATAACTATAATATTGTTATCGCTAGTATCCCGTATCAGTTTTTTAATATAAATTAACCCTAATGGTGTTATTATTTTCAAGTTGTCCCTTTTGATAGTATTATTTGGGTTGTTTCCGTGAGATCGTCATTAGTAATGCTTCTTTTATAAAGATGCGCCTTCTATTGTGGTATAGTCGCCTTCTAAGAATTTCCTGGGCCAATATAGCGGGTAATGTGTTTTGATTACAAAGCAGTTCGGTGACCGTGAACAGTACAAACATGAGTAATCTAATGATTTGCACCAGAATCCATACTTATAAATGACATTGTCCAATTACATATCAGAGAAAAAGGGATTTCCCTTAATACAAAATAGATACTGGACTGAATAAAACACTGCCAGACGTTTCACCATTTCACTAAGAGACCGCGGAGAACTGAAGCCTGAACTGTAAGTAAGTCAGTTGCTCGGATTTCAATATTCTGTCGATGAAAAAGACGAAGTCAGATTTACCAGATTCTGCAGGCTCCTGATTTCTGAGGTACGTAAAATAAGAGTACTGAGGAGGGAAGAATGAGAAATTAAAATAGAGAGGAAGCCAAAGAACTGAAAATATACGGATCGCAAGAGCTTGGATGAGCAATTGAAGCAATGTATGCTGGTTTTAAATTTTTTTTAAGTATCTGTAAGTATGCATCAGTCGAAAAGACTGTTTCGATCAATGAAACGCCTTCGAATTAGATGGCAACATGATAATGGTACATCTAATATACTGTGAAGTGAGGGGAAGTTATTCACCGAACAAGGTTTCTCTTACTACCAATGTTTTATCTTCTCAGGACGAGAATTTCAACAGGACTAGAGAGTTTAATTTTTAAGTCAAATAAATTAATCAGTGATTTGACGGACAATGCTCTAAGCCATTACTCATACGGGAAGAAATACTCTAAGATTAGTTGTTTCCTTGTTTGCATTCTCTGCTTATTTATGTTAGATTTGAAGTCCGCGAAAGCAATTCTACTGCTGACGAGGGAACGATGAACATGCTGATGAACGAAGGATTAGATAAATTGGGATTCAGATAAATGAAGTAAGATTCGATCCTGGCAAAGGGGTTGATTAAGCTTCTCTATCTCCCTGCGGTGGCCAATCCCTCCTACAAACATATAGAGTTTACTGAAGTCATATTTTGGAGTAGCTTTCTTGGTGTCCTGTTGCTCTCCTCTTTGTGTGGTTGAAGAGGAGCAAACTTAAGGTGCTTTAATTGTTGTACAAAACTTCTTCTGGTACCCCTAGAACAAGGGGTTCCTGCCGAAAAAATTGTGAAAGCTCATTGCTTTTTAATCATTCACGACGGCCCTCCGTCAGACCTCGTAGCTGATAGTCATTATTAGAGCAAATCTACAGTCCTCAAAACGAATACCTTGGGAACCGACTCTGACCGCGGTCCGTCTTAAAGAGGTTTCCGGCTTATAGAGAATCGAGGTAACTGACACCAGTAGGTTTAAAGCTGAACCTATTCACAATGAATACATGTCTGTTTAACTTGTACAAAGCAGCTATACACTTTGCCAACTGGAGTAAGACTACAAAATAGCAAACATTTTGCAATTTACTTTTATGTAGAGCACCCACATTTTCGTTTGAGGTATTTTCACTACATAAAGCACTTCTCAAGTGTCTGTTGACAGTTTCAGAAGTGTCCGTCGGTCCGTCTTATAGAGAGTATAGTTACAGTAAAATAACTGAAAAACGGCAGGGACCAACACCAGGTGTCCGTTAAGAGAGAGTTGACTTTAATCCGCAAGCTAATCCAAGCCCGTAGGAACGAAGTTGAAAGTAAGAGGGCACGACTGTTGTGGTTCGAGAACCCTTCCCCCCCCCCCCCCTCCCCCCCCTCCACCACCACGCCAAGTCTCGAAAGTCTAAGCAGTTAATACGGACATCGGTATTAACGGAGTGTCGATCCGTAAAAAGCGTGTGTCCGTAAAGCTGGGTTTCGCTCTAATGCAGACTGGGTCATTAATTAAACACTTTTAGATAGAGTTTATTTCCACTTTCAGGGGATCTTCAAGCAATGTTAACCTGTATTGTAGTAAAAAAAATATAACTTCTGCTACGAAACATTTGAATACCTAGTCTGAAATTATGACATTTAGCCGAGTATAATGCAGATCATAGACAGGCTGTTACAGTACCAGACGATAGAAAAAAAGGAACCGGTGTCCGCTGAACGAGTGTCTTCTCAAAAGTGCCATATTATTGTAAAAGTGAAGGCTATGGAATTTATGCAAGCAGGTATGACCACCGTAGTTGTAAATATAGTGGTTCCATCAGTACTAAAATTGATTAGCTAAATGTTCAACGTAGAAGGAAATTCTATTATGGATGACACAGAGGCTATGAAACTTTCTTGAGCATGCATGATTTTCAACTAGTAAGGTGCGTTTCAAAACGTTCCCGTTTATATCTGAACCATAAAAGTGATAGGTTGATAATGGCTCACTTGAGAAATTGCCTCCTGAAACTGTTGTGAGAAGCAAGTTTTCGAGATTCGTATAGATTTCAGTGGCGTATAAACAAAAGCCGGTCGGCGGAACGGAATACTGACAGGCCTAGCTTTGGAGACGCATATGTTTTTCCAGTTGACTTGGCTTGCGTCTCAGCTCAGTGCGGCGCAAGAATCCTAAAGGAGAGAAAAGAAAGAATCACGGTTCTTTTATTAATATAACAAAAGCCCACACAAGCGCTGTACAGACACCAACGATCACAGTGTATGGGGAAAATGACCATTTCTTTAACTGCGCTCAGTGGCAGCCGTTTTTGGAATAGACATGCCTTACTTAAAGCGGACCTAAATTTCAGAACACACACTGTACCGACACGTTTTCTGCTGCAGTAACGAAACAAACAACAGACCTCAAAATAAAAGAAGAAGTAGAGGAAGAGCGGTAATACTGACAGGCCTAGCTTTGGAAAGGCAGATGTTTTTCCAGTTGGCTTGACTTGCCTCTCGGCTCAGTGTGGCGCAAGAATCCTAAAGGAGAGAAAAGAAAGAATAACGGTTCTTTTATTATCAGCCGGTCGGCGGAACGGAAGTCCGCTCCATTCCATAAAAAGTCCGCTCCGCTCCGCTCCATTCCATTCATTCATTTCCCATTCGTTCCCATGCAATTTTTTCTTGAATTTACGTAGAGACAGATGCATCACTCTCAAATCAAACGTTCAAGAATAGTACGGAAGAACACTTGCACGGTGAGCGTCGCGTCAAAGTGCAGGTATATGCCTATAGTAATGTGTTGAAATCACTGAAGTAAATTTTTGTACCTCAAATTCCTTGCATTAGTAATCATACGTAAACTAAATAAGCTTACGCAAGTTATGAAACAGGACTCGCTGTAAGGGAAAACATTTTGAGTAGCTCTAGGTAAGCTTAAATCAAGCTCATTTATAAGATTGTATTTTTGCTGCTACAGTAGCTATATAAATTCGCTTCTTATATCTGAGTTTTGTAACTAAATATCTACAGTTTTTGTATTTAGGAAAAAACAAAAGCTTGAGCTTTTCTGTTCAGCGCGAGGGTGAAGAAGGAGGCTACTTCAATACGTACACCAAAACCCGCCCAAGCAAGCGCTTTGAGAGCTTTTTACTTTAAACCGCAGAAAAAAAGAAGAACTAACGATAAACTGAACCTAACAAACATTTATTCCACTTGTTGAGTTGAATTACATTTTCGGGAGACGATGTAAACCAAGCTTATCAAGGTTCGTGGCATGCATGCAAGGATTCATGAAATGGTTCGCCATCTTGTGAAAAAGGTTATTTCAGTATTCCCCATGAATTACTTATCTCCCAGTTTTTTTTTTTTTTTTTTTTTTCATGGGTTCGTCCGTTTTTATCTAGTGTCATCCATTGTAGGTTAATGGTGTAGAAAATCTGTGGTGGAAGCTTTTGTCGATGTCAATATGCTTGACATTCAAGCTTGAATGTAGTCGATGTAAGCGCTTAAGTCGACTAGCTTTTATGTAGTGTATTGCGCAAATGCGTTTATAGTCAGTAGTGGGATGAAGTTATATTTGTGATGGCAGAAATGCTTCGGTATTTACATGTAGTTAGCAAACCTTCGTTCTTGCCATTCTGTTGTTTTAATGGGCTTAGTTTTAGAACAAACCTTGATGTAGTTTTAGAGTTACACAGTGACTGTAGTCGTGGATTTTGTCTGTTTCTATTCTTTTAGTTCATTCCTATTCTAAGTTTATCTCTAGAGTTACTTTAGTCTTACCTTTGCCTGCTGACATATCGATCATAATGGTTGATTATTTCTTCTGCTAGAATGGGAATATGTCTGCTCTGTCCTTTCACTCGCTAACTTGACCATAAGTTGGCGAGTAAAGATTCCTTCCCGCTTTGCTTTGTTGTTATTTATCCGCAGAGTTGTTCTTATATACGTAATAGTAATTAACAGAATTATTTATGATTGATGCAAAATTGTTGACGTAGAATATGCTGGCCAATCACCGTGTTCTTGAAGACGGACCCTTATTTCCGCATAAGTCAGTTAGAGTGTATCTGCATGTTTGTGCTAAATTCAGATATGAATATTGTTTTGTTTTAAACAATAAACTGGTAAAAAAGCAGTGAGTAAAATACGGACTACTTAAAACGTGAGCTGCCTGCTGCCTCCAGCTAATTTTATACTTGACTATACGGACATCAAACTAAAAATCTTTGTTTGCCTTGCAAGTTTGAGTTTGTGATAAGTTGCTATCTGTGTAGAAATTAGAATGGAGGACATCATTCAGTCAAGAGCCCGCAAGCACCACTCTCTCTATAGGAGAAGGTGTCATACAAATTTAATAAACACGATTTTTACCAAATTTTCTGCAAATTACACTACACGAAGCTTATAACTGTTTTTGTGTGAACGTACAATAACCGGAAGTGTGACCTTTCCTTTTTAATCCGATGCCTTGAAGCCAACAAATTTGAATTGCTAAGTGCCTTTACTCTTTTAATTTAAAGAAGATTTGTTTGAAAATTTGGGCAAAACAAGTGGCCAAGAATACAAAAAGTACAATTCCAGCTGCTATCAGTCACTCAGAAAAAACCTTTGCTTAAGCTTGCCAAGAATCAATCAGGGATGCTGTAGACCTGTGTAAACTGATTTATTGTTGCTAACTTACTTTCATTTATAAAATAGCTAAGATAGTACGCGCGCCCTGATTGGCCAAGAGGCGTGTTTGCATGAGAGTATGTAAACATGGTTGTGACGTCAAGAAGATGTTTCCCTTTTCGCGGGCTAAACACGTAAGCACAAATTTGAAAAAGTTTTTGAGTTCAAAACTCGACAAGGTTACTTTATTTACCCATTCCTTCGTCGGCTGAAACTTGGAAAATCTTTACAAACAAGCTGTGTCAATTTTTTTTCGCTTAAGCTGACATTTTAAGCGAGAAAAATCTGTATTTTGGAAAGCATCTTTTTGCAAAACAAGAACTGATTACGCGTGCAAGACTTTGCGTACAAGACTTTGGGACTGGTAAGAATTTCTGTTTTAATCAATACCGTAACAAAGAGTATTGGAGCTTTTTCCTCGACAGTTATGCAAACCCTATGCAATTATGTTTCTTGACAGTTATGCAAACCCGAGACGAAGTCGAGGGTTTGCATAACTGTCGAGAATTCTCCCAACCCCTCTCGTGTTTATATCAGGCTATGCAAACGCGAAAAACGTTTTCTATTGCTTAATTTTATATGCGCAGTCCGTAGTCCGTGTTTTATACCCAGTCCGCAGTCCGCAGTCAACGTTTTACTTGCTCATTTACATACTCGGCTTTTGGAACCCATGAACACAACGTGGTGTTGGGGAGAATGGAAGAAGTAGCAGAAAATAGGAGTACTATTTGTTCCAAACATGACTACCTTGTGATTTCAGCATTTTGACGGTCACGTGTTTCGTATAAATCTACTGAGGCTAGGGGGGGGGGGGGGGGGTAATTGTCTGGGGGGCGAAATGTCCGGATACCCTTCACTGGAGTGAAAAATGTCCAGGCCTTGGACTGACCAAATGGACTACCTTTTGAATGGACTATGTTGGTAGTTAGTTACATGAGTTAGTTGGTGGTTAGTTACCTGTTTTGTCTACCTTTTCTGACCAGATGTAGTCTTTTTAAATTTAAGTTGGCTCTTTATCTGAAAAAAGGGGGCCGGATCTGTTCAATATAAACCTAAGAGGGAGTTAGAGTCCATATCAGAAAAAGGCTTATGAAATTTTCAGTTTTACAAAATTTCGAATTTCACCAAAACTCGAGAATAAAAACATCGCAGTGTTTTTCATGTGATATTCACGTTGGGTTTAGCTTTGTTTCTTGGTGTGGTTTAAATAATATATAATCAGTCGAACGGAATCGACCGTGACTGAACCGCACAGCACCCCTACATATAGGTTTAGCCTGCACAACTGGCGCTTTCTGAGCCAAGCGAGGCAAATACGCGCGAAAAAAAACGTGTTCGCCTCCCTTTTTGGCTCACAAAAACGCCAGTTGTTCAGGCCTAACCTGTAAGCGCGAGTTTCTCTCGTGAATAATTATAAACAGTATGGCGGATGTTTCACGACCTTCATAGACCCTCATTCCTTCATTAGCTTGGCAGAAACGATGAAAATGCCATAGGTAAAACGGCGTGACGGAGAGAGGCGGTTTCTGAGCATATCGAGTAAGCGATGATGTACAGGTTGAAGAGGGTTAGAATCTACAAAAGAAACTTGATAAAAGCGTGTGGGTGTCAGTACAAGTGAAGTATTGTAGAAGAAAGAGCAGTAATACTGACAGGCCTAGCAGAACACAAACTGTACCGACACAGGCAGATGTTTTCCCGTTGGCTTGACTTCCCTCTCGGCTCAGTGCGGCCCAAGAATCCTAAATGGAGAGAAAAGAAAGAATAACGGTTCTTTTATTATTATAAACAAAAGCCGGTGGGCAGAACGAAAGTCCGTGGTTCCTTTCCTCGATTTCGTTCCCACGAGCCGGCCTGTAGAGAGATACGTCCAGCATAAGAAAGAATACTGAAGAACACTAGTGCCGTGAGCGTCGCGGCAAAGTGTAGGTATATGCCAAGAGTAATGTGTTGAAATCACTGAAGTAAATTTTTGTACCACAAATTCCTTGCATTCGCAATAATATGTAAACTTAATAAGCTTACGTAGTGAAAATTTGGAAGCAAGTCTCGTGGTAGGGGAAAACGTTCAGTTTGAGTTATCTTTGCAAAGCCAGCCATTTTCTTTTAATTACGTACTATCATATCCAAGGAGGAAATGCAGCCGTGTGGCCTGTAGACAGTCGAAGTATGTTTTATCTAGTTGTTCAAGTATTTGCCAACCTTCATACATCGTACATAATCTTACCATATATAGGGGAAACACAGCGAGCTCTGATGAACATTTTTAAAGTTTTCCAATGATTTCTTTACATAGTTGAAAATAAAAAAAGGTGGCATAATGAGTATCACTTTACATATTAATCAAAGTATCAAAGAGTATTTTTCGCTGATTGTACATGTGCAATATGTAATGCTTTCTTAAGTGCGTGGGTTGATTTTAATGAAAATAGGAGGGGAAAGCCCTGGGGACGAGCTTGCAATCCAACAAGGCCAACACGTCTTACATGCAGGAGGAAAACAATGGTACTTTACTACTTTTCACGCTTCACTACTATACACGCTTCCCATTTTCTGAGCATCGCAAATCATTCTCTGACCGGTGGCCAGTTTCTTTAGTATTCATACCCGACGAGGAGGAAATGTAGCGGTGGGGCCTGTAGACAGTCCAATATCTCCTTGGGTGCTTATGATGGTTCATCAATAAATTTTCATCCTCTCAGTGGTAAACCAAAAAATATATCCGACCAGGGTAATCGGGATTTTCGCCGTGGGTATGGCTACTGATCCGATGGATTATAAGCTCCCCCGGATATACAAGTAACCCTCCCTTAAAATGTATTGAAATATATTCGGTTTGTTATAACGTTTTGAAGCGTAACTAGCAAACCATGGCCAGTAAATGCAAAACATAAAATTTTGATCAGCACTGATATAGCTTGCTTATTTTCGAAGCGCTTTTCCTACTCCGGTTTTTTAAGCCCCCTCGGAAAAAAGGCTTTCCTTTATAATCATTACTAAAACTCTTAAGGGTTAGGCCAAACGTCAAACTTTTCATGAGACGAACCAATTAGCGAGTTAAGTTCGTGAAAAGTCCGACTTCTGACTCAGTTAAGTTCGTCTGAATGGCCGCTTTTATATCAGAGGACACATTATCCGTCCAATGCGTCTATAGTCGGAGCCGCGCGCCTTTTTATACTAAGGACGCATTTATATATCCGTCTGGACGAATGTAGTGGGCAAACATTTGTAGTTCGTGGTTATGCGTGCGTCTTAAGTATAAAGACGGGCAAAAGACGCATTATAACGACGCACTACGAAAGGTAGTTCGTCTGGACAAATAATGCGTCTTGTGCCCGTCTTTACGGCAAAATGTTTTTCCAAGTTCGTCTAGACGGACAATGCATCCTCAGCATGAAAGCGGCTAATGAGTCGTCCAACATGTCGGATAGGAGGTTTGCCCTTGTAAACGTGACTCTAAATGAGATGCCGTATATTCATGCCATAAAATCAAAATAAACAATGCTAGGAGCCTAATAATAGGCCCCTGACAATGCGCAATGCCTGACGGGAATGAACTTTAAGTTTACAAACTAAGTCAGCTAGAGATGATTAGCTTTATTTCTTTCGAATTCCTTTTCTTTCTTTATATCCGATCCAGGTTTTTTAACGACAAGTCCAACTAGCAGGGTACCTCGAACGAAGAAACTCCAGGGAATAAGACGGTAAGTTTCTACGATTACTTTCTACTATCTTTCCAAAATGCAAAATGTGACATCGCTATCAGACTTCTTTTGGAGAAACATTACTTAAGTCGTTGGTTTTTAGTTAGTATGACGGATGAAGAGCTACCATGTGGAAATACTGTCAATAAATCGTTATTATTATTATTATTATTTATTATCCTGCAAGCGGTTGCACCGAAAAAAAGCAAAAGATACACGCAGAGGGAATAACAGCGCTTTTTCACCTAATCCCACCACGTGTCCGTGCATAATATTATCAGTTTTTTCATTTACGCGTGATTGGCGGTGTGACCAAGATATACACAATGGGCGCTTTCCATTCAACAAAAATTCCGGTTTGAAATTCCGGAAATTTTCCGTGTTCAATGGAACGGTACATTCCGGTTCCACAGACCCGACCCAAGCCACCGCGCGCTTGGTTATTGTTCTTGCAAGCAGGATACAAAAGAGCGGTACTGGGGACAACAATTTTGTCAAATGGAAAGGAACATTTCGGTCCGACCGACCGAAATGACCAGACCGGTCAAAGAGGACCACCTTCAAAGCTGGTCCCGAATATTCCGGTCGGACCAAACCGAAATGGTCCGTTCCATTTGATGTACCAACCGAATTTACCGGAATTTTGGGTTGAATGGAAAGCGCCCAATTATTCACACTTGATTGGCGGTGTGCGCACTGGGATCGCTAAGCATCATGGGCGGTGTTCAAAATCTGATCATTTGTGTCAAGATCGATGGCGTGGAGTGAACATCTTGCCGGAAGCGACTGTGATACTGTGGAGACGAATATTCGTTAAATACGCCGTAGAAGTCAGAGATTTGCCTTTATTTTGTTCCACAGACGTCTGATCATGAAAAACAAAGGCTATCAAACTGTTGGAGAAAAACAGTGTCTTCCGTTAATAAGTGTATTTTGTTCGAAATCACTCGCGTGCAGTCGGTGAATAGAAGAATAAGTTCTTGCTTTGTTCTATGCTTCAGAATGAAAGCACTGAAGGTAAGAACCTTTGTTCGCCGAAAGTTTTGATTTTACCGTCATATTAGTGCAACTAGAACTACGAGGTACTTCGACGGTCTCTTCATTACTAGCAAGACGAATTTAAGCTTAAGCTGGCTTGTAAACAGACTGTTATGGGCCAGGTTGCAGAGGTCGCCTTTGGTTGAATTATTGTATCTTGTAAGATTATGTATGCTTCCTTCTGATATAAAGATAGCCCTAAAAGGTCCTAAACAGTTGCCAGGTACTATAAGAGAAGTTTAGGGGGTTAGTTTGACGGGGATTTAGGTCTCTGTTGGCACCCTGTTTGCATTATTTCTTTTACCATCTGTATTCATCACACATGAAGTGAATAAAAGTATTTAATTCAGGGATCTTTAGTCTTAAATAACAAGCAGCAGCCAGTAAAGAAATACAGCAAATTTGTATCCTTGCTTTCTATTGCCAGTGTCAGTCACAGAATGTAAGGTTTGAAATTGAACATGGCATACTGCATAGTCTGCATTTGTGATCACCAATCCTCATACAGTCAAACTGATTAGTTACATGAACTGAGCCTTAGCCATAGTAGGAAACATTCACATGTCATCACATATTTTATGTCTGTTAATAATAATATTTTTAATTCAAAATGTGAAAATCTTTTCTGTGCTGTTTACAAATCTACTGTAATCAGGGGCATCATGCAGGGAGACCCCTTTCCTTTCTTGTGATCCCCCCTCCCTCCAGCTAATTTTGTTTAATTCAAATATTGTGTCAGACGTGCTATTTAGGTGCAAAATTTTGGGTAAATGTATTCACTTTTTATAAATATTGGCTTTTTGATTAGCATTTCATTGCTGTCATTTTATAGCGACGGAAATTATTTTTCCTTCCATGTTGTTGACATACTTCAGGCTTTTGGGTTAGCAATATAATTACTATGGTGGATCCTAGTAGTACCCCCCTTTTTTCCACTTTGGATATTTCCTTTCCCATCAATTATTTTTCCTTAGCCTTGGTTCCCCACGTTATTATAAGTACATCCATGAGATGAACTGTATTAACTCAAGTATGCAAACTCCCTTGATATAACTGTGTTTTAGAACAAACAGGTTGACTGACCTCATTGTATAATCAGTATGTTTCAAATTCCTCTAAACTAAAATAGTCAAAACATCAACCCACATATGCGCACACTAGTCTTACACAGGAAATTGTTAATTTGATGCTCAAGTGCAACCAGGATAATGTGTATATCCCATTGACTACAATCAAAGTGCAAGCTTGTTGGTTCCTTCATTACACTGCCCATGCATTTCTTTTACCAATCTTTTTCCTTAAAGGGTAGCTGTTTTCAAAATGTACAGGGTTTAACTGTATTAATTTTTAACGTAAATGTTTTTTCTAATTTCATTTAATGTCTGCAATTCGTATCTTTGAGGAAAAAAGATTTAGGTGTTTTCATTGTACTCTCAGAGGTTTCATATACATCACATCCTCATTTTACTGGATGCATGTCCTTCGTTTGTTATTAATCAGACTTTAAAAGGTGACAACAATATAATAGGCCTTTTCTTTTCATAATTTTTTTTTTTTAAATCTGACATTTGTTTTGTGCAATCGTCCACAGGCTTCACTCTCCTTATACCTTAGCGAAGAACAACCTTTGTAAAAACACTTAAGACTACTTTCTGTCGTCAATAAGCACTATGGTAGCAATAAAAGCTCTCTAAACAACGGGTTCAAATTTCATGCTCGTAGAGGATGTATCTTCGTGCCCCGTGTGTTAGATTGTTATGGGGAATATCGATTTTTTTTTCTTCACAGTGAAAGCCTAAATAAGTATACGTTTATGTAATCATGGATAACCCTCTGTGAAAAGAACTATGTCTATCGAAAAGTAAAACATATAACCTGGGAAATTTCTCGATCTTCGCCGCCAGTCTTGAAAATTCTACGTCCGCAATGCATCGCAATCCCAGTGCGCACACCGCATGAGGAAAGGTAGCATATAACATGATATTTAAGATTTTCTCAACCGTGTAAAAAAATGTAAATTTCCAACAATAAATACAGTCGACTACCGTTAACTCGAACCCTCTATAACTCGAACCTCCCGATAACTCGAACTTTTTTCTATTTCCCTCGAAAGTTCGAATTCTCGGCAGTCGACTGTATGAATATTATTTTGCTTTGATGTGAAAGACTTACAACCGTAAAAATAACACTGATGTACGGATCATTAAAGCGCCACTTTTTTTATTTTTTGATTAGCAGTATGTCATGGTTCATTGCAAGGGTGAAGCCACCTGTACGCACGGTACGCACGTGCGTACCTGAAAAAGTCGAGGGTGAAAAAAACAAAACAAAATAAGATACGAAAGCGAATAATGAAAAAAAAGGAAAGGATAACGATAGGTAAAATATGATTATTTTACGTTCACAGTTTGGTTCAATTCATTCAACAATGGACTATTTAATTTTTAGTTTTACTCCCAAATGTCAGCTTCCAGAAAAGAGACGCGTGATTCATTGGTGGACCGCTGATATTCAATGATAGCCTTACTGCGCTTTTCACAAACATGCGAACTCTAAAAAGTTCAAAAGCCGCCTTCACAATTGCGTTTTTCGCTGCCGTCAATCATAATTACGATCACAAGCAACAAACCTTGAAACACACAGAAACACACAAAACGGATCGAAATCCACCAATCACAAATCGGAAACCATGACCTTTTGAACCTGTTAAAGTAAAGTTTTGTTTCCTAAGAGGTTCGTTAAGATGATTGACGGCAGCGAAAAGCGCAATCGTCAGTTGGCTTTTGAACTTCAGAATTCGCATGTTTTTGAAAAGCGCAGTAAGTTAGAAAAAGCGTTTGACGTGCTTCAGTCATTGAGTCCAAAAAGACGATAAAGATTCTTTCAGTTTACTTAGTTACGTCATTTCATATACAGTAAAAACGCCTTTTGAGACATTGGGCAGGGGGTGGGGGTGTTGGGATAAGGGCAATTGACTTCAGTTCTGGAGAGTTAATCCTGAGATTTCTTCTCAGAAAGCCTAATGACTGGTTATCTTTAGTTACAATGTTGGATATGTGTTGATTCCAACATAGATCCGAGTTACAAAGGAAGAAGTTTTTGAAAACAATTGTGCAAAGCTTTTGCCCTGAGAAAAAAAAAATCATGCACCAAAATATTTACACCTTTCACCTTCACTCTAGTCATTGCAAACTTGTATGTTAAATATTGACTGTCAAAGCTTGTTTGTTATTTAGTTACCGGTTGATAATGTATCTCGAAAAGCCGGCTGCTTGAGCAATCATTTCCAATTTTCTTACGCCACTTTACGATATTATGAATCGCAAGGGGCATGTGGCCTTTTTTCCCCCTTTCTTTCTAGCTGGTTTAATTGTATTCCGTCGCCTTTATTTACACTCGCTTTCCTGTTTTTCTATTCTCTTTATTTATGGCCTCATTGTCTCTTGTGCTTTGCCGGTGACTGAATCTATGCAAGTATGGAGTGAGGAAAAAAAGTATCTTTTAAGATTTCACTGCTGCTTCTTCCTCCCTTCTTCAGTCCATTTGTAGCAGTCAGCTTCGAGGCATTTCTTCTAATTCAAGACGTTTTCGTTTCCATCAGTTTTACGTGCCTCGCTCTCCGTCACTTCATATGGATTACACGTGCGCTTGTAATTTTCACCCTTCATTACTAAAGTGGAACCAATGTACTGATCAATCCAACTGGGCTTGAAACCACAACTGGGGTAAAGAGCACGCCGGCAAGATGTTGTTGTCAACAAATTAGAAATTACAAAACCGATAAGAAAATTTGAATTCTACCATTGCCAATGCGTAGCCCGTCACAAATCAGCCTGCAGATGAAGCTAAACGCTGTTTTGAGCTTGTTTGAAAATACATACGGTGCCGAAAATATAACAGGTCCTGACGGATGAAGACATTAAAACGACGCTGATAGAACTACTCCAGTGCGCCTCTGTTGCCAAGATTCTAAGTTTAGACTAACCACAGAAAATTAAAAGTACACACACTCAGACCTGCTATTCTTTATTGAATTTACACAAGAGCGCTTTCTTTTAGTTCACATACCGTTTAGCCAGGGTAGCTATAGACTGAACCTTCGACTGATCCAAGTGTAAAATAGACAATAAACATCGCTTGATCGCGGTCAAATCCCTTGATTTGCCCGCTTTGATGTTTTACTTGTAACCTATTAGTAAGTAATCACGCGATATTAATTTTACCAAGCAAATTCTTTTCAAGTAGCAGTTACCGACTGTTATTGCGTTCAGTCTGTCGCAATAAAATCAATGGAATTTTGTTGAGGCTGAGGACTGAACGTAATTGCACAGCCTGAAAAGCGCTGTGAAGATTTCTATGGCGTGTGATCCCCACCAAAATTTAAGTAATCTATTTTCGGTATATCGCTAAATGGTGGCCTGTAAATTTCTAATTCCCCCAGCAAATTTTGCCCTGTCTTATCAAATCCGACAACACCAAATTCTATTCCATGATTCTAATTTCGATAATACCAAATTCGATGTCTAGACATTAAATTCTATCAGACTAAATTCTATCCCGTGTTCCCAAATTCGTTTGCACCAAATCCTATGCCGTACACCAATATTCGATGCCTCAGTCCACATAAAGTTCTGTCACACCAAATTCTGTAGGTCACCCCAACTTATACTCAGTTGCAGCAAATTCTGTTCTATCGTATTGAAATTCAGTAGGCACTTATTCTACCGACTGACAGCAAAATCTGTCACTGCGCACACAAAATTGCAAAATCCTGGTACCCAGTACGGCAGGGTTGTGCCTAAAAGGACAGCCGAGAAGTACTAGGAACGAGTTTCTCCGATTCGGGCCGACTTCGGAAATTCTCGAAAACATCCAATATGGCATCCTCGGAGACCCAGGGGCAGATAGTGGGGACGAGGGAAAGTCTAAACGGGTGGAAAAATGTGGCGCGAAGAAAAGTAAAGAACGTCGAGAAGAGCCCCTGGGGACAATGTCTTACCAGACAAGTTCCAAACGGTTGCCGCCGTTCTGGCGTCTGATTGGTGCTAGAAAAACACAAGGATGAGTTGCAATTAGAATTAGCTCGATTTCTTACTCAACAAAATGTGACCGCTTTTTTTGTTAAAACATCCCAGGTTTCCGTTTTAAGTTTGTTTAATTTAGGATTTGTGCCACTTTTTTTAAAGGATCTTTACAAGTCATGCTGCTGTAGTTACATTGTTACCCCATTTCATCTTAGATTGGGCTTTTGATAGAAATGCAACCCTGATTAATGTACCCGAATTTAGATGATGAGAGGGGTCGAAAAATGCAGTATGCTTCCCCTGCTGCTAATGACCAGGGGCCTTGTATTGTGCAAATTCTGCCCTTAAATATCACGCGAACGCAGCCGTATTTCCCGTCGTCTGAGAAGCGAAAACCGGAAATACGTCTGTTTTCGCAGGCTTACACTGACAGAACAGGTGCAAAGAGAGCTTCATTAGCATCAGTCGAGTACATATCAAAATCTATTTATATCCAGGCTATGAAACACCGACTCGGGATTCCGTAGTTGTTTCAGTTCAAGAAACTCCACTGAGCGTTACAGGGAATAACTTAAAGATTACCTACTGGCAAGTTTATTTTCTACAGTTACTTTCTACTGTCTTTTAAAAATGTCACATCGCTATAACGTCTGCAGTGGACGACATTTCAGTACGTTAGATCATAATTTTCAGAAGAATAGTGACTTGAGTTCCCTGTTGTCCTCATGTCACATCACGTGAAACACTTCTAAATTTTCTTTATTGATAATTTAATGTAAAAGCTGTATTCAATGTTAATGTTGTAAAAAGGAATTTAATAACTCTTACTAATTTAGCTTTTTTGATTGCAATTTTAGCAGTTTTATAGCATGTATTTTTGCTATGACTTTCACTTCAGACTAACTGACAGTCTCACTTATACACAATAAACAGTTTTACGGATGGGTCATCATTTTTATTCACCTCTCTATTTTATATTCACTACTCAGACCAAGCATGAGGGGAAGTGACTTAAGACTCCAAAGTATCTAGATAATCTTGTATGCTTTTCTAAAGAAGAAAAACAAAATAGAGGAAATTTAAATGGCCGATGGGAATTGTGCAGGCCAAGATTTGTATAAATTGTGTTACCTTTATTTTAGTATCAGTAGTAAAGGTCTGGAGGGAAAATGTCTGCTTATTTCTGTGGCACCTGTAAACAATTCACCCGACATATGGACAAGATTCCGAACCATTGTAAAAAGGGAATTTGCCGGTAGGTCAACTATGCAGAAAGTAATTATTAATAACTTTATATTAGAGCGATTTTAGTATGACCTTGAAATGAAAACGCGCGAACAAAACAGAAACAACAAACGAACGGAAATAGGGCGATTTGATTGGTTTGTCGAACGGATACAAACGCGCGTGTCTTTTGTTTGGTTAAGCAAACGCTCATGAAAAAACTAGTTTTGGTTGGTTAAGCAAACGTTCACGAAAAACCTAGAAATCTAGAAATCGCTTTGACGTAATACTGCAACACGATTGGCCAATCGAACAATGCCTTCTCTATACTAGGGTTTTCTTTGGCGGGAAAACGAAGAGTCTATGTTTTGATCTTTTCATATATTGGCTTATGAAACAGATGACGAACACTTGCCGAAAACATTTTTTTTTTCAAGGTCATACGAAAATCGCTCTATTCGGGCCAAATTGTTACTCTAGATTCCAGATGTCTGTATTTACCTTCGAAGGCAGCAGATGCGTAAGAACCTCTGGCATCCAGAAGACGACACAATTTTGATTACATGCATCATTGCTGTAAACGCTTTAACTAAGTGCAAAAGGCCGGGGACACTGACAACTCCCAATGATACGCAACACTGATGTGCAACTGGACTTAACATGAAACATCCAACAATGTTGCGTCCGTTTGCGTTGGACTTTACATAGTGCGGACACCGTACTTCTATTTAAACAAAACTTGGCGTTCAGATAGTACAAAATTAATTAAATGACGAGCAAAGAAGAGAACAGAGCGGGAAAAGCGCCTCAGTCACTTGTGTCACTGATTTAAGAAACATGAACGAATTATGTCTCGAATTTGACTTTCTTATCTTTCTCTGTTTTTTGCCTTTAAAAGAATAAACAGTGATCGCCTGTGTGAAGAACGAAATGCGCCAAACCCAGCTTACCAAAGGTATCAGGGTCATTTACAGCGGTCTTTCATGGAAAATCCAAAAGACGGTCTGGCTGACTGGTTTGTAATCAAACACACCAAGGATCAATCGCTGTCGCTTGATTTGCTTTCTAAACATGGTTTTGTGGCTGTGGATGCAACACAGGTAGGTATTAGTAGAAATTAACACTGAAATAAAACGGAAGCGGGGAAGTGGTCTGAAATGAAAATGAGGAGAGAAAAGTGACAGTTTTTTCTTTGCACCTGACTTCTCTAAGTGTAAGCCTGCGAAAACAGACGTATTTCCGGTTGTCGCTTCTCAGATTCAATACAAGGCCCCTGGTCATTAGCCGCGGGGGAAGCATACTGCGTTTTTCGATCCCTCTCATCGTCTAAATTCGGGTACATCAATCAGGGTTGCATTTCTATTAAAAGCCCAATCTAAGATGAAATGGGGTAACAATGAAACTACAGCAGCATGACTTGTAAAGATCCTATAGTTTAAAAAAAGTGGCACAAATCCTAAATTAAACAAACTTAAAACCTGGGATGTTTTAACACTGAAAAAAAAGCCGTCACCTTTTATTGAGTAAGAAATCGTGTTAATTCTAATTGCAACTAGGATCAAAGTAAAATTTGATAAGAAACACTAATTAAAAATAAACGTGGTTGTCACCCTCTTGACCCCGTGCGTCGTTATTTCACTTATTAGGACTATATTTATGATGAAAATTAGCCTCACACGCAGACTTTCTTGGGGTTTTCGTCAAGCATTCTAGCCTGGCACCAAGCTCCGCAGTCGGGGAAAAAGGTCAAAAAAATCGCGGAGCGAAGCGAGCCAATCAGGCATCTGGGGAGAATGGACCTTTCCCCCTCCCCAGTCCACTGCTCGACTCTCTTTGCTCTCTTATTTTTTATGCCTTTTCACTCTGTTTTTTGCCATTTTTTCACACAGCGGAGCCTGGTCCTATGAGGTAGCCTGAGTATCATGCCTTCCTAGGGGGTTAAGGGAGAGGGGATAATAGTGAGATGAAAAAATCCCAGTCATGTGATGACTTCATTTTCTCCGAACCATATTATAATTAGTGCCTATACGAGTGGACGCTCTCTCTCGAGAATCATATGAAGTAGTTTTGAAGTAAAAGTTTTCGTAGTTTCAGATCCAGAAGAAATGTTTCTCCCTCTTTTTTTCCAGAATGACATTTATCCACAACTCACGAGATCAAGTTCTTCAACGTGAGTAAAACAAAAACCACCCCATCCTGGGGGAAACGCTTCCAGAACTAGTTTATTACGACTACTTCATTTTATAGCGTTACTTTACTTCATTAACCTGTGAAACAGCATGTAACAATTACTGCCAAGTAGATACAAGTACATGTCGTGGTTCAGTTTGTTTCAAACTCATTATCATACACTGCCATACCCAAAAACAAAGGAAATATGATTCAGTTAAACCAAGGATAAAATTAAACCACATATTACCCACAAAAGAAAACATGTGATAAAATTAGTGTTTAAAGGGGCTGTAGTGTCACGCTTGCCTTGATCATTTAATATTTAATACCAGTTACGCGTCCTTTAATTCGCTATGAAACTTGAGAATGACAAAATCCCACCTTTTTTCCAACAAAATAAGTCGCCCATGCATTATATCAGACATTACAAACAACAAAAATGAACTTTGAAAAACTGTTATGCTAACAGGTTTTCCATAACCACAATTGCAATCCATTTCAATCTTAAGCTTCTTCAAGTTTGTCAGTCCATCCTTGTCTACTTTTGTATTTGTCGTGTCACTATCTTTTTGAGGGGTTGTTTAAATGTTTCTCTCAGTTTGGTGGCCATTCCCTGTGTTTAAATTTGGATAATTGTTGTGACAGTCCTTTTAAATAACTTTATTATTACATCCAAATAGAGAATTTTACATGTTTTGATAGCTACTGAAAAGAAAAGAAGAAATTGTTACATAAAATTATGCATTACGATGACAAAGATGTCTATTAGAGAGCTAAATAAACATGTGCTTTCGTGCTCTCGCCTGGCTATAACAAGCATATTTTTTATACAGTGGTGACAGGTAAATAGTAACAAAAAACACAACAAAACAAAATAAGTATGAAGTAAATAACACACACATTGACACTATCTGGAGATTGAAAAGAACGAATATGTATTCAATTAACTTTCAAATTGTCGAATCAGTGTTGTTTTAGCAATCGTCGGAAGGAGTAATTTGGGAGGTCTTAATCTACTATCTATTTCACGGGTAACGTCAAGTAAAGTAACGTTAGGTAACGTCACGCTAAAGGTTTTTTCTACCCTACTACCAGTCAACTGGATTCAAGTGTTACAGGACGAATAAACTGAAATGTGACCATTTCACTACCTTGCTCTCAAATAACGATGTGAACGGTTTTGCGTCTACAGTCTTTTTTGCAATGCCAAGCTTCTAGCCAAATCTCGCCATGTATAGTTGTCTTCGTCCTCGAATCTGACTCTAGGTTTCCCTGATAACATGCTGATATACAAGGTCCACAGAGAATGTACCATCACTATGAAACAAAACGGCATGAAAGTCTTCAGGTTACTCATTTAGTAAAGTACTATGTCTGAAACAAGCTATTCTCATGTATAATACTCCTGCAAAGAGGAACTGCTCTTGTGGGAAGGCAAGGAAACAAATAGCCCTTTCAAGTCAGACCCCTCCAAATTTCACCACCAAACCTTGTTCTGGAATTATAAACTTACGAGTCAGAGTTCTTGATATAAATTCTCGGTGAAGCCGCTAAAGTAAATAAAAAGAGAGCTCATGCGCAGTTAGGACAAATGCAAAGAATCACTTTTGTCCGCAAAGCAGTCTCAGTGGTGAAATTGGGAAGACTGGTATCAATACTGGGTATGGGCATTTGGGGGCACTCTCCTTAGAGCATATTTCTTTAATGAAATTTGAAAAAATCAACTTCTGTGGTCTATAGCTGTTTATCGTAGAACATATTTTCGAAGGGTGTAGCTGGTTACTCCGCTTTATTCAGAAAGTCTTAGGTTCGACCCCAGTTTGGAGAGTTGTCGAATTTTTTTTTTCCGAGTCGCTGGTCATTCTTGAATTTGACTTTCTCATTTCGTTTTCTTTGTTTTTGCCTTTAAAAGAACAAACAGTGAACGCCTGTCTCTATCACAAGAACGACACGTACCAAACCCAGCTTACCAAGCATTTCAGGATCGGCAGTTACAGCGGTCTTGTATTGAAAATCTGAGGGATGGTCTGGTCGACTGGTTTGTAATCAGACATACGAGGGATGAAGCGTTGTCACGCGATTTGCTTTCTAAATACGGTTTTAAGGCTGCGGATGCAACACAGGTAGGAGCTAGTCTTATATAATTGAAAAATAACACTGAAATCAAGAAGGCTATACCGTAAAATTCCGAACATAAGCCCCTCCATTTATAAGCCCCCCCCGGGGGGCTTGTACTTGGAAAATTACCCTGATACAAAGTAAAACAAAGCAAAAACAGTAAATTTACTTCCAACTATAAGGCTAGCCCAATCGGTTTTGAAACTCAAATTTCCCTCCGTAGATAAGCCCCTCCGAATATAAGCCCCTCCAAAAAGAAGCCCCTCAAGAAGGGCCTTTGAAAAATATAAGCCCCGGGGCTTATTTTCGGAATTTTACGGTATTTCCTGCAAGGAGGCCCAATGAAAGCCACGAGAATGAGAAAAGCGCCATTTTTCTCTTTGAGGCTTCTCGCGTTCACTGAATTGTACAAAACGGGTCATGGTACTTTATTCTCGTTGTCTAAATTATTTTGCCAGTTCAATTATATGCTCCAGGCGTTCAGTTCAGTGCAGTGTGGAGCGAATTAGTCAGAGAGAAAGACCTCCCCCAATCCCGGATTGGTACTCGCCCCAGAAACTCCCCTTTAGGCGAAAGTTAGAGGATGATGAAGTTTATTCAGTCAATATTTGAGGAAGACGTTTTGAAGTAAATTTTTTCTTGAATTGTTCGAAATGTTCTTCTTCTTTTCTTGCAGAATACTAATTCACAGTTCATAGGATTGAGCTCTTCAAAGTGAGTGAAATACAGATCATACACTATTAATAGCATGGTCCACCATTGAAGGAGGATTATTCTAAATATGTCACCTTGTTTAGAACGTATGGAATTTTTATCCATCATTCTCAAATACTCTTGAAATAACGAATATCATTTTCGTGAAGTGAAGAAAAAATATTTAGTTTCTCTAGCAATGAACTGGATTCAAGTTGTAACAGAACGGTCTTACGATGACGGCTGTGAACTCTTCAGTTTTTGCAATGCCAATCAAACACACACGCCAGTTCCGCTTTGGATTTTAAAATTTTTGTGATAAAAGTTAACGCCAAAAAGTCCACAACGTTCCAACCTCCTCTGAGTAAACAGTTAAAAATGCCTTAAAACCCTAAGATGCGATCGAATATGTCAAGAATAAATGATAAAAGGTTTAAAATTTTATAAAACTTTAGTGGTAAGACACTCACTCACTTGCTCGATTAGGGGTAGGGGGTTATCTTCTAGTGGAAACAAAGGTGGGAATTAGGTGCTGGCGCTCGGTGCAGAATTTTTGTGTACCTAAAAACCAATAATTAGTTAATAATTATAACCTTTTTAGCTTTCACTCTTAATAGCGACGTATTCAATATTCATACCCCTAACTTATTTGTTCCCCAAATCGAGCCGGAAGCGGAAATAAGCTCAACACGCTTAGCACCCCCCAAAAATAGTGGAAGTAATGGCTGGGGTGGAAAATGAGTTTTGGTTCGCGGATAAAGAGACTCCGCTTTATTGCAAATCTTGACTACTATGTTACAGCAATGTTATTTCTGTTTCAGATTTATCTGCCCATTTTGTGGCCGAATTCCTGCACTGATGTAGCGTTAAGAGCTAACCTGAGATCAGGCGTTATTTATTTTTTGTTTGTTTGCTTCTTTTGCTTGAGAGACAGGGATAATAGGGAGAGGGCATGATCTCAGGCTAGTTAAGAGCAGGCTTAGTCTCCAGCCTTGGGACACCCATCGAGATACCCGCGACTGGAACCCGAGTCTACGATAGGTCATGAGGTATTCTCTACGACTGTGTTTCTTGATTCCAAAACTATTTCCTTTTCCGCTGCATTATAACTAAAAAAAAAAATGAAGTCGAAGAGGAGTGACGTTGTTTCTTCAACCAGAATATACTCAGGCTAATTAATATGTACTTAAAACGATTTCTTGGAATATCAAAACACTTCTTTTGTTTAAATCTTTAGTTACCTAGACAACTGTGTAATTTACGAGAGAGGAATACTTTTATTGTAGAGTTTTAATAGGCAAAAACAAATAGTTCTAAGTAAATAATAGCAAAACTAGTTGTAAATAATGTTGTTAATCAACTGCAAAGTGTACACAGGAGAGTCTTATTTTGTAAAATTCATTGCGAAATTAAACGTAACAGTTTACGAGAACATGCTGCTCTTATTTTCTCTCACTTTTTATAAACTACAAATTGGTGACAGAAAACCCGTCGTTTTATTGAAAAATCACCGCACAACAAACGATTCGTAATTCGTTTTGTTACGGAAGCTCCTAGAAAAGGACAGAACGAAAGACTTCACCGGTGACTGTTCTGAGCTTCCTTTTTACGTTGAGTATGGTCTTGGAATTAGGGGCTCTTAGATTGAAACGTTTACATGTAAGCGCACAAGGTGCAACGAGGTGCAACAGCTTTAACAATATTAAAAATGTTGCAGATCTCACCAAGTTGTACATTTTTCTTTCGTCCAACCGTGTTCAACTCACGTTCGATAAGTTGAATGACCTATTTCAACATAGAATGAGCGTTAATTTTGTTGAGTGTCGCTGGCATTAGATCGAGTGAATGGGAAAAATAAAAATGCCAAAACGTAGTGAAAGCGACGGGCTTTACCGAACAAGTTTGATTTAAAAATCTGCACAAACACCCAGTACCGGAGCTGCCTGAGCTATGTGACCCAAGGTAGTTGTCTGAAGTTCTGAAGTTATAGTTGGTATACATTTGTCAGCAAAAATAAGCATTAGGTTATTACGTCTTGTTAATTAAAAAAGGTCGATCGAGCTGTCGGCAACACTTTTGGCTGTTCGAATTTGAAAGTGAGAGGGCACGACTATTTTGGGTAGATCGAGAGCCCTCTCCCCGACTACCCCCCCCCCCCCCCCCCCACGCTAGGGGTTCCAAACACCGAAAAACGGATTAATGCACGAGGCCGCAGACCGAGTGCTTTTATTGTTTCGAGGTGTTTGGAACCCTTGATGAAACCCGAAGCACGAGTTTTTGAGATGACTTCTCAAACGAAACAATAAAAAAAATTATGCAGTGATACATTTTTTTGTATTGTCCCCCCCAAATGAAAGAACAATAATTCATGCAGCGAGGTAATCTTGCAATACTGCGTAAAATTACTTCAACATGCATGTTGTTTTGGTGTAGTTGATGTCTGACCATGTGTGAAGATGGAGAGGCAAGATTTAGGGAGCCGAAAACGGTTCACGAAGAACGCGAGTTAGTCGAAAAAGCTATTCCCTCGTCAACCAAAGATAAGAACAATGGAATGGGTGGTAACATTTTTTGGCGAATGGCAAAATTCTCTGTCGGTTATAGCTCCTGTCTTAGATCCAGGAGGACTATTTAAAGGCTATGATTTAGACAAGTTCGCACAACTTTCTACCAGCATTGAAGAAATGGATGCAGTAACCTTAAATTACTGGCTTAGCAAGTTTGTGATGGAGGTGGCCAAGAAGTCGAGGGAGAGATATCCACTGAATACTGTTCATGGAGTAATTTGTGGTATCCAACGCTATCAAGGTTAATTATATCAAATAATATTCAGGTATTTTTTTGGAATTGTTGTTAACGATGTATTAATTTTATTATTGAAAAATGTTCATTAAATGCAAGTGTTTAATCTGAGGTCAAATAAGGAGGTCAAATAAGGAGAGGAGGAGAAGTCGTTACGTCACGTTGCCTTGGTAGCAAAATTTTGGAATGACAACAAACCAAAAATTCACCAAAAAGAGAATTTGCACCGCTTCAAACTTCATCGATGTTATTTAATTTCATTTAATTTGTCAAAAGTTGGCAACGTTTTCTTGGTTGAATCCGAAAGGACCGTATCTAAGTTAGTCATACCCAAAGAGGAAGTGCAGCCGTGGGGCCTGTAGACAGTCGAAGTAAGTTTTATCTTGTTATATAACTAATTCCATTACTTTCCCACCCGCAAATAGCTTATGAACTAATCGAGGTGGGGGGAGCTGAAGACATATTAAAAGTACAAGGATTATCAATAGATGGACTAATAACAGTGAAGACACTACTATACAATAAATTAAACTAACATAAAACAAGGTAAGTACCTAACGATTACGAAGAGAGGCTAACCTAATGTATTCAGTAAATAACTCGAGATTTGAGGCTAACCTTAATGTATTCAGTAAATAACTCGAGATTTGAGGCTAACCTTAATGTATTCAGTAAATAACTCGAGATTTGAGTTGGTTGTTCTCTCTTTTTATGTTAGCAATAGACTCAGGCATAGTATACGATAACACGAGACATATAAACGAAAGCCAAAAAATTACTAAAGAAACGATTTAAGAAGGAAGGAAAACTTTACGGAGCACTGAACACACGTCCGTCCATCTTCGTCAGCTCTCGTGACTTTACAGATTCATCAAAGTATCAAAGAGTATTTTTCGCTGATTGTACATGTGTATCTAAAGCTTTCTTAAATGCGTGGGTTGATTTTAATGACAATGGTAGGGAAAAGCTCTGAGGACGAGGTTGCATTCCAACAAGGCCAACACGTTTTGTACCTCACCACTTTTCACGCTTCAGCTGCTATTCACGCTTCCCATTTTCTCAGCATCGCAAATCATTCTCTGACCGGTACAGACATTGCAAAGTGAGCGGCCAGTTTCTTTGGTGTCATACCCAAAGAGGAAATGCAGCCGTAGGGCCTGTAGACAGTAGAAGTATATGCTTTGTGATCGGGTAAGTGTAAAACGGCTTTAAAACTGAAAACTCGGAAACTGAATGTTGAGAAGTTTCCCGCAAAATCATTGAGTCGTATCAATAGGACATGAATCGATGATGTTTTTAAACGATGCTAAGGTTTTGAGTTTAAAAAGGTATTATATCAGATGCATGCGCCCTACCTTATTGCCCACGGACCTTGCAGTCGGTACTTCCACAAAACTTTACGTTTATCTCAGCTAAAGACGTCCTTTTTTAGTGCATCGGCGAGATTTCTCGTCCCCTACAGACCCTTTATATAGACCAACCTATTTACCATTCCGTTGTTCATCGTCGCCAGGAGATGAATCTTGATTATTAAAGTTTCACGTTATATTAATCGTGAAGGTTTCAAATTTTTACTAATTTAGTCTGTATATTGAAACATTCACATAACTTGTGCGGTTTGTCTGATGCTCAAATCACAGCTTTTAAAGTGTGTATCATGTAATATCACTTTTTATTAGGTTCTGATCTTCAAGAACAAACAGCAATATCTCAGTCCCTATATGGTTATTAAGTGCAATGTTTCTACCTCGAGTGCTTATGCTGATTCATCAATAAAATTGTTTTTAAAAAAGATAACAATTTCTGGGTACTCGTTGACGTCATTGAACAAACCTTTTTTACTACTCTTACATCTTATATTTGAACCTCGGCGTTTTTGGTCACGTACCCTGTTACATTCTGTGAAACCTTGCAAAATTAAAGGCAAAGAGTAAGTAAATACTTTGTCGGTTAGAATTTTCTATCGGTGAATCTTTGTTAATGATTAACAAAAAAAGTTAACTCTTTATATAGGAGTAATTATAGGCATTTAAAAAAAAAAACTGCTTCCTGTATTACATAGCAAAGGGTAGCAGGGATGGACATGATGAAACTTGAAAAAGTTTTAACACCCTCCTTTAATTAGAACAGCCACTGATTTTTTGTTTTGTTTGTTTGTTTTTTGTTTTTTCACCTACTTTCAAAATTTTAAAGAACGAAATGATATTATAGTTGATCAGTTTTGTGGTTAGCAATTTACCTTCTTTTTAAGGTTTAATGACTTTCGCACAGAATTGGCCTCCCGCCCCCCTGTCCCCCTCCACTTTATTCGGGTTGCTGTGCCGGAAAACATTTGCCTTCAATGTGGCAAACTGGTAGACAATCCAGCGTTACGAAGAAAGTTATTTTCACGGAAACAGAAGACAAAAACGTGTCAAAGTCTGGAGCTTCTTCTAGGAGATGTGTTTCCGCGAGACAACGACTTGGGAACTATTTCTGCTATTTGCCGAAACTGCTCGGAACGCAACGAAACGCTGACAAAGAAAATGTTTCAGGTCAGGGCTAACTTTTCTGGACCAAAAGGAAGTCTAGCAAACAATTTGAGCTCATCGGTGGACGTAAGTAATTTTCTCGCCTTTGAAATTTTTACGACTGAGTAGTTCGGCCGGGTCTCGCATTAGCTAATCGAAATGATTCGAAACTGTTAAGAGCTAATACGCTTATTTTGAGAAAACACAACGAACTATAAAAATAAAAACGGCAAAATAACATTTAGACTTCGAAATTCATCCTCTCCCCGAGCATTCCGTCTTAAGCTAAGGGTCGCGCTTTTCTAAATCCGGATTGCAAACAAATTTTCTCGTCACATATAAAAATGTACTGAAGAAAAGAGCTGAGATCATCGGTGGAAGTAAGTAATTTTCTCGCCTTTGAAATTTTCACAACTGTGTTTTTCGGCTGGATCTTGCATTAGCTACTCGAATAATTTGTACCTTCGAAACTGTTGAGAGTAAGCTTTTAAACAAAACAAAAACACGACGAAATATTGTTTAGACTTTTTAAAAAATTACTTTGTTTTATCGTCTCGCTGAGCCTTTCATCTTAAGTGTTGCCTTTTAGGCAAATTCGGATTTGCAAACACATTTTCATAGCAGAACTTTTGGCAAGCTAGCTTCGACATCAGTTAACTTCACTATTTATCCCTCGGGCAACTAAAAGAGGTAACTTGGTCCTTCCTAAGGGCGACCAGTGGCACAACAACTTAAGCGGACAGAACACACTTCCAGTCTTTCGCCGTGCTCTAAATAGTCGAAAACAGGGATCAACTTCAAAAGTCAAGCGTTTTCCTGATCCTGTTGTTGGCGCCGAAAGAAACACGTCTTTTCCACTGCAGTAACCCTCGATTACTTTCCTTTGATGTTCACGAACATACTGTGCTTTTCGCAACCCATAAGCGATTGCGTCCTTGTGCCATCTTACAACTAGCTGAAAATTGAAGTTTTAGTAAAATAGTCCAGCTGTTATCGACCAAAAAAAGCTCGAATTGTTTAAATTGGTGATACAAGCATGAAACTTTCATTCAGTCTACATAAGCAAGTTTCAAGATCTTGCGCTCGTGATCTGTTTGATTGACGTGCGGTTTGATAAGGCTGCTTCCGATAGATAACAATTGCGTTTGAAATTTCTTAGAGTGAACATACTATAAAAGTCGTTCGTGCCGGGTCCTACCACACCAGACCAGAAAAACAAGCGAACGACTTTGAGAAGTCTAAACTCCCGGGAAACGGGCTGAGAAACTTGCCGAAGCGAAAGCCGACGTGAAGCGAGTAATGCAAAATCCAGGAAGAGTTTGTTTCATTTTAAGCCAGAAAAGGTAAATAAGTTTACATATTTTGATAACCTTTGGAAACAAAACATTTTTCATAACCCAGTGGGGAAACTGAAAGCGTGTCTTTAAAGTAATTTGCTTGTAGTGTGTGATATGTGTATGCCAATCTTCATGTAAACTTACGCAATGGAATAAATCTCTACCAAAACACAAAACAATTATCGCAGATCTAGACAACATCATACAGGATTTTAAAACTGTGAGGTTAGGTTTATAACAAAATCGATACACTGCGCTCACTTCAATGAACGTACAGACAAGATTGTGGTTTATTTCTGCGGCCGTAGCTTTCGGTGAAATTCCCATTGCGCTGTAGCTGTTCGGGCGTTAGTTTTGGTTTGTTTTTCCCTTTCCTATAGAAGATTTATTTGTTCATAAGTATTACAAACAGTCACTGTTTGCAAAATAATGTAAAGTTGTCGATGAAAATAAAATTGTTATAAGAGACGATGCAAGGTTTCTCACCTGTCTCACCTTGCTCTTTGTTCGCGCTCCCTCTCCTTGCCCGGTTAATAAAGTTCGGACCATCAAACGTTACTTTCAAATGGACGAATATTTTATTTAAGCAATTCCTGGTATGAACAACAGATCTCTTTCATTCTTCTGAGATAGAAATATACACATAAGCACAGCACTAAACAGTACCTAAAATCTTCTGAGAAGCAGGAAATCACCGAAATCGCCGCCTAAAATCGGCTAAAATCGCACCTTCGATCGTCTCCGAATGGCGATAAACTTATGGAAATTACCAATAAGGCCACTATGAGATCTTGAAAATTCTCCAAATCGCTCTCCTCCGTATTGTTTTTCAGAAAAGGAAGCAGTATTTTGATCCCGGGTTTTGATCCATATCTCTCACGAGATGCGAATCGGACCGTGTCACGACATAAACAGTTTTACCCATGAACCTTTGTGGGTCGTGACGCACACCGCCTGGCGGGTATGGCTACTGATCCGATCGATTAGAAGCTCCCCCGGATATATACAAGTTAGCCCCCCTCAAAATATATTGAAATGAAGTTGATTTATTACGACGTTTTGAAGCGTAACCAAAAAACCTGTAAATGCAAAATGTAACTGAAATTTTGATCAGCACTGCTTCAGCTCGGTTTCGAAGCGCTTTTTCTATTCCGGTTATAAGCCTCCTCGGAAGTAAAGCTATCCGTTTATAAGAGTTACTAAAACCAGGAGCCCATGCTTAAACCTATAAGGAGTTCAGTAGGAAGGCCAAACGTCGAACTTAAATTTCATGATGAGACGAAAAGAGTTAGTAAGAAGTTTGACGTCTGGCTCTGTCATCGTCTGAATGAGTTTGGATCGTTCAACACGTTCTCAGTTCCGTCTAACTAAGTCAAACTAAAGAATTATTAAGAGCTTGTATGATATTGTAAAATAATTGTATATTTATTTAATTTGATTCAGTTGATTGGTTCGACGCGTCCTAAGTTCGACGTCCGATCGAGCCAACAGACGATCTTAACTCTTAACTTAATTTAGTTCGACCCAAATTAGACTTGGGTTCGTCTCAGAAAACTAGCTCGACGTTTGGTCTAGGCCTTATGATATCAGACCAGGGCTTTGTTATATGTTTTTCTCAGAGGATGAATGGTATACGACTCCCCGCCGTGAGGACGAGAAAAAAGTGGAATAATATTATTTTTTGATTAGCACTAAAGTGTGGTCGTCTTCAAAATGTAAATAACATTTGAATAATATAGATTTCAAAAATTTTATGAAGAGCTTTACGCTTTCTTGAGTAACTTTTATTTTTTCTAGCTGCAAACCCTGGAAGAGACAAACTCAAAATATCATTTACTGAAGATTTTATAACGTCTGGCTTAACAGTTCCAGTCTGCAAATAGGCTGACATAGTTCAGTTTGTCCATAGTTTTTACATGTTTTCTTTCAGTTCAGTTCTAAGACTTCACGACCTATTATTATTGACAAGCTATGGTTAAGAAGCTTCACACGGATATTGAACACGGCACACACAGAGACGAATCGAATTGGGAGCTAAAATAATAATCTGAGCTATCTAGGCAAGGCAAAACATTTCTAAGACAGAGCAAATTTCGGCAGCAATAATCAGGGGGAGTTGCAAGAATGTTTCAGCACCCTAAACTTTGCCTTTGGTATTAATACGTAATTCGACGATACAAAGATTTAGAATCCTCTTTTACGGCAAAAAGCTTAATGTAATTTTGTACCACGAGACCTGCAGTGTTTTCCTTTTCTTGTCGTTTTTCTAGTCAATACGTACACAAGTTTTACGCCAGTTTCATCCATAAAAATTAGTCTAGTATATAGTTTTTCTGCTCATTTCCTATTTTAAGAAACTGTCAAATTGAATCCGGCTGACGATTGCCGTTTCTTGTAAAAGTGATTCTAAATCTCTCCTGATCAGCTGATAAACTACATCCCGATCCTTTCCTCTCTTTCTCAAAATCATTTCAGATTCAGAAATTCAAAACACGTAAAATCAAACAAAGAAACTTACTACCGTCAAGAAGGTTTGGAAATTACCTACCAAAACCAAAGAGAACTTCATTAGCATTTCCTGATTACAGTTTAGATCTTCGAGACCTCAATTTTCATTGACCCAAGCAGCCAATAGTTTCTTTTGCCTCTAAGTAGAAATCATCTATTGTTTCATTCTCCAATCGCAGACCATCATGTAAATTGTGTCTGGTGATGTAGACCTTCAAAACAATCCTCAAGTAAATATCAAAATCTATTTATATCCAGGCTATGAAACAACTGTATACTAACCGAGTCAGTCAAGAAACTCCACTGAGCGTTGCAGGGAATAAGATTACCTACTGGTAAGTTTATTTTCTACAATTACTTTCTACTGTCTTTTCAAAATGTCACATCGCTATAACGTCTGCAGTGGGCGACATTTCAGTACGTTAGATCATAATTTTCCCCGTGTAGTCCCCGTGTCACATTACGCGAAACATTCCTAAATTATCTTTATTGATAATTTGATATAAAAGCTGTATTCAATGTTAATGTTGTAAACGGAATTAAATAGCTCTTACTAATTTAGCTTTTTTGATTGCAATGCTAGCAGTTTTATAGCATGTATTTTTACTATGACTTTGACTTTAGACTAACTGACAGATTCACTTATACACAATGAACACTTTTACGGATGGGTCGTCATTTTTATTCACCCCTCTATTTTATATTCACTACTCAGACCAAGCATGAGGGGAAGTGACTTAAGATTTCAAAGTATCTAGATAATCTTGTGTGCTTTTCTAAAGAAGAAAAACAAAATAGAGGAAATTTAAATGGGCGATGGGAATTGTGCAGGTCGAGATTTGTATAAATTATGTTACCTTTATTTTAGTATAGTATAGGTCTGGAGGAAAAATGTCAACTTATTTCTGTGGCACCTGTAAACAATTCACCCGACATGTGGACAAGATTCCGAACCATTGTAAAATGGGAATTTGCCGGTAGGTCAACTATGCAGAAAGTAATCATTAATAACTTTATATTAGAGCGATTTTTGTATGACCTTGAAATGAAAACGTGCGAACAAAACAGAAACAACAAACGAACGGAAATAGAGCGATTTGATTGGTTTATCGAACGGATACAAACGCGCGTGTCTTTTGGTTGGTTAAGCGAACGCTCACGTAAAAAAACTTCTTGCCAGAGAACTTTCTAGAAATCGCTTTGACTTCATACTGCAACACGATTGGCCAATCGAACAATGCCTTCTCCATACTAGGGTTTTCTTTGGCGGGAAAACGAAGAGTTCACGTTTTGATCTTTTCATCCATTGGCTTATGAAACAGATGACGAACACTTACCGAAACCATTTTTTTTTTCAAGGTCATACGAAAATCGCTCTATTCGGACCAAATTGTTACTCTAGATTCCAGATGTCTTTATTTACCTTCGAAGGCAGCAGAAGCGTAAGGACCTCTGGCATCCAGAAGACGACACAATTTTGATTACATGCGTCATTGCTGTAAACGCTTTAGCTAAGTGCAAAAGGCCGGGGACACTGACAATCCCAATGATACGCAACACTAATATGCAACCGGACTTAACATGAAACATCCAACAACGTTGGGGGTTGTTGGCCAACAATGTTGCGTCCGTTTGCGTTGGACTTTACATAGTGCGGACAACGTACTTCTATTTAAACAAAGCTTGGCGTTCAGATGGTACAAAATTAATTAAATGACGAGCAAAGAAGAGAACAGAGCGGGAAAAGCGCCTCAGAGTCACTTGTGTCACTGATTTAAGAAACATGAACAAATTGTTTCTCTGTTTTTTGCCTTTAAAAGAATAAACATTGATCGCCTGTGTGAAGAACGAAATGCGCCAAACCCAGCTTACCAAAGGTATCAGGGTCATTTACAGCGGTCTTTCATGGAAAATCCAAAAGACGGTCTGGCTGACTTGTTTGTAATCAAACACACCAAGGATCAATCGCTGTCGCGCGATTTGCTTTCTAAACATGGTTTTGTGGCTGTGGATGCAACACAGGTAGGAATAAGTAAAAATTAACACTGAAATCAAGCGAAAAGGGAAGGGGTCTGAATGAAAATGAGGAGAGAAAAGTGACAGTTTTTTCTTTGCACCTGTTCTCTAAGTGTAAGCCTGCGAAAACAGACGTATTTCCGGTTGTCGCTTCTCAGATACAATACAAGGTCCCTGGTCATTAGCTGTGGGGGAAGCATACTGCATTTTTCGATCCCTCTCATCGTCTAAATTCGGGTACATCAATCAGGGTTGCATTTCTATTAAAAACCCAATCTAAGATGAAATGGGGTAACAATGAAACTACAGCAGCATGACTTGTAAAGATACTTTAAAAAAAGTGGCACAAATCCTAAATTAAACAAACTTAAAACGGAAACCTGGGATGTTTTAACACTGAAAAAAAAGTCGTCACCTTTTATTGAGTAAGAAATCGTGTTAATTCTAATTGCAACTAGGATCAAAGTAAAATTTGATAAGAAACACTTAAATAAACGTGGTTGTCACCCTCTTGACCCCCGTTGTGTCGTTATTTCACTTATTAGGACTATATTTATGATGAAAATTAGCCTCCCAAGCAGACTTTCTTGGGGGTTTCGTCAAGCATTCTAGCCTGGCACCAAGCTGCGCAGTCGGGGAAAAAGGTCAAAAAAATCGGGGAGCGAAGCGAGCCAATCAGGCATCTGGGGAGAATGGCTTTTTCCCCCTCCCCAGTTCACTGCTCGCCTCTCTTTGCTCTCTTATTTTTTATGCCTTTTCACTCCGTTTTTTGCCATTTTTCCACACAGCGGAGCCTGGTCCTATGAGGTAGCCTGAGTATCATGCCTTCCTAGGGGGCTAAGGGAGAGGGGATAATAGTGAGATAAAAAATCCCAGTCATGTGATGACTTCATTTTCACCGAACCATATTATAATTTATTGCCTATACGAGTGGACGCTCTCTCTTGAGACTCATATGAAGTAGTTTTGAAGTAAAAGTTTTCGTAGTTTCAGATCTAGAAGAAATTTTTTTCTCTCTTTTTTTCCAGAATGACATTTATCCACAACTCACGAGATCAAGTTCTTCAACGTGAGTAAAAAAAAAACCACCCCATCCTGGGGGAAACGTTTTCAGAACTAGTTTATTACGACTACTTCATTTTATAGCGTTACTTTTCTTCATTAACCTGTGAAACAGTATGTAACAATTAGTGACAAGTAGATACAAGTACATGTCGTGGTTCAGTTTGTTTCAAACTCATTAACATACCTGCCATACCCAAAAACAAAGGAAATATGATTCAGTTAAACCAAGGATGAAATTGAACCACATAATACCCACAAAAGAAAACATGTGATGAAATTAGTGGTTAAAGGGGCTGTAGTGTCACGCTTGCCTTGATCCGTTTAATATTTAATACCAGTTACGCGTCCTTTAATTCGCTATGAAACTTGAGAATGACAAAATCACACCTTTTTTCCAACAAAATAAGTCGCCCATGCATTATATCAAACAATACAAACAACAAAAATGTACTTTGAAAAACTGTTATGCTAACAGGTTTTCCATAACCACAATAATTGCAATCCATTTCAATCTTCTTCAAGTTTGTCAGTCCATCCTTGTCTACTTTTGTATTTGTCGTGTCACTAACTTTTTGAGGGGTTGTTTAAATTTTTCTCTCAATTTGGTGGCCATTCCCTGTGTTTAAATTTGGATAATTGTTGTGACAAAGTCCTTTTAAATAACCTTTATTATTACATCCAAAATAGAGAATTTTACATGTTTTGATAGCTACTGAAAAGAAAAGATGAAATTGTTACATAAAATTATGCATTCTGACGATGACAAAGATGTCTATTAGAGAGCTAAATAAACATGTGCTTTCGTGCTCTCGCCTAGCTATAACAAGCGTATTTTTTATACAGTGGTGACAGGTAAATAGTAGCAAAAAACACAACAAAACAAAATAAGTATGAAGTAAATGACACACACATTGACACTATCTGGAGATTGAAAAGAACGAATATGTATTCAGTTAACTTTCAAATTGTCGAATCAGTGTTGTTTTAGTAATCGTGGGAAGGAGTAATTTGGGAGGTCTTAATCTACTATCTATTTCACGGGTAACGTCAAGTAAAGTAACGTTAGGTAACGTCACGCTACAGGTTTTTTCTACCCTACTACCAGTCAACTGGATTCAAGTGTTACAGGACGAATAAACTGAAATGTAACCATTTCACTACCTTGCTCTCAAATAACGATGTGAACGGTTTTTGCGTCTACTGTCTTTTTTGCAATGCCAAGCTTCAAGCCGGCAAATCTCGCCATGTATAGTTGTCTTCGTCCTCGAATCTGACTCTAGGTTCCCCTGATTAACATGCTGATATACAAGGTCCACAGAGAATGTACCATCTCTATGAAACAAAACGGCATGAAAGTCTTCAGGTTATTCATTTAGTAAGCTATTCTCATGTATAATACTCCTGCAAAGAGGAACTGCTCTTGTGGGAAGGCAAGGAAACAAATAGCCCTTTCAAGTCAGACCCCTCCAAATTTCACCACCAGACCTTGTTCTGGAATTATAAACTTACGAGTCAGAGTTGTTGATATAAATTCTCGGTGAAGCCGCTAAAGTAAATAAAAAGAGAGCTCATGCGCAGTTAGGACAAATGCAAAGAATCACTTTTGTCCGCTAAGCAGACTCAGTGATGAAATTAGGAAGACTGGTATCAATACTGGGTATGGGCATTTGGGGGTACCCTCCTTAGTCCTCTCTTTCTTTTCATTAAGAAATAGGGCATATTTCTTTAATGAAATTTGAAAAAATCAACTTCTGTAGTCTATAGCTGTTTATCGTTGAACATATTTTCGAAGGGTATAGCTGGTTACTCCGCTTTATTCAGAAAGTCTAAGGTTCGTCCCCAGTTTGGAGCGTTGCCGAATTTTTTTCCGAGTCGCTGGTCATTCTTGAATTTGACTTTCTTTCCTTTTCTTTGTTTTTGCCTTTAGAAGAACAAACAGTGACCGCCTGTCTCTATCACAAGAACGACAGGTGCCAAACCCAGCTTACCAAACGTTTCAGGATCGGCAGTTACAGCGGTCTTGTATTGAAAATCTGAGGGATGGTCTGGCTGACTGGTTTGTAATCAGACATACGAGGGATGAAGCGCTGTCACGCGATTTGCTTTCTAAATACGGTTTTAAGGCTGCGGATGCAACACAGGTAGGAGCTAGTCTTATATAACTGAAAAATAACACTGAAATCAAGAGGGCTATACCGTAAAATTCCGAACATAAGCCCCTTCATTTATAAGCCCCCCCCGGGGGGCTTGTACTTGGAAAATTGCCCTCGAATACAAAGTAAAACAAAGCAAAAACAGTAAATGTACTTCCAACTATAAGGCTAGCCCAATCGGTTTTGAAACTCAAATTTCCCTCCGTAGATAATTATAAGCCCCTCCGAATATAAGCCCCTCCAAAAATAAGCCCCTCAAAAAGGGCCTTTGAAAAATATAAGCCCCGGGGCTTATTTTCGAAATCTTACGGTATTTCTGCAAGGAGGCCCAATGAAAGCCATGAGAATAAGAAAAGCACCATTTTCTCTTTGAGGCTTCTTGCGTTCACTGAATCGTACAAAACGGGTCATGGTACTTTATTCTCGTTGTCTAAATTCTTTTGCCAATTCTAGTATATGCTCCAGGCGTTCAGTTCAGTGCAGTGTGGCGCGAATTAGTCAGAGAGAGAAAGACCTCCCCCAATCCCGGATTAGTACTCGCCCCAGAAACTCCCCTTTAGGCGAAAGTTAAAGGATGATGAAGTTTATTCAGTCAATATTTGCGGAAGACGTTTTGAAGTAAATTTTTTCTTGAATTGTTCGAAATGTTCTTCTTCTTTTCTTGCAGAATACTAATTCACAGTTCATAGGATTGAGCTCTTCAAAGTGAGTGAAATACAGATCATACACTATTAATAGCATGGTCCACCATTAAAGAAGGATTATTCTAAATATGTCACCTTGTTTAGAACGTGTGGAATTTTTATCCATCATTCTCAAATACTCTTGAAATAACAAATATCATTTTCGCGAAGTGAAGAAAAAAATATTCAGTTTCTCTAGCAATGAACTGGATTAAAGTTGTAACAGAACGGTCTTACGATGACGGCTGTGAACTCGTCAGTTTTTGCAATGCCAATCAAACACACACGCCAGTTCCGCTTTAGATTTTAAAATGTTTGTGATAAAAGTTAACGCCAAAAAGTCATAACGTTTCAACCTCCTCTAAGTAAACAGTTAAAAAATGCCTTAAAACCCTAAGATGCGATCGAATATGTCAAGGATAAGTGATAAAAGGTTTTAAATTTAATAAAATTTTCGTGGTAAGACACTCACTTTAATTACTTGCTCGGTTAGGGATAGAGGGTTATCTTCTAGTGGAAACAAAGGTGGGAATTAGGTGCTGGCGCTCGGTGCAGAATTTTTGTGTGCCTAAAAACCAATAATTAGTTAATAATTATCACCTTTCTAGCTTTCACTCTTAATAGCGACGTATTCAATATTCATACCCCTAACTTATTTGTCCCTCCAAATCGAGTCGGAAGCGGAAATAAGCTCAACATGTTTAGCACCCCCAAAAAACTAGTGGAAGTAATGGCTGGGGATGGAAAATGAGTTTTGGTTCGCGAATACGAGACTCCGTTTTATTGCAAATCCTGACTACTGTGTTACAGCAATGTTATTTCTGTTTCAGATTCATCTGCTCATTTTGTGGCCGAATTCCTGCACTGACGTAGCGTTAAGAGCAGGCTTAGTCTCCAGCCGTGGGACACCCATCGAGATACCCGCGGATGGAAGCCAAGTCTACGATAGGTCATGACGCATTCTCTACGACAGTGTTTCTTGATTCCAAAACTATTTCCTTTTCCGCTGCATTGTAACTAAAAAAAAAATGAAGTCGAAGAGGAGTGACGTTGTTTCTTCAATCAGAATATACTCAGGCTAATATGTACTTAAAACGATTTCTTGGAATATTAAAACACTTCTTTTGTTTAAATCTTTAGTTGCCTAGACAATTGTGTAATTTACTAGAGAGGAATATTTTTTATTACAGGAATACTATATACAAATTGCCCTTTACTGAATTATTTGATACTGATCGCTAAACTATACTTATGGGGTTGTAGAAGAAATCAGACTCTTCCAGTCATAACTGCCTTTTCATCTAAGGTTAAAATTAAGTATGAAACAGAAAAGTACATATGTGTTAAAACTAATAACATGGGCAAATTTAATAAGAAGTGGGCTCTGCCTTTGGACTCTGTACCATAGTGTTGTCTGTACTTAGAACGTATTTTTTTCTTTTTTTGTACAGTTACTTTACCGTTAAAATTCATAGTGTAATGTAATGTAACGTATTTGTAATTTATTGTAGCATTAGTATTGTAACACTGTGGAGTATTTAATAAACGTTTGGAAAAAAAAAAAAAAAAAAAAAAAGAGAGGAATATTTTTATTCTAGAGTTTTAATTGGCAAAAACAAATAGTTCTAAGTAAATAATAGCAAAACTAGTTGTAAATAATGTTGTTAATCAACTGCAAAGTGTACACAGGAGAGTCTTATTTTGTAAAATTCATTGCGAAATTAAACTTAACAGTTCACGAGAACATGCTGTTGTTATTTTCTCTTACTTTTTATAAACTACAAATTGGTGACAGAAAACCTGTCGTTTTATTGAAAAATCACCTCACAACAAACGATTCGTAATTCGTTTTGTTACGGAAGCTCAACGAAAGGCTTCACCTGTTAGTTCAGCTTCGTTTTTACGTTGAGTATGGTCTTGGAACTGATTAGGAGCTCTTGGATTGAAACGTTTGTATGTAAGCTTACAAGGTGCAACGAGGAGCAACACGTTTAACAACATTAAAATTGTTGCAGATCTCAGCAAATTGCACATTTTTTTCGTCCAACCGCGTTCAACTCACGTTCGATAAGTTGAATGACCCATTTCAACATAACATGAGCGTTAATTTTGTTGAGTGTCGCTGGCATTAGATCGAGTGAATGGGAAAAATAAAAATGCCAAAACATAGTGAAAGCGACGGGTTTTCTCGAAGAAGTTTGATTTAAAAATCTGGACAAACACGCAGTACCGGAGCTGCCTGAGCTGTGTGACCCAAGGTAGTTGTCTGAAGTTAGCTGGTATACATTTGTCAGCAAAAATAAGCATTAGGTTATCACGTCTTGTTAATTAAAAATAGGTCGATCGAACTAAAAATAGGTCATTCTAGAACCAAAAGTCTGCTGTTGGCAAAACTTTTGGCTGCTCGGCAAGCCCGTAGGAACGAATTTGAAAGTGAGAGGGCACGACTGTTGTGGGTCGATCGAGAGCCCTCTCCCCACCCCCACGCCAAATCTTGCGATTCTAAGCAGTACGAAAACCCCGTTTGTACGGGCATCGGTATTAAAAGAGTGTCGATCCGTATAAAGCGGGTGTCCGTAAAGTTGGGTTTCGCTCTAATGCAGACTGGGTCATTAATTAAGCACTTACTAGATAGAGTTTATTTCCACTTTCAGGCTATATTCAAGCAATGTTTAACCTGTATTGTAGTAAAAAAAAAATATGAACTGCTACGGAACATTTGAATACCTAGTCTGAAATGACGACATTTAGCCAAGAATAATACAGATATTATAGACAGGCTGTACCAGACGATAGAATAAAAGGGACCGGTGTCCGCTGAGTGTCTACTCAAAAGTATCATATTATTTTAACAGTGAAAGCTATGGAATTTATGCAATCCAGTATGACCATCGTAGTTCAGAGGAGGAGTGAACGTCTTCCCACACTGCATTGCGATTGTGTTTCTTACAAGATGGCGGAGTTTTCCTTTGGAAGTCGTGTTTTTACGGTGTTTTTGTGTGACATTTTTACCGGGTTAGAATCCTAACTAGAGGTAAGTAAGACTATTCATACATTCTTTGTATTTTTATCTTTTCATAAAAGGAAGCTTTACGGGAGTATTTCTTCTGGAACGTATATTTTTTCGTATTTGAATTATGATGTCCTGGTCTGTCATCGTTCGCCGCGTAGGAATAGTTCTGAAAACATGTTTGTAGTTTCTTTTCTAGTGGAGTATTGTTTAATTAAGTCCGATACTTAAGTAATTCAGAGGTTTATCTTTTTATTTTTACTAAAGTGACCCAAAGTGACCCAGATATTTGAACATTTTGAAGGCCGAGAAATCGGTCAACTTTGGCGGTTTTGTGATAGTCTTACAGAATGCTGCGAAACGTGTCATCACGCAGGAAATGCAGAGAGTCTGAATGTAGTCTTTTTGTGTTATTGATTCCGATTTTTAAGCAAAATAGCTTAATCTGAACACTGTTAAATACTTCAAACATTCCCAATATATTATTATACAGAGACTTAATTAAGATTATAAGTTATGAAAACATCTCACATTCCCAGGCGTTACCCTCGCCAAATCTTCAATCATTTCAATTTCCTTTGCTTTACCATAAGGCAGGGTGGCCAATACCAAAGAAATAATAAAGTGATTAAAATTAAGAATGGCTTTCATGGCTTTTGTAGCTTTCTTTTTAACTGTTTTATTGCCAAATAGATTTTTATATATTTTTTGATTGAGGTGTTTACCCCATTTATACTTTTAGAGAAACCTGCAAGTGTATGAAGTCAGTGAGGCCCTTCATTTATACTGGATGCTAGATATCAAAGTGATGATGCACACTAGCCTCAGTTGGATTATAGATTTTAGAATGTATGGATGGATGTTTTTGTTACCTCATTTTACATCACAGAAAGTACCATCTTAGTGGCATTTTTATATCAATATCCATACAGTCACTCTCCACTAAGAGTGTTATGTCCTGCATGTGATAGTCTTCCTTTTCAATAGTCCCATAGCAGGCCAATGCAAATACAGCACAATAATTGTGATGACAGGATCACTTGCATTTTTCCAACTTTCCAAGAGCTAACACACCATGGTAAATAGCTCCAACTTTTTCATATTTCAGTCCAATTCTTTTCTACCTGTCCTGGGTTGAGAACACTACAACATTTGTGCCTGACCAACCAGGCTTTTTAGAAGAAAGATATTCTGAGGTTAGTTGGGTCATTTCCATATAAACAAATGAATATCTATTAAGCTAACAATCATTTTTTTCATTGGTTCAAAGTTTTTAATTTTAATCTTTAGCAAAATGACTGTTAAAATTATTTTTTATTTCTGGGTCTTTATTATAGAGTTGCCATAAATTTTCTCTTGATATTCACATGTTTTGTACTAAAAAGTAAATATGAATAATAAATTTTACAGAAACCATATTATGAGACTACACTGTTTTCTCTATAGCCCACAGAAAATAGCCTCGGAGAGCATCCAGATTTTGGGCTTTAGTTTCATCCAGTTTTTCTTGGTGGGTGAAACTAGAGCCAAAAAAAACGGGATACTCTCGCAGGCTATTTTCTCTTAGGTTTTTATGATACTTTGATCATGTGTACGATTGAGGTTATCACTGAGTTTGCGACTTAATAAGATTAGAGGCTAGTTAATCTTAGGAGTGGTGGTGAGACATTCAATAACAAACCACAAACCCACTTATAAGACTGTAAACAAAACACACATCTGATTATAAGCTCCCCAGATACAAGTCCCCCTCTAGAGTCCATTCCAAATGTAATGAATTGAATTTTATTTGTTGTGACATTTTTAAGCTTAATCAAAAACCAGTGAGTACAAAATGTATTTTTACCAGCCCCAGCTATAGCTTATTTCAAAGTGCTTTTTCTATTCTGGTTATAAGCCCCTCCGTTTATAACCCCTTCTAAAACCTTTACAAGGATGTATATGCCCAGGACTTACAAGCAGCAGTTTATGGTAACTGACTGCAGTAGCTAGATGATATTCTCAACCCTCAAAACAGTATGTAAACTTCCCTGCTAGCAGAGGTCTCTCATGGCGAGGCAAAAATGAGAGAAAGGAGAAATTTTTTTGCCTCATCGTGAGAGTCCCCTGCTAGCAGGGAATATGTAAACAAGTAAGGAAATTTTATTTCACTCCTCTGTGAACTGCCTCGGTAAGATTTCTGTATTACCCCATACATTCAACAATTTCATACTTTTCTCACAAATAGTTTCATATGCACAGACGGGCGAAACATGTATGCATAATAAATGTATGGGGTTATATGGAGAACTTACCACTGCCTCTTCAATACATCAATAGCAGCAAAGACAACTTTACACATCCCCATCCAAAATTAATAGTTGCCAATTAAGAGGCTATTGTTAGGGATGTATCTTAAGTTATGGTTTCAAGGACAGCATACAGGCCATACAGGCATCTGGGTTTTATGGTTGAAAGGTAGCTGAAGGTAGGCACAAATGGACTCTATTTCAAGCGTGCACAATTCTTTCATTTATAAAAGGAAAGTATAACCACAACACCAGAGGCAAAAAATATAATTCGGTACAAAAGAAGTTCGCAGCAAATAGCACATTCTTTAATATATAGATCTACTGAAAAGTAAACAGTAAGTTACGAAGCCTATGAATCAATGACATCGATGTTTACACGAAAGTAACTTGCACCATTTTACGAACAACAAAGGAAGTACCGTCGAAGCACCTTCTTAATAAGGATCATCGTCTTCTCTAACGATCTGTTGACTAAAGAAATGTAAGAAACGTGAGTTACCTTTTATTTCAATGGTTTGACAAAGGAACTACGGTACTTGCATGCAACTCGCACAAGCCTAGATCGAAAATCTGGTTGAGTGACAACACGAAACGAACGACAAAAATCTTCCAAGGAAGGAGTGTTCTATAATTCAATAAAGAATGGTGTATTCGACTTACCTTTATTTAACAGCTAGTGATTCCAGAAACCAAACCAGGTTCGAGGAAATCAGCATTAGCTCATTCGGGACGTTTCGAGTGGCATCACGAAACCTTCCTTTTTTTCATATCCTTCACAAAAATTACACGAACATTACGAAAAACAAATTCAATGCATCCCCGACCAAAAGGGCGAATAGACTAATCGTCCTTTGAAAGGTAGCGGATCTGTGATAGCCGCGAATTTCTAACAACACATTTCGCCATGTTGTTCTGACTTGTTCAAGCGTCTGAGCCGAATGATGACGTCACGAAAATCTTGATATATCACTTTGAATCGCAATGCATTGTGGGAAGACGTTCACTCCTCCTCTGATCGTAGTTGTAAGTATAGTGGTTCCATCAGTACTAATTGATTAGCTAAATGCTCAAGTAATATATTAAAACCGAGAGCGAGGGAGTTCCAAACACCGAAAAACAGATGAAAGCAAGAGGCCGCAGGCCGAGTCCTTTTATTGTTTCGAGGTGTTTGGAACCCTTGATGAAAACCGAAGCACGAGTTTTTGAGATGACTTCTCAAACGAGACAATAAAAAAATTATGCAGTGATACATTTTTTTGTATTGTCCTCCCCAAATGAAAGAATAATAATTCATGCAGCGATGCAATCTTGCCATATTACGTAACAGTACTTCAACATGCATTATTAATTGTTTGGTATAGTTGGTGTCTGACTATGTGTGAAGATGGAGAGGCAAGATTTAGGGAGCCGAAAACGGTTTACGAAGAACGCGAGTTAGTCGAAAAAGCTATTCCCTCGTCAACCAAATATAAGAAAAAATGAGCGGTAACAATTTTTGGCGAATGGCAAATTTCTCTGTCGGTTATAGCTCCCGTTTTAGATCAAGGCTATGATTTACACAAGGTCGCACAACTTTCTACCAGCATTGAAGAAATGGATGCAGTAACCTTAAATTACTGGCTTGGCAAGTTTGTGATGGAGGTTTCCAAGAAGTCGGGGGAGAGATATCCACTGAATACCATTTATGGAATAATTTGTGGTATCCAACGGTATCAAGGTTAATTATATCAAATAATATTCAGGTAATTTTTTGGAATTGCTGTTAACGATGTATTAATTTATTATTAAAAAATGTTCATTAAAATGCAAGAGTTTAACCTGAGATCAAAAACCGCAAGATTTTCATCTGATTGTTCAATGGGTATCAAGGTTCATGCATGTGACCCAAATATGCCTCATTTATTGGCTGTTGCCCTCATGAATAATTAATGAGTTTGAGAACACAAGGTCAAAGACAGTTTTACAAGTTACTCTTTTCGTTTGACATTCACAAAAAAAAATTGATAACAGGAAAAATTGTGAATCCAGCTTAAACATTAATCATTGAAATTGCTTCTTTTTCATTTTACAAACCTTCTGTTTCGTGCAGGATTTGTTAAATTTGACTATTTTATATGGAAAAAGACTAATTTGCAATTGGGAACTTTCTTTACGTGAGCAAGCAAGCACTAAAACAAACCTATTTATGGAAGCCTTTTATCGGTGCACCTAACATTTTTTCTATATATTCTTTTACTTATTGTTTGTAATTCTTCATTAGTGCGCATGCTGTGCTGTTAGGTTTTGTGTTAATGGAGAGGAGAAGTCGTTACGTCACGTTGCCTTGGTAGCAAAATTTTGGGATGACAACAAACCAAAGATTCACCAAAAAGAGAATTTGCACCGTTTCAAACTTCATCGATCTTATTTAATTTCATTTAATTTTTCAAAAGTTGGCGTAATTTTCTTGTTTGAATCCGAAAGGACCGTATCTAAGTTAGAAAATGGAAAACGAAAATTTTTGAGTTGGTTCACCGACTCCATGAAGCGGGCGCTTGAAATTAGGAAGTTTCATGTCGCAGTCGTGCAGCCACCGCAAAGAAATGAACAAAATAGCATGATGCACGTGCAAATTTGTTGTTTTGTTAATAAAAACCTATTACTTTTTTGCCGTTCTCCTTCCGTCGCCGATGTTCTTGGAGTTTGTTGTCATCCAAACATAGTGCTACCATGGTGACGTGACGTCACACTTCTCTCTATTGTGCCATACAGAAGTGTCAATGATAGCAATTATTATTATTATTATTATTATTAATATTATTAATATTTGCAGTCACGTAAGTGTATGGAAATGCAAAGTAAATGATTCTGTGAGCTCAAGATGTGCTCTAGCATTCCAACAAGGTCAACAGGTCTTTATGTACTTCACTACGATATACACACTTCACTACTATACACGCTTTCCATTTTCTCCGCATCGTAAATCATTCTCTGACCGGTACAGACATTGCAAAGTCAGCGGCCAGTTTCTTTAGTATCATACCCAAAGAGGAAGTGCAGCCGTGGGCCTGTAGACAGTCGAAGTATGTTTTATCTTGTTATATTTATTAACTAATTCCATTATTTTCCCACCCGAAAATAGCTTATGAACTAATCGAGGCGGGGGGAGCTGCAGACATATTACAAGTACAAGTTTTATCTATAGATGGACTAATAACAGTGAAGACACTACTATACAATAAACTAACAGAAAACAAGGTAAGTACCTAAAGATTACGAAGAGGAGGCTAACCTAATGTATTGAATAACTTGAGATTTGAGTTGGTTGTTCTCTCTTTTTATGTTAGCAATAGACTCAGGCATAGTATACGATAACACGAGACACATAAACGAAACGTATAAACGAAAGCCAAAAAAATTATGAGACAAGCGATTTAAGAAGGAAGGAAAACTTTACGGAGCACTGAACACACGTCCGTCCATCTTCGTCAGCTCACATGACTTTACAGATTCATCAAAGTATCAAAGAGTATTTTTCGCTGATTGTACATGTGTATCTAAAGCTTTCTTAAATGCGTGGGTTGATTTTAATGAAAATGGTAGAGAAAAGCTCTGGGGACGAGGTTGCATTCCAACAAGGCCAACACGTTTTGTACTGACTTCACCACTTTTCACGCTTCAGCTACGAAACACGCTTCCCATTTTCTCCGCATCGCAAATCATTCTTTGACCGGTACAGACATTGCAAAGCGAGCGGCCAGTTTCTTTAGTATCATACCCACGAGGAGGAAATGCAACCGTAGGGCCTGTATACAGTCGAAGTATATGCTTTGTGATCGGGTAAGCATAAAATGGCTTTAAAACTGAAAACTTGGAAACTGAATAATGAGAAGTTTCTCGCAAAATCATTGAGTCGTATCAGTGGGACATGAAAAGATGATGTTTTTAAACGATGCTAAGTTTTTGAGTTTAAAAAGGTATATCAGATGCATGTACGCTACCTTATTGCCCACGGACCTTGCAGTCGGTACTTCTACGAAATTGTACATTTATTTCAGCTAAAGACGCCCTTTTTCAGTGCATTTCTCGTCCCCTACAGACCCTTTATATAGACCATCCTATTTACCTTTCCGTTGGTCATAGTCGCCAGGAGATGAATCTTGATTATCAAAGTTTCACGTTATATTCATTGCGAAGGTTTCAAATTTTTACTGATTCAGTCTGTATATTGAAACATTCACATAATTTGTGTTTGTCCGATGCTCTGATCGCCGCTTTTAAAGTTAGGTGTGTGTGTGTATAATTATATATTTTATCATGAAATATCAGTGTTTATTAGGTTCTAATCTTCCAAAACCGAAACAACAATATATCATGATCAGTCCGTATGAGTTTAGTGCAATGTTTCTACCTTGAGTGCTTATGCTGGTTCATCAATAAATTTTTAATTATAACAGTCCGGGCCATAACCTTATGGATACTCGATGACGTCAGCGATGCATTCCACTTCTAAGAAATTATTGCTACTCTTATATCATATATTTGAGCCTCAGAGTATTTGGTCACGTACTCAGTTACATTCTGTGAAACCTTGCAAAATTAAAGGCAAAGAGTGACTATATACTTTGTTGTTGGTTGTCGGTTTAAATTTTCGATCGGTAAATCTGGGTTAATGATTAACAAAACAAGTTAATACTATATATATATAGACATTGAAACTGTTTCCTGTATACATAGCAAAGGATGGCAGGGATTGACATGATGACACCCAACTTTTTCAAGTTTAAGTTGATTATGCCTGCAAAATTCGTAAAAAAAAAAACTATATAGTTAATGCTCCCTGATAAAATTTGTTTGATATGGCATTTTCTGTATGAGTAAAGGCACTAACAAGTGATGACTTTAGCACAGAATTGGCCTTAAACAACAATAATTAACAATTCAAAGGCAACTTTCAATTCACAAACTACTTTGGCGTTTCTCGTATATTTCCTTGAATATAAGGTTAACGGATATCCCAAAAATCATCCAAACAGCACTACGGTTTTGATCCTTTGAGAACGACTTAATTTTATAAATTCAAACAAGGCTTAAACGTTTGAGGGTCCTTTTGAGTCAATGCGGTTTTCCTACTTGCAGTCACCAAACACAACCAATACCCACAGTAAGTAACGATAGTTTCCGCAATACGAAGAAACGCGCCAATAATATTGCCGCGTTTCTGTAAAGAGAGTGGGGTCTCAACATCAGTAATAAAGATGTTTGCTTTATTTATCTAGGGCCCCATCTACTCGTATAGACAGATAGGCTGAAAACCGCATAGTGCGCATACTATAATATTTTCGTCAAAACGAATCTGGGGTGGTGTGTCCGTTTTTGAATCGATTAAAGTGAACACTAGAGCCCTTTAGATTCTATGACGAGGATATTCGGAGGGGCGATTTAATGGAGGGTTTTTTGCGCTACGATTTTGGGAGGCTTATACGACGTATTCAATATTCATACCCCTAGCTTATTTGTCCCAAAATCGAAGTAAAACGAAAATTAGCCTAACATGCTTGCTTATTATAGCACCAAAAAGCTATGAAAAGTAACAATCTTCTGGCTGGAGATGGAAAACGAGTTTTGGTTTGTAAAAACGAGACTGCACCTTATTGCAAATCTTCCTGCGCCTCCCCCCCCCCCCACTATGTTGTGTTATTTCTGTTTCCGATTCATCTGCTCATTTTGTTGTCGTATTCCCACATTGTAGCGTTAAGAGTAAGCTTTATAGTCTCCAGCCCTGGGACACCCCATCGAGAGACCCACTGCTGAAGACTGAGCATATGCGTCAAGAGTTGCTCTCTACGACTGTGTTTCTTGATTCAAAACTAGCTATTTTCTTTTCCACCGCATTATAAAATGATGTCGAGGAGGAGCTAGAGTACGTTGATTCTCCAATCAGAATATACCGATATGTATTTAAAAGATTTCTTGGAATATCGAAATACACTCGGAAGTGCTTCTTTTGTATAAATCGTTAGTTACCACGTCAGATGTGTAATTCAATAAACAGAGGAATCTTCAGTTATTGTAGAGTAACAAATAGTTCTTAGTAAGTAAAAAACAAAACGGTTGTAAACAGTGTCGTGAATCAACTGTAAAGTGTACACAGGAGAGTATTTTGTAAAAGTCACTGCGAATTTTTTAAAGGCAATAGCTCACGAGATTATGTCTTTGTTATGCCAGTCTTGCTTTTTGTAAACTACAAATTGGTGACAGTAACCTGTTTTATTGAAAAACCACCACACAAACTCATAATTGAATTCGTTTGGCTATGGATTAAACTCCTAAAGAAGGCAGAACAAAAGGCTTCACAGGTTAGTATAGATTCCTGTTTCCAATTTTTTTTTGTTCCCAGAGAAGCACTACCCACCTCATTGCAGTTGCTAACTATGGGATGTACACATCAAGCAATTTTACAACTGTACAGTATTACTAGTTTTACTAGTTTTCTCCGATAACCGTCACTTTGGGGATCGTTTCTTACAGTTTGCGTTTTCGAACTGTCTTATTTAGAACCTTATTATATCCTTAAGAGAGTAAAACACGATTTCCCGTGGGTTTATCTCGTTTTCGCTTGCTGCGGACACGGAAGACATGTAGCATCCTGGTGAATCAGCCAAACAATTTTCTCGCACGTTTACTGAATCCGAGCATCAGTCTGACCAATCGTACTGTAACTAGACAGGAGGCATTGAGCACAAGGAGAGTAACCTTTTACCTTGTCAAAACTAACCACTAACAAACCGAGATATGAACTAACAATAATCTTCAGTGTAACTTAATAAACAACCGCATATGTTCTACGCTTCTCACGTGTCCTCCTCCCACAGAGTACAGATGCGCGCGCAAATGAAAGCCTGGCCTTGCTGTTCGGTTAGCAGAAGACGCTCGAGGGTTGGATAGAGACACTCAGGAGAATATAAACACTCAACCCCTCTCCTTCCAGACTATTCAGGCTTGTCTCATTTGTATTCAGGCCTCTTCTGGATCCAGTTCTTTTCCGGTATGTTGATTGATGAAAGATTGTGTGCACGCGTAATTGGGGACCATTTACTTTCAGTTGGCGAGTACGTCGACGACTTTAGGCTTGTCAATGCACAAAAGTGCGTCGCATCTTCAAAGGATAGTACATGTGATTTGGGGACAAATCAACAAAGAAAGGCTCTTTATGCAGCAGCCTTCAATTCAAGCCCAAACTCGTTTTTTAGTTGGAACAAAGATCATCGCGGCAAATTCTTAAAACCATGGAATTTTAAGCGCTTGCCAGAATATAGGGCGTTTCAGAAAATGAACTTTTTTAATGGGTTAATGCTTTTAAGAGTGATTGTCTGTAAAATTCGAACTTCGGCCTGACACGGTACCTCATCGATTTGGCTGATTTTTGGCATGTAGTCTTAGAATGGTGTCCTAAATACTGAATGCATATTCTAAGGTTCGAATTCTCTTTGGTTTCAAAGATACAGGAATGAAAGTTTTGACGAGGCCTCGAGGGGCCGCCATGTTGGTGAACTGAAAGAGGTTTGCTATAATTAATTCTAGCCTTATCATTGTAATAACTTAATCGTGACTCACACAGTCACAAAGAACTATCCTTCCTCCTTTCATTTACCTACTCTTATCTGAAAATGGTTAAGCCTGAGCTACGAACGGCTATAGCTTCTCACGGCACTTTTTCGGTACTTAAAAGGAACACAAATTTGGTAGAAATTGGAAGGTCAATATCACCCATGCCACAACGATTTAGACTAAGCCATTTTAACTAAACATAGTTTGTTTATAGATAAGTTAGACTGCTGAATAAAATAATTGGGCAAATGTAATGTAGCAGAACTATAATTGCATGAATGCTCAATGGTTCAGCCATTTGGCCGCTAAAACTCCCAAACGAAATTCGGAGAACATTTGAAAAGAAAATTGTTAAAAATTGATCGTGCCTCTTAAAGCCTATCTATCGCTTAAAAAACCTTCACTTGTAATGTAAAAAGATGATCTTTTGTTTCTGATCTTGCGAAGAGCTTGAAATATGCGCTAAAATGAAAATTATACATTTTGTTACACACAACCGGTACTAGCTCAAGTTCGCTCTTCGATTTGCCAGTCCAATCGGTAGCCGCTCGTGTGCACAGTTACAATTTTCTCTGTAGTATTTCGCTGTATAAAGCTACAACTTACATATTTTCTCAGGCAAAGATAACGTAAACTTTGTCAATTTTTATCAAAAGGCTAGAAAAACAAACCGTGCACTGCGGCTTTACGCGAATTATATGTTATTCGATATTACACGTGTAAACAGGAGCCTACCTTTGCTTCTGTGCACATTTGGCAGATCTTTCCGGCGTAAGATATAAAACTAGTCCATGAAATGAAGTTAAAGAACTCATCAAGTCAAATTACGTGATCGTACCGTCATTACTGAATAAAAGTCGGAAAAATATGACATGGAATGATCGGTGGGAAACGAAGCTATTTTTAGGAGGTCAAGCGCAACTGCACGCTGGAACGGAAGTGAAATGAACAACCTTAATCCAATCCAGTCTTCTTGACGCTATTAAACGTTTCACCCGACTTTGAACAGAAAGTTTTTTTTATTCTCTTTCTTCTTCTTGCGTGTATTCTGCATTTCGCCCAGTTTTTTCTCGTACCTTTTAATTTTCTAGCAAACTAGAACTGTTAAGAATTCCTTCCCCCACCCCCTCGCCCCCCTATTTGAGTGAACTTTCACTCAGTCTGATTCACAATAATTTTTGAACGGTCACAAAGTGAAATTTGAAATGAAATTTAATTTTGGTATACTAAGCTCCTTCTTTTTTTTTTCCCGATAGCCAGAAATGTTTTGAACGTAAAGGCTAAAGTGTCAGTGTTTTTCACGACTCGGCTTGTAGACTGACCTCACCACCAGTATTACACCACACGGACATAAATTCTGATTCCGGAGAGGGTCAAAAAGTAACTGATGGGTCTGTGAAAAGCAAAATGCAATCACCTTGGGGCGAGCAGGCTATATAGATGATGAACTCATTGTTTATATTAAACTCTATGACCGTATCCTAAAAGTCGAGCCAGCCCGGGGCGAGCGAACACAATTTTGGCGCCACTCCTCGCCAGTATGTTTGGCGGGAAATTGGCTGCTTAGTCAAATCTCCTAAACTCCATGACCATGCACCTTTCCACCTTTCCAAATATTGCCCTTCTAACCATTGTATAGTTAGGGCCTCTCTTAAGCATTTGCAACTATTCTGATTTGTATATAGGAGACTGTTTAACAGTTTCCATATCTTTAATGTCTCGTAAACAACACGTGGTGCATGTTCTGATTTCAGGTAACATTTCCTCAGGCCCGTACATGCGTAAAAAAAATCTATAAAGGTTAACAAAAACGATCTTCTCCCTGACTAAAAAAAACTTAATTGACTGGACAGTGCTCTAAAAATAGAAACTGAGCAAAGTTTTTTTTTTCTAGTATATATTTGAAAGAAAAGCTATAATGAATTCAGCCGAGCTCACACAAAGACCAAAGAAGCATATACCACTAAGGCACCAAGCCAAGGGAAAATAGAGCAAAAATTTCCAATTTTTCAAATGACGAAAGCACTACGTTACCTGTTTGACACGAACGAACCTATGAAATCAAGGTTATCTTCCCAAGTGACAGAATATATCTTTCATTTCTTCTTTTTTTTTCCAAGCAGTTACCGTAAATGATCGATTAAGCACTGCTTCTCGAATAAACGCGGCTACGGAATAGGCGCCGTAGCGCTAATTTCATATACAAATAAACGTCCTACCTTTGTTACGGCGCTTGATATAAAAAGATACCAAAACCACATCGCTTGACAAACAAGACCACGACCTACTAGTGAGTTCTAAAGTTTTAATGCACGGGAACTTTCGCAACCAGGTTCACATAGCAGTTCGAGGTGTGCATATTTGTCCTTTTTCTTGCCGAAGTCTGAGTTCTCTCTATATTCCCCTTAATGTTTTTACCCGTAGTTGAAATAAGCGCCGCTCCCTAATAAGCGCCGCACCTTGAACATGGAAAATGCAATAGGTTATGTACGATGGGCACAGCTTGGTGGACGTCTTACTAACAAGCACATTACTACTACTTGTCTTCAGAGGCGCTTTGAGTTTACCAGCAGAGAAAATTAGTTTTTGACCGTTAGAAAATGAGGATGCCTTTTGTATGATGACGTCATCGTCCAACAGTAAAAAGCGTTCGTTTTTTACCACTGATATTATCAATCGGTACACTTATATTGTCGAAAGGTCCGTGAGCATGGTGAATTATTTTACATTAAACTGCAGACACATCTTCAGTCACTCCGTGAAGAACACGCTTACTATTCGCGATATCGGATAAACACTCTGGTCGCTAACTGAATTTTCTTTGCTGTTTCCTTTATTTAGAATTAGGACTCTCTTGAGTTATCCATACATGGACTAGCGATTTTAAGCTTTTTCAGGAAAACTAAAGTCTGGAATTGTCCCTAGGGTGGGGCATTTGTGCACAGTTTTGAAGCTCCTCGGTGGGGTGACTGGGGACTTTTCTTATCTCCTGTGATCATCCCTCATTCTTCTCAACCTCTTGCAAACCAATTTTCCTGTCTATCACAAAACACTTTATGGAAAGACCAAGAATCTCCTCAAAACGAGTTGCGTGATTGAAGCAAAATAACTGAAACTGCTTTTAATGGTGTACAAGACAGAATGAGTCTATTTATTACTTTGCTACGCCCAATTTGCAAAACCGGAAGTAATGATGTTTATTTCAAGGGCTCATGTCTTATGAGTTTGACTGAAGCTTCAAACGCTGTAAATACATGTAGCTGGAACTATCATCGCATCCTCGCTCACTAATAATGATAACTTATATCAATGCCATTATTTATTGCCTGGCTACGATTTTCACGGATTCTTCAGTTCAGTTGTTTGAAACCAGGTGGTTTCACATGAGTTGTAACGCCATGCAAGGAACGTGACGATTGACCCGCGATATGCGTGGGAAAGTATTACTTTTTTTCGATCAAGGTGGAAATTGGCATCTTTGTCGTCGAGTAAAGTAATACATTTCAATTTTCATTATTATGGTTAATTTTAAAAGCTCTGTTTTCGATAAAGGAACTGGAGGAAAATCAGGAAAATTCCAGTTTGACTGTGATGGCTGCATTTTACTTACGCGTCGTAGCATAAATATAATAAATTCATTTTCCTTTTCCTCATACAATCTGCCTTTTTATACTGTTTTTCGCAGCAGAGCTATCGCTTATATTACAGAGGCTAATTTTGTTGTATAGACCACTCAGATTTAGTGACAAAATTTCTATGATCGATTGTGATTTTGACAACACCTGGCGAGTAATCGGTGAAAAGCTCATTGACAAAGTCGCTAGAACACTCTTCCATTCATTACTTTTGTTTCTGCTCCATTAAATTTGCCCAATTTTTTTATTGACGAACTAGATTTAACTACAAACGATGAGTATTCAGGTTGATTGGCAACCTTCAAAGCGATGTGGCAAGAGAGATATACGCCTTTGAATTTCTGTTAATTTTACGGGTGTAAAAAATTCAAAATATATACCCACCAAAAGTTTAATCGATCGTTGCGAAAATGTTGTCAATTTCGAAGTAGTTTCTAAAAATACAATGAAGAGGGATAGTTCTTTCAATGTGTATCGGCAAAGGAAGATAAGCTTTGAAGACAGGGTTGTAGTTGAAGGCTCAAAAACATCTTCTATTAACCAATATGGCGCCGGTCCGAAGCACCCCAAAACCGGCCGTGTCGGTAATTTTCGAAATAGGAGGAATTAGAACCTAAAGTTACCTATTCCTTATTAAAGACCCCAAATCGACAGGGCTTAAAAACGGCTGGACATGCGCATTAAAACTCTGGCGTTCTTCCCGCCATTCGATTTTCAAAATGGCGGACGACGAATGAAAATTCTACACGTCATTGGGACGGCTATTTGCGACATCTTGCTCGCCCAGGGCCTTCAAATTCTGCGTTACTGAACGCATCGAGGACTGTTGCTTGGATTTGAGCCACGATGGCAGACATCGGAACGGCGTAGTGATTTTAATGAAGCGATCAACGCAACGTCCTCAAAAGCAATATTTCACCTTTTCAGAATTCAGTCAAGGTACAGTTTTGCCGTAATATAAGGTGGTCTCAGCTTATATAAGGTTTTAAAGTGCATTTTCTTGTAGCTTATTTATTATTGTACAAAATATCAAATATGACTTTTTTTTCTTTCTGATGAAAATTTTTTATCGCTTCTTGTTTGTGGACGTCGTTGACATTGCATATGGAAGGAAAGAAGGCGCACCTCGTGAGTAGAGAACATTGTATTTTTCTGTTTTTTATGTCTTTAGCGTCTCCTCTTACGGCTGAATAGTAAGCGAAACGGAAATAGGAGTCCGCCGACAGTTAAAAGATTAGTTCATCTTTACTGTATATTTAAAGTGGGCGTAAAAAGTCTTGTACACACGGCGAACCCACACGGCTGTTAAGCATAATTTTGTTTTGTAAGTGATGGCGTTCGGAAAACTTGAAATTAATAAACGTCATGCGACTTCAATGTGTACCTTGTTGTTTTCATTTTCTGTCACCGTGAGCTACACTCTGCGGCTGGCCGCGTGCGTCTCCCTCCAGTGTTAAAGTTATGACGTTCTTTGAGTTTATAACCAGCCTGTCATCGGCCTATTTTTACTCTTTTTCGTGATGTTTTGTTTTCATGAGAAAAGGCTAGCTTCCGGCCTTTTGGGGACGTGTTTGTATATAAGGGTGTAGAGGGACGATTTTGTGGCTTTGTTTGGAAATTTATCTGTTTGCAAAAGTACAATTTGGAGACAACTAAAGACGTCACTAAAGAAAACAAACGAAACTGCTGCCCATGAACGTCCACAGAGCAGAGCTCAAAGTATGAAGAACTGAGGCGGAGAAAGGATTGGAATCCTGGAGAAGGAAAGGGACCTTGAAAGAGAAAGAAAAATGATTTAAATAACACTTAATAAAGGTGGCCACTTTAGTTTTCGTACACTATAGCAAACAAAACACATGCATGTCCAGTTTGTACCAAGAATGATCAATAATAAATGTAAAATTTACACTGTCCATTACTGATGTATACAAAAAGGCATCCAATCACTGTATCGAGACTCTGTTATGTATAAGTTCACGTGCAACAGGCATTTCTCAGCAAAATTGGTCAAATCCAGAGGAAAAATGAGGACCTTCTGGACAAAATTATAATATTCTAAAAGAGAAAATTGAAAGGTAAACACTTCTAAAAGTCCTTTTAACAGTGCCGAGCAAATATACCAATTGACTGTAAGTTTATCTCTGTAATACATAGGGAATAGTCACAAGTAAAATGAAAATGCCAACAGTTATTGTAAAATTCTCTTCCACAAGAGGACACATTATTTAGCACACTGTTTCTACAATTCCACAAGGCTCTGATCAGACACTACAACAATGGAGGAGAAACTCCATGACCCATTTACGGTGGAACATTTTTGTAACAAGCATGTACCTGCAACTTAACAAGTCATTTCTGATGCAAGATTCATTGATGAAAATCACACCCTTTCAGAGAAAAGAAGAAAGCCACAAAAATCAAGGGTTGCAGCAGTAGTCTTGAATAGTTTGAGTTTCTTCCAAAACTAGGTAGTTTACTACAAGAAATGGCCAAATATTTCAATAGAGCCAAGAGGTTTTTCTAAAATATAGGGCTATATGTAAAAAATGCAAACTGTACATGAAGTACAAAACTACAGCAATTATGTCTTTACTGAGTAGTCAGGGCTAAAATAATTTTTTGACTGTTGTTGGTCATGCTGACTGGCCAAAGAAATTTCAGCTCAGTTAAGTCTATTGTTTGACAGGTCATGTCCAAAATATTAAAAACAAACAATAATTTTTTAAACCAGGAGCATAATTTTAACATAGTAGCTAAACAAGCAAAAATATAACTAAATTCAAATGCAAATACATTCAAATCCATTTACAATGTAAATGTACTGTTAAAATGACTGGCAAACCAAAAGTTAATCCAAACAAAATGGTCATCTTGGCCAGTGATTGTTTATTTACTGGTGGCTATTTTGAGCCTTGGTGGTAACCATTGAAACTAAACAAGACATTAAACAAGCATTCATTGAAGCCAAGAGAGTGGTTGGCCAACTACAAGTAATGGCTGGGCAGCTAGACCACTTGGCTGACCAACTCTTAAGACAAGCCAGAAAATAATTTTTAATGTGAAAATAACAATAATTCAATTTATTGAGCAGTACTAATGATCTATCAAAAGACAGAAAAGGACATTAGTAGTGTACATTTAGGTAAAAACTGCAAGACAAGGTATATTGTGTATTACAGAATAATTTTTTTCTTTGGTCTTTTGGATCATTGCGTTCTACTTCTCCTGTTTTGCCTCTCTTTTCGTTATCAACTGCTCCTCTTTATTATGCACAAAGAGACATCTCTTCTCCACTACTGTGTCTTTATTGAACTATGCAAGAGAAAAATTCCCTATATCTGCTGCTCTTCAAAGCCGTGTACTCTTGGACTTTTCTTCTATCTTCTTCATAACTTTCTGTCAAAGCATAAATAAATGTTAATCAGCCATAATAATTTTTAAACAGCTATGCAAATAAAGACCACTGCCTCCATGCCCCATCCCCTCCACATCCTTCCCAAAAGAATTAAATAGATGATTTAAATTCCTTGAATTATTGCCTGTAGCACTGGGCTGCTGTATGGTTTGTGAACTATTGTGATTATTGAACTGGTATGTGGTTATTGGACTATTATTTTTCCAGGACTTATCAAGATAAATGCCATATACAAGACTATAGATGGCCATTCACCTAGAATGGAATGTCATTAGCTTGTGTATGACTGAACTTGTGATGTTGTTGCTGAACTACTTGTCTTCATTGAACTACAACAAAAGTAAGGAATGTTTCTGTGTAGGCACTGCCCAACTGAAATAAGAACAACAGTCCATGCACTCAGTGGTAGAACAATCGACAATACATTTATTGAATGGTCCCTGATCAGTGCACAAGTGCAAGAGGAAGGAAAAATTTGGCTGCACTGGTATTTTTGGCAGCAGAATTTTTTACAAACATCTTCAGTGACATATGGACAAAGCAGATTGAAAACATAAAACATTCCCAAAGTAAGAAAAAAGTATCAGGTACTGAAAAGATAGATTATAATATTTATGCTGGTATTATTTAAAATCTACAGTCGCTGTATCTGTCCCTCAAGAAATTTCTTGTCAAATAAACGAAGAACTAAAGTCAAAATAGATTCTGTCTAAATAAACTGGCCAAGCCTTGCTGATAATTTTTTCATTTTCATTACTTTTTCAGCCCTAGGCTACTATTTTCCAGTTTTTCATGCCAATTTAGACCAACATTGCCTTCCCCTTGGCTATGCTTTTCCTGGACATGAGCCTAATCTTTACCTGAAATGTGACATGCCAACCTGTGTGCACAACAGGAGCTTTGAAAACATAATTCGATTGTGCATAACACAAACCAACAATCCACAGACAACGGTTATTTCCGGATTGCGGAAGTAAACTGCCGCACATGTTACCCTTTGTTGGTACAACGGATGAAAGAACTGGCTCAGTCATTAATAAAAAGAAATGTGTTATTGAACAGTGTTTCCCAACTATCTGATCTTGAGACTGATTGTTGCAACAATTAATGAAAATAAAAAAGTCGTTACATAAATTTTGTATAAACTTAATATTTATGGACAATTTGAGTTTTTTAACTTGTAAAAGAGAAAGCAATAACTTGAACAACTTCAATCGGCGCGTGATCATTGGCACAAACATTTAACATAACCTAACCAAAAAATTTATTTCCAGATACCTTGCATAACAATGACGATCATGGCGATGAAGATGATGACGAAGGGGATTTGTTCAACCAGAAAGCAGAGGATGATACAGAAGACTTCGACGAGGACTGTTTAATATCCCACTTCGCGCACCTTTAACCTTATAATACGAAAATCAAATGTCAAGCTTGAGGGGCCGTCATCAATCCATGGAAAAGGCCTCTGCGACACAAAATGGCTCTTCTAGAAGCCACTCAATTCAAAAAAGGCAATGACCAACAGTCGCAGACCACTTGTGTTGAACGTTAAGTTGTTGACAGTTTATTCCCTTCAAGACGTCTGCTTGCATAAAAACATGTTTCTCTTTTATCTATTGATTAAGTAGCCGAAGCACTACGTTTTGGGTATCAAAAATTACAAACTGACAAATATCATTTAACGACACGTCCTGATATAGTAAGAACTTTGAAAAATGCGCCGAAATACAGCTCCGAATCGGCCACCGATCGTCCGCCATATTGACAACAAGATCATTCATTCTTAACTTTCCGCATGCGCAGTAAGTGCGAGATCAGGTTTTTACGTCACAACGTCTCGACCAATCAGCCGTTTTTAAGCCCTGTCCCCCAAATCAAGTCTACATGCCAATTTTTAGCCTATTCGGTGAGATAGTGTGGCAGCGACTTTTCAATATAGTTCGAATCTTACAGACAACTGCTCTTAAGAGGTGGGTGGGTGTGTCTTAAAAGTGTCACAAGTTTACTTTACTGATTGCCAAAGCTTGATTTTCATTTGACTGATGATTTGAGAGTTAGGAATGTAGCCTCCGTAGTAGGTGCTTGTACGTTCTATGACTACATGATAAGCAGGCTAGAAGCAATGTAACACTTTTTCGGTTTCTTTATTTTTAATTATCTCTGTTACCCCGTAAAAAAAAAAAAAAAAACAAACTGAAGAAATCGCGAGCTCAAAAATTAAACGAAGTTTGGCTACTATACTTAAACGGAAACCGCAAACTGCCTTTGCTCTCGCTAAAGCCAAAATTAAGCGGCATGTGCTAAAACCCAGACGGTAGACGATAGACGATGGACGATAGACGATAGACGATGGAGATACCATTTTTACAGACATTTCTACGAGACATTTTTACACAAGCGTTAATTAATTATTAATTCAAATTTGTTACGCAATCGCGAGCAAAAACGAATCACGAAAACCAGTCAGGACAGCCTGAGGATAACCATGCAAACGAAGTGAGCAGTGTTGTAACTTTGCACGAGTGTACGTCACTTGTCAATCCCCCATTGTTCTCAACTGATGTGAAGCAGAGGACTGATTGAATACATTTTTAAAATGCCCTTCGCATAGACTCGTTAGACTTGTTCGCTTCTCATTTACGCTTGGTGTTATGAGTTTTTCTTGCTTTAAGAAAATCTACGCGTGGAGCGCGTGATGCGGATAAACTTGAAGCTTTAAACAAAAGAATACTTAGATTTATACTTGGAGATTACTCGTCTCCATACAACACTCTTCTCTCAAAAGTCAACTCTACTTCGTTATGTAACAAACGCGTTCAAAATTTCCTCATACTGTTATATAAGAGTTTGTTTTTCACTCATTTTCCTGCTTATATGAAGAATATGTTTTCACTCCGGTCCTCTTCTTATGATCTTCGTGGCAACTACATTCTTTCACTAAGTAAACCTAAAACAACTACCTATGGTCTTAACTCCTTTTCTTACTTTTCAGCTAAGCAGTGGAATGCACTGCCGGACTTTTTTCGTACCAGTTTTTTTGCAGACTTTAAGACCAAAATACAGGATGTTACCTTCATATAGATTCTTTTTCTTGACATACTTAAACTTAAAATTGTAAATTGTTAAATAATATTTTCTTTTCTTTTCTTTTATGTACATATTATTATTAATATCATTTTATTATTATTACTTAGATGAATGCATTTAATGAAACGAATTTATATATGTATTTCTCTATTATTTTCATGTAGTGTTAGCTCGAAGATATTAGCTAGTTAGCTACTCTAAAATTCGAGTATAAATAAAGTTTATGTTGTTATGTTACGCACCGATACGACATTTTTATTCCTCGCGTATCGAGATTTATAGAACTGTCGTCATTTGCCGCACGGGATCGCGCGTGGTAGCGTACTGATCGTGTCTGCACAGTTGCCTAGCATCAAAACCGCAACAAAACAAACTTGCATTGGTCCTGATGTTCGGCCGTCGCGTTGTAACATTCAAGGAATGTTTATGGCGATAAATTTCGAAGTATTTTAGAGAGGAAATAAAAGCGATGTGAACCATTAGTTTCAAAACGCTAATTCAAAATAAGAGCGAAAATCGAAGTAATAGAATTCACACTGCGAAAAGCGTGAAAAAAACAAACTCGAGATCGCGCAGTCAAAAATTTAACGAAGCGTTGTCCTTTTTGGATAACATGTATCATAGTTATGTTTAACATTGACCACATTTTCCGGATGGAGTTGTATGTTTTGACTTGTGTTGAGTCTAGCATGGCAAATCGTTAAGTTGGACGTATATTTTGAAAACATCACTAGAGTATTACAAACAAAATTACTAAACGGGTTGTTCATAAAGAAAGTCTCAGGTCGTCTTTTAAAAGCAGCTGTTTGAGCACGTGCCCTTTGTGGCCCCTTGTGGCAGAAACTAGAATTATGTTTTTTATGTATGTGATCAGTTATTTAAATAAATCATGTGATTAAAAGCTTGAGGTCAAGAGAGCAGTGGATTTTCATAACTGAACGCAACACATAAACGGGGCCAATACCCAGCAATCTTGACCCCATGATGGCAAGCTTAGTCAGTATAAAGAATTTATTTTACGACAATTATTCCCAAACAACGTTCTTTCTTGCAGGATCAAAGCAGTATTAAAAGCAGAACTTTATATTAACTTCCAACTTACAGAACTAGCCATACAATAAATTCCAAACGTAAACAAGTCAAGAATTTTTCCACTTCATTTTCATGCGAAAAAGGAAAAACATAACACCTGTTAGGGGAAGGAGAGTGGTGAGTTGTATTAGCTATAAGTCAGTTATTTCCTAACTTGCCGTGCAACTATCGCCGTATTGTTATCGCTATTATCCCGTATCACTTTTTAAATATAAATAACCCTAATCTTTTTAAGTTATCCCTTTTGATAGTATTATTTGAGCTGTTTCCGCGAGCACGTCATTAGTAATGCTTCTTTCAAAAATGCGCCTTCTATTGTAACAGGTGATACTTGAAGTCGCCTTTTATTGTAACAGGTGATACATGAAGTCGCCTTCTAAAAAGAATTTCCTGGGCCAATATAGCGGGATCAATTCGGTGACGAACAATGCAAACATGGATTATCTAGTGATTTGCATCAGAATCCATAATCATGAGTGACACTCTTGTCCAATTACATATCAAAGAAAAAGGGATTTCCCCTATTAAAAATAGATACTGGACTGAATAAAACACTGCCGGACGTTCATTTGTTAAACGTTCCATTTCACTAAGAGACCGCGGAGAACTGAAGCTTGAACTTTAAGTAAGTCAGTTGCTCGGATTTTCTGTTGATGGAAAAGACGAAGTAAGATTTAGCAGGCTCCTGATTTCTGAGGTACGTAAAATAAGAGTGCTGAAGAGGGAAGACTGAGAAAAAAGAGACGAAGCTAGAACACTGAGGTTTGAAAATATACGGATCGCGAGGGCGTGGATGAGTAGTTATAACATAAGAGTAAATCACGCGCTCATGATTGGTCAGATAGCCACTACCATTTGCCCGTGGGTGCACACGCCAAGAAATTGAGCTAGCGCGGTAAAATTTACGCAAATTCAACAAATATCCTCTCCTGACGGTAAAATACACCGATGAAATGCACAGATGAAAAGTGGAAGTTGAAGAAAAGACTAAGCTGTCGTTTTGAAGGAAAAAAGGCAAAAGGACAAGCGACAAATTTGCCCTGGTTGAATTCATCACTGTTTTCTTGCGGCTATAATCCGCTGAAGGAAAATCGAGCAAGCGAAGATTTAAGGTACATTTTGTGTGTTTTTTATAGAAGAAAAAGTCTGTTTGAAATGTAAATTTATCAATTAGCATATGTGTTATTGACTTTTTGGTCAAGCTGATGCTAAATTCAAGCAAATATTTTAGGAAACACGCTCAAATTCGAGACAGCTTTGTTGTGAAGTTTTCATCGCATCGATTAAAAATTTTAGTTGAGTTTAAACGAGCACAGCTGAAATAAGCGAATTTCATTTGAGTACAGAAAAATTTGGGTTTTCAAATAAATTTTTCAAAAAATAACTTCTGTGTGTATTATTTTGTTCCTCAGTGTTCATTGATAACAGTCGTTCAGAGAACGGTCGAAAAACAACAGCTTCAGCGCCGGCTTTGTGTCGGCGAATTTCAGTTGCAACTTTGATTTTCATAGCTGGATTTCCCCAGACAGATTTCGATACAAGGCTAGTTAATTTCTTTTTAAAATTAGTGTTACCTGTTATTCTAAAGGAATTACAGTCAAATTTTCTCATTTCTCCTTTACGTCTATTTCAAAAATTGTCACATAAATAAGCTTGACAATTATTTCATTTATTCAGTTTTAGCTTATTTTTTAGAGAGTCTTTAGTTGGTGTTTATAGTTGCAGCTATAGTTTTCCTTTAAAGTTTTAACCCTAATATTAAGAGCAAGTAGACAGATGCCATTCAGAATAACAAAGAAAAACGTTTTGCAATTTACCTGAAGACGGAGAACGGTTGATTCAGCGAAAGAAAAACTCAAAGGGGCGGGCAGATGGCAGCATTCATGAACTCGGACCGATGACTCAACCGAGGGCAAACGGGAAATAATGTTTTTCTCTTTTGATTATGTTATAAAAGAACTGGTAAACGTTGCAGCTGTGCAACTATGGAGTTATGGATGCACTTGGGAGGTTTGCTAAGCACTCAAGAAGCTAGAGTCGCACTCGGCTATCGCCTCGTGCGACTCTTACGCTTCGTTCGTGCTTAGCAACCTCCCGCGTGCATGGTTAATTTTTTTAAGTATCTGTAAGTATGCTTCTGTCGAAAAGGCTGTTTCGATCAATGAAACGCCTTCAACTTAGATGGAAACAGTGATAATGGTACATCTAATATACTGTGAAGAGAGGGTAAATTATTCACCGAACACGAATGTTTCTCCTACTGCTGACAAGTGAACGATGAATACTGATGCATGAAGGATATATTAGATGAAATGGGATTCAGATAAATAAAGTCAGATTCAATCCTGCCGAATTTTTAACGAGGAGGCCCCTACTCAATACACCAAAGCTTCATCCGCCCACACAAGCGCTGTACAGACACCAACGATCACAGAGTATGGGGAAAATGACCATTTCTTTAACTGCGCTAAGTGGCAGCCGTTTTTGGAATAGACATACCTTACTTAAAGCGGACCCAAATTTCAGAACACAAACTGTACCGACACGTTTTCTGCTGCAGTAACGAGACAAACAACAGACCTCAAAATAAAAGAAGAAGTAGAGGAAAAGCGGTAATACTGACAGGCCTAGCTTTGGAAAGGCAGATGTTTTTCCAGCTGGCTTGACTTGCCTCTCGGCTCAGTGCGGCGCAAGAATCCTAAAGAAGAGAAAAGAAAGAATAACCGTACGGTTCTTTTATTATTATAACTGAAAAGCCGGTCGGCGGAACGGAAGTCCGCTCCATTCCTCCATTTCGTTCCCAGGGGCCTGTATTCTTTATACAGTGCATCTGTTTGAAACTTTTTCGTGAATTTTAAAAGATATGCATCATAATCTCTAATCAAACGTTCAAGAATAGTACGGAAGAACACTATCACGGTGAGCGTCGCGGCAAAGTGTAAGTATATGCCTATAGTAATGTGTTGAAATCACTGATGAGAAGTAAATTTTTGTACCTCAAATTCCTTGCATTAGCAATAACACGTAAACTAAATAAGCTTACGTAAATTATGAAACATGCAGGACTCGCTGTAAGGGAAAACATTTTGAGTAGCTCTAGGTAAGCTTAAATCAAGCTCATTTATAAGATTGCATTTTGCTGCTATAGTAGCTATATAAATTTGCGTCTTATATCTGAGTTTTGTAGCTTAATATCTACAGTTTTTTTATTTAGGAAAAAACAAAAGCTTGAGCTTTTCTGTTCAGCGCGAGGGAGAAGAAGGAGGCTACCTCAATACACCAAAACCCGCCCAAGCAAGCGCTTTGAGAGCTTTTTATTTTAAACCGCAGTAAAAAAGAAGAACTAACGTACGATAAACTGAACCTAACAAACATTTATTCCACTTGTTTAGTTGAATTACATTTTCGGGAGACGATGTAAATAAAGCAAGCTTATCAAGGTTCGTGGCATGCATGCAAGGATGCATGAAATGGTTCGCCATCTTGTGAAAAAAGTTATTTCAGTATTCCCCATGAATAACTTATCTCCCCAGTTTTTTTTTTTTTTTTTCATGGGTTCGTCCGTTTTTTAGTTTTACGAAGCTCTGATCCAGTGTAAGGGGTTTATCTAGTGTCATCCATTGTAGGTTAATGGTGTAGAAAATCTGTGGTGGAAGCTTTTGTCGATTTTAATATGCTTGACATTCATGCTTGAATGTAGTCGATGTAAGCGCTTAAGTCGACTTAAGCTTTTATGCAATGTAATGCACGAATACGTTTGTAGTCAGTAGTGGGATGAAGTTATATTTCTGATGGCAGAAATGCTTCGGTATTTACATGTAGTTAGAAAACCTTCGTTCTTGCCATTCTGTTGTTTTAATGGGCTTAGTTTTAGAACAAACCTTGATGTAGTTTTAGAGTTACACAGTGACTGTAGTCGTGGATTTTGTCTGTTTCTATTCTTTTAGTTCATTCCTATTCTAAGTTTATCTCTAGACTTACTTTAGTCTTACCTTTGCCTGCTGACATATGATAATGGTTGGTTATTTCTTCTGCTAGAATGGGAATATGTCTGCCCTGTCCTTTCTCTCGCTAACTTGACCATTCCTTCCCACTTTGCTTTGTTGTTATTTATCCGCAGAGTTGTTCTTACGTAATAGTAATTAACAGAATTATTCATGATTGGTGCAAAATTATTGACGTAAAATATGCTGGCAAATCACCGTGTTCTTGAAGTTCCGCATAAGTCAGTTAGAGTGTATCTGCAGGTTTGTGCTAAATTCAGATATGAATATTATTTTGTTTTAAACAATAAACTGGTAAAAAACAGTGAGTAAAATACGGAGTACTTTTAAGACGTGAGCTGCCTGCTGCCTCCACCTAATTTTATACTTGACTATACGGACGTCAAACTAAAAATCTTTGTTTGCCTTGCAAGTTTGAGTTTGTGATTAGTTGCTATGTGTGTACAAATTAGATTGGAGGACATCAGTCAAGATCCCGCAAGCACCACTCTCTCTATAGGAGGTGTCATACAAATTTAATAAACACGATTTCCACCAAATTTTCTGCAAATTGTACTGTACGAAGCTTATAACTGCTTTTGTGTGAACGTACAATAACCGGAAGTGTGACCTTTCCTTTTTAATCTGATGCCTTGAGGCTAACAAATTTTTATTGCTAAGTGCCTTTACTCTTTTAATTTAAAGATGATTTGTTTGAAAATTTGAGCAAAACAAGTGGCCAAGAATACAAAAAGTACAATTCCAGCTGCTATCAGTCACTCAGAAAAAACCTTTGCTTAAGCTTGCCAAGAATAATTCAGGGATGCCGTAGACCTGTGTAAACTGATTTATTGTTGATAACTTACTTTCATTTACAACATCCTATGTGGGCATTTGAATTTTTTTGCAATTTCTTGGTCAAATCCCCAACCCTCGGGACTGGAAAATAGTTCAAATTTGATAAAATATCCCTTTTTGGAGATAAAAAAAACTGCAGCTGAACAAAATAATTAATTGTGAAAATCTCCATAGAGGGGAGAAAGGAAGTGTTCAATTGCCGCGCAAATGCCTGCCCCCCCCCCCCCCCCTCGTTCTGTTAAGCCTGTAGCAAGCTCTTGGGGGTGCTCATTTTCCTGCCTCGCCACCAGAGTGCCTGGGAGAGCTTGCTTGCAGACTGTATCATGTTTTGTGATTCTTATGACTCAGTTTTTTTAGGGTACGCGTATGTTTAGGCAGAGGTACAAAATTTCTGATTTGTGTCTATTTTTGGTCATGCAAGTGTCATATATTTTGTGGTAATGTGATTACATAGTACGTAGACATTCACACAATGACCTCAAAAGATGACACTCTAAACCCCAAGTTCATGTATCTTGTATCTAATTAGCCAGACATTCCAGAAGTAGATCACAAAAGTGGGGGGGGGGACAGGGGGGTCACAATCTCCCGCCTCCCGTACCCCGTTCTCCCGCCTCCCGTACCTTTTTGTCCCTTTGTCTCCCGACTCCCGCCCTTTATTGTGTTTCTCCCGTTATCGTGTAAATGATGCTGTTTGACTCCCTATTCAGATTCTATTAGGAGTGCTTTGGTCTTGTTTAAAATAAAAAAATGTGTTGTAAAAAATTGTGTTGTAATTCGAACACTCAGACGAACGTCAACTCTGGCACCTATATTATTACAATATACGTGTTGCATACAAACCCATAACCACCTTACGACGTCTGCTTACTAAGGTCGAGGACAAAGACAAACCGGAGGACTGCCAGGCTTCTTACATTGGTGAAACCGGCAGAAACCTTAGCACGCGACTGACCGAACACAAAAAAGTGACGAGGAATGGTGACGTCAACAATCACATTGCTGAGCATCATTTACAGACGAAACATCAAATTGACTGGTACTCAGACTACTATCAACGTCTTACTTTAGAAAGCTGGTTTACTAACTTAGAACAAACGCCACTGAATCGTAGCCAACAGTTACCAGCGCCGTACAAACAACTTATTGACGAGATCAAGCAGAACTAACTACGAGAACGACTGGAGAACTGACATTTTGACTAACAACAGACGACTGTTTAACTGTGACAATAGACGGATCGAAACGCACCAATTATATCCTCGGAGACCCAGGGGCAGATAGAAGGGGCGAGGGAAAGTCTAAATGGGCGGAAAATAACGGCACGAAGAAAAGTAAAGAACGGCGAGAAGAGCCCCTGGGGACAATGTCTTACCAGACCAGTTCCAAACGGTCGCCGCCGTTCTGGCTTCTGATTGGTGCCAGAAAACACATTGTCCCCAGGGGCTCTTCTCGCCGTTCTTTACTTTTCTTCGTGCCATTATTTTCCCCCCGCTTAGACTTTCCCTCGCCCCTACTATCTGCCCCTGGGTCTCCGAGGATGCACCAATTACTGATTACGAGTCTTCATAGCCAATAACATCGTGACGTAATTGACCAATCAGATCAATAACCAGAGTATAATACCATCAACTGACGTGATACAACTCACTTTGACTCTGAAGATGACTACGCACAGGTTGTCGTAGCCTGCGCGCAGACGATATCTAAACTCTGATTAGTACCGTCTGCGAAGCAGCGGAGAGATCCTTGTTCTGGACCCCCAACGGACTCAACGAATTACCGGAAGTGCGTTTCGAATTTCCTTTCAACCTGATTGGCGATCACGACAAACAAAACAAAGCCCTTTTTTAAGGTGGCTGAACACAGTTTTGCGGGCGGTCAGCGGTAACTTGCGTGATTTCGCTTGTTTTAAATTAGACAAACAAACATGGCGGCGAAAAAGCAATGGTACACAGAAGACGATTTCTCAAAATCTACTCATTAAAATTTTGTGATACTTGGCAGAATTTTTACTTTTATCGTACTTTTAATAATAAGAACTTTAAAATGGAAGTTGAACAGACGAATTTTGTGACGCATTTAATAATTACAGTACAATCATATTATTGATTATCTAAAAACCCGTCTGTTAAAATTTGGTCAAATAAGTTTCAAATGGTAATGATTAATCATAGTACGCTGTGTGCAAGTTTATAGGAAAATCTAATGAGCGAATTTTATGTAAACTGAGCAAAAGTGGAAGTTTAAGGTTGTATTCAATCGTTCATGTTGCCATGGAAACTACGAAAACGTCACATTTTACCTGCTAGTCAAAATCTTTTATCAGTATATTTTTCACTTGCCAAGTTTCAACTTGTGAGCTGCAACCTTTCTCTTGCCACGATTTGGCAAAGGACATATACTCGCAAACTGCCAAAACTGTGTTCAGCCACCTTAACTGGCCAATCGTGGCGCGTACTCAAATCTGGGTACACAGCTGGAAGTCCAGAACAAGGATTTCGGCGCTGTTTCGCAGACGGAGTTAACCAGAGTTTAACTTCGTCTGCGCGCAGTCTAAGGTTGTCGAAACGTCAGTCACTGTCAACAACAACAGTTCTATTCAGGACTACGTTCACCCGGACGATCAAACTCAACCTACTTTTGAAATCGAACCACTCCGCACTTTCCAGCGCAATCAAATAATTGAAGCGCAATTACTTCGACACAAGTTTACACCACGCGGCAAAATCTTCACTGACAGTGTTTTGTGAGCTACAGCCGTAAGGAGCGAGCTCCAAGGAAGGTCTTCCATGGAAGGATTTTTCCCCACCAAACCGAAAAATACTAAGACCGATCAAAATGGTCTTTAACGACATTTGACCTGACTCGCTTTGTCGTTCTTACGGAGAATTTCGACGGCTAGCGAGACAGACGAGACACTGACACGACTGACACAGTCGACACACGTGTACATATATCATGCTATCTCATTCATGTCCTATGATGTAAGCGACTTGGAAAGGTTTCCAATTTCACAGGAAGTAATGCCGTTTTTTTTTTATCCCGAGCACGAATTTTCGTTTTTTTTTTACTTTTCTCGTGTATTAAATTTTGCTTTAAGCCTCGGAAAACGTTAAATGGAAGTAAAGAAACGTTATGTTCGTTTCTTTGACTGGAAGTAAGCAGTAACAAAAAAAAAAGCTTGACTTTTTGAATTTCTCTCCCGCTTCCCGCCATCGTAGAGATCCCGCCTCCCGCCCTTTCTTCTCCCGCCTCCCGTACCCCTCCCGCCCCCTGTTCTCCCGGGCTCCCGCCCCCCTGTCCCCCCCCCCCCCCCCCCACACAAAACTCAAGTTAATTCATTTGTTTCTAAGAGTAAGTGGCATAGCCCCAAACTACAATCCTCTCCTTGAAACACCTCTGGAAAATACCTGATGAACTTTTTACCTTTTCTACTAATTCATATAGTGCTGCTTTTCCTTCCCTCAGTGTTGGTTTCACATGATTGCTAGACCATAAACGTTTGCAAAATCAACATTGCAGGGCAAGAGGCGAAAAACTCGACAGGTGTTTCAGCAACTATGACTGAGAGCTTGCCTTGAGTAGCGGCATAACCTTTTCTTCATTTGTTTCTTCTCCACGCTGATGTTGCGTAGAATAGACCCAGCCAAAGATAAAAATGTTTGTGAGTGAGACAAGGAACTGAGAGCACTGTTTTGTGCTAGACCACTATCCGTTTATCTCAGTTTTACCTTTACAAAGCTGTTTATAAAATAGTTAATAAGATAGTACGCGCGCTCTGATTGGCCGAGAGGGGTGTTTGAATGAGAGTATGTAAACATGGTTGTGACGTCAAGATGTTTTGCTTTTTAATACTCAATCGAACGGAATCGACCGTGACTAAACCGCACAGCACCCCTGCTTATAGGTTTAGCCTGCACACCTGGCGCTTTCTGAGCCAAGCGAGGCAAATACGCGCGAAATACCGTGTTTGCCTCGCTTTTTGGCTCATAATGCGACAGCAGTTGTTCAGGCCAAACCTATATGCGCGAGTTTCTCTCGTGAATAACTATAGACAGTATGGCGTATGTTTCACGACCTTCATAGACCTTCATTCCTTTATTAGCTTGGGCAGAAACGATGAACATGCCATAGGTAAAACGGCGTGATGGAGATAGGCGGTTTCTGATATGATGTACAGCTGCTGGTTGAAGAGGGTTAGAATCTACAAAAGAATCTTTGATAAAAGCGCATGGGTGTCAGTACCAAAAGTAGAAGAAAGAGCGGTAATACTGACAGGCCTAGCTTTGGAGAGGCAGGTGTTTTTTCAGCTGGCTTGACTTGCCTCTCAGGCTCAGTGCGGCGCAAGAATCCTAAAGGAGAGAAAAGAAAGATTAACCGTACGATTCTTTTATTATTATAAACAAAAGCCGGTCGGCAGAACGGAAGTCCGCGGTTCCTTTTCTCGATTTCGTTCCAAAGAGCCGGCCTGTAGAGAGAGACGCCCAGTATAAGAAAGAATACTGAAGAAAACTAGTGCGGTCAGCGTCGCGGCAAAGTGCAGGTATATATGCCTATAGTAATGTGTTGAAATCACTGAAGTAAATTTTTGTACCACAAATTCCTTGCATTCGCAATAATACGTAAACTTAATAAGCATACGTAGTGAAAATTTTGAAGCAAGTCTCGTGGTAGGGGAAAACAGTTTGAGTTATCTTTGCAAAGCCAGCCATTTTTTTTTAATTACGTAGTATCATATCCAAGGAGGAAATGCAGCCGTGGGGCCTGTAGACAGTCGAAGTATGTTTTATCTTGTTGTTCAAGTATTTGCCAACCTTCATACATCGTACATAATCTTACCATATATAGGGGAAACACAGCAAGCTCTGATGAACATTTTTAAAGTTTTCCAATGATTTCTTTACATAGTTGAAAATAAAAAAAAGGTGGCATAATGAGTATCACTTTACATATTAATCAAAGCATCAAAGAGTATTTTTCGCTGATTGTACATGTGCAATATGTAATGCTTTCTTAAGTGCGTGGGTTGATTTTAATGAAAATAGGAGGGAAAAGCTATGGGGACGAGCTTGCAATCCAACAAGGCCAACACGTCTTACATGCAGGAGGAAAACAATGGTACTTTACTACTTTTCACGCTTCACTACTATACACGCTTCCCATTTTCTGGGCATCGCAAATCATTCTCTGACCGGTGGCCAGTTTCTTTAGTACTCATACCCGACGAGGAGGAAATGTAGCCGTGGGGCCTGCAGACAGTCCAAAATCTCAGTCCGTATATGGTTATTAAGTGCAATGTTCTACCTTGAGTGCTTATGATGGTTCATCAATAAATTTTCATCCACTTGTAAACCAAAAAATATATCCGACCAGGGTAATCCGGCGGATTTTCGCCGTGGGTATGGCTACTGATCCGATGGATTATAAGCTCCCCCGGATATACAACTAACCCTCCCTTAAAATGTATTGAAATATATTCGGTTTGTTATAACGTTTTGAAGCGTAACTAACAAACCAGTAAATCCAAAACGTAAAATTTTGATCAGCACTGATATAGCTTGTTTAATTTCGAAGCGCTTTTTCTACTCCGGTTTTTTAAGCCCCCTCGGAAACAAGGCTTTCCTTTATAAGCATTACTAAAACTCTTAAGGGTTAGGCCAAACGTCAAACTTTTCATGAGACGAACCAATTAGTGAGTTAAGTTCGTGAAAAGTCCGACTTTGACTCAGTTAAGTTCGTCTGAATGGCCGCTTTTATATCAGAGGACAGAGGACGTTTTTATACTAAGGACGCATTTATTTATCCGTCTGGACGAACGTAGTGGGCAAGCATTTGTAGTTCGTGGTTATGCGTGCGTCTTAAGTATAAAGACGGGCACAAGACGCATTATGCGTCTGAACAAACCTTCCTACGTCTTGAACGACGCACTACGAAAGGTAGTTCGTCTGGACAAATAATGCGTCTTGTGCCCGTCTTGACGGCAAAATGTTTGTCCAAGTTCGTCTAGACGGACAGTGCGTCCTCAGTATGAAAGAAAGTGAACGCACGAGAAAATGGTCTCCAGGAAAAACGTCGATCTTCATATGCGGCAAACTTAACTAAGTCAAACTAGTAAGATAAAAACTTGAACGTATGATACGTTCAGGAGAAAATGTATTACAGATCTGATTCAGTTGATTGGTTTGACGCGTCCTAAGTTCGACGTCTGACCCAACAGACGATCTTGACTTAATTTAGGTCGACCCAAATTAGAGTTCGGTTCCTCAGTCTCATGAAATTAAAAGTTCGACGTTTGGCATGGGCCTAAAAAAAGCCCAGGGCTTTGTTAATGTTATTCCTCGGAGGATGAAAGGTATACGATTCCCTGTGTAGGAGGAGAAAAAAATGGAATAATAATCTTAGCAAAAAGTGTGGTCGTTTTCAAAATGTAAATAACATTGGAATAATATATTTAAAAGTGTTACGAATATCTTTACGCCTTCTTGAGCAACTTTTATTATTGTTTGAAGCTGTCACCCTGGAAGAGACAAACTAAAGAAATCATTTACTGAAGATTTTATAACGTCTGGCTAACAGTTCCAGTCTGTAAATACGCTGTCATAGTTCGGTTATTTGCATTTCAAATGCCCACTGCAAAAGTTTCACATATATATGCTCTAATATCGTTAATTTTGACGACCCTATTGACAAGCTAGGATTAAGAAGCACAACGCGGACGTAGTTTGTGTAAAGAACCCCCTCCCGTCACCGATGTTGGACACGACACAGGGGCATACAGCCAACACGACAGTTTCCTCCTAAATGTATTAAAAAGTTTTTTTAGGCTCTCGATATCCAGAGTACTCTTGACTTTAAAAGGTCAAATTAAATCTGAGGTTTGCCCTTGTAAACGTGATTCTAAATGAGATGCCGTAATATTCATGCCATAAAATCAAAATAAACAATGCTAGGAGCCTCATAGGCCCCTGGCAATGCGCAATAACTGATGGGAATGAACTTTAAGTTTTACGAACTAAGTCAGCTAAAGATTATTCGCTTTATTCCTTTCGAATTCCTTTTCTTTCTTTATATCCGATCCAGGTTTTTAACGACAAGTCCAACTAGCAGGGTACCTCGAACGAAGAAACTCCAAGGAATAAGATTACCTACTGGTAAGTTTACTTTCTACAATTACTTTCTATCTTTCCAAAATGTGACATCGCTATCACACTTCTTTTGGAGAAACATTATTTAAGTCGTTAGTTTTTAGTTAGTATGACGGATGAAGAGCTACCATGTAGAAATACTGGCAATAAATCGTTATTATTATTATTATTATTATTATTTATTATCCTACAAGCGGTTGCACCGAAAAAGCAAAAGATACACGCAGAGGGACAAAAAGCGCTTTTTCGCCTTTTCCCACCATTTCCGTGCATACAATTATTCACACTTGATTGGCGGTGTGCGCACTAGGATCGCTAAGCATCATGGGCGGTGTTCAAAATCTGATCATTTGTGTCAAGATGGCGTGGACTGAACGTCGCGCCGGAAGCGACTGTGGAGACGAATATTCGTTAAATACGTTGTAGAAGTCAGAGATTTGCTTTTGTTTTCTTCCAGAGACGTCTGAAAAACAAAGGCTATCGAACTGTTGGAGAAAAACAGTGTCATTCCGTTAATAAGTGTATTTTGTTCGTAATCACTCGCATGCAGTCGGTGAATAGAAGAATAAGTTCTTGCTTTGTTCTATGCTTCAGAATGAAAGCACTGAAGGTAAGAACCTTTGTTCGCCGAAAGTTTTGATTTCACCGTCAGATTAGTGCAACTAGAACTACGAGGTACTTCGACGGGTTCTTCATTATTAGCAAGACGAATTTTAAGCTGGCTTGTAAACAGACTGTTTTGGGCCAGGTTGTAGAGGTCGCCTTTGGTTGAATTATTGTATCTTGTAAGATTATGAATGCTTCCTTCTGATATAAAGATAGCCGTAAAAGGTCCTAAACAGTTGCCAGGTACTATAAGAGAAGTTTAGGGGGTTAGCTTGACGGGGATTTAGGTCTTTGTTGGCACCCTGTTTGCATTATTTATTTCTTTTACCATCTGTATTCATCGCACATGAAGTGAATAAAAGTATTTAATTCAGGGATCTTTAGTCTTAAATAACAAGCAGCAGCCAGTAAAGAAATACAGCAAATTTGTATCCTTGCTTTCTATTACCGGTGTCAGTCACAGAATGTAAGGTTTGAAATTGAACATGGCATACTGCATTTTTGATTACCAATCCTCACACAGTCAAACTGATTAGTTACAAGAACTGAGCCTAGGAGTCATTCACATGTCATCACATATTTTATGTCTGTTAATAATAATATTTTTAATTCAAAATGTGAAAATCTTTTCTGTGTTTACAAATCTACTGTAATCAGGAGCATCATGCAGGGAGACCCCTTTCCTTTCTTGTGATCCCCCCTCCCTCCAACTAATTTTGTTTAATTCAAATATTGTGTCATATGTTCTATTTAGGTGCAAAATTTTTGGTAAAATGTGTTCACTTTTTATAAATATTGGCTTTTTGATTAGTATTTCGGTGGTGTCATTTTATAGCAATGGAAATTATTTTTCCTTCCATGTTGTTGACATACTTCAGGCTTTTGGGTTAGCAATATAATTACTATGGTGGATCCTAGTAGTACCCCATACAAAATTTTAAGTATGTTTTTGGTATGTCCAAGGTATTTCTAAGGTGTGTTGTAAGTGACTCTAGTATGTTTTAGATATGTCATTTCTCAAAACATACCTAAAACATAGGTTAAAAACATACCTAAAAAGTACTTAATCTTTTGAATAATCAAGACATACCGGAACCATAACTTTGAGACATACCAAAAAAGTAGGCAATTTTCTTGGAGGAGATATGACATACCAAAAACATAGGTCATAGGCAAATAAAAAAATTTAAGTGAGATGACATACCAAGTATATACCCCGATAGACATACCAAAAAAGTAGCTAAGTTTGTTCAAGGAAAATGACATACCAAAAACACAGGTTACAGACATACACATGTACTATGTTTCACAAATATACACTCAAAAACAGGAATTAATTGCTGTCGAATTCTCTGACCTAATCGCTTTCAATTTTGTTGGGGGCAAGCCCAACATAAAGATGGTCTAAACCAATGTCAATAAAAACGCATTTATCGAGGATTTGAGAAACTGGAATACAAGTAAGTGTGAAGTTATGTCTTGCAACAACAACCAGATGACTATAGCAACAGCTCCCGTGTGAAATACCAAAAAATTCATTAATCAAGCAACTCATATTCCCTGCAGTTTGTAATGAGAATCCATAGAAATTCATTAATCAAGCAACTCATCAACTTGTTAACCACATGTGTTTAAAAGTTTGCATTTTTATTGGAAAGAAAAATAGAAAACATTTTAAAGCTTTTATAAAAAAAGCATAAATAGTGAGTAAGCTTAAATTACACAGACAATGCAAAAGTATCTTACACTTGCTTTATGTTCACCGACGCTGAAACTTTCCAAGCGTAAGAAATGTTTTTTACATGTAAAGAGAAATGTTTTTGGGCGCTTCATAAAAAAAATGATCCTTAGAAAAAAATAAAGGAAGGAAATTGGTTTTTAGCAGGGCTGTCTGCTATTTATCTTGCAAAATCAGTGTTGCATTTAAAATATGAAGAAGATCTCTATTTTATAACAACATGCAGCCGCTTCAATATATTTATTAACTACGAATGATCCCACAAGGGCATTACTCTTCTCGATATCAAAGTGTCTTTGGTTGAGAGCTGAAATTCATTTCCCTCACCTGGAGAACAATGCAATATTTCCTCTCACTGCTTTACTCTTCGAGAGCGTCGGAATAGTGCAATTAACTCTGAAAAGGACCACAACTTAAAGCCTTTAAAAACAGACATCTTCCTCGATGATGCCTTCGATTTGCCGCCATGTTTGGAGCTTGAACTAGCTTCCAGGCCTCTCCGCCTAGTGACTTACGCGATCACGTGGGGCTTTTGAACCAATAGAAGTGTGTAGAAGATCAGTTTTCTTGGTTCAAATCTTTAGGCGGACTTCTGTGCAGTACAACAGTGGTTTGCAAACGAATTGTCTTTATAACGAATGCATCCGAAAAAGATGTTCTTTTCAACGCAAAATATTCACTTGTGAGGGTTCTTACTTTTGGCTTGTTTCAAAATCGACAGCATTACTCAGCTGGATCGCGCATTAAAGAGAAAGGTAAGCTTAAATGTGCACAAACTCGTGTTTGGTGATCGACGTCGCTCGATTGTCTATGCTAGATTAGAAGAGTATATTTTCGGGTGCTATTTGGTCTTTATAGATGTAGTTGCCATCTTTTTTGTTTATACAGATATGGCTGTGGTCTTTGCTGCAAATTGTCTTCGGAATCCTTTGAAATAACTATTAATTCTGGCGGAATTTGAAATCGAAGACTTCGATGTGGGAAAGTGAAAAATAAGTCTTAAGAATTTTCATGTCTGCTAAGTAAAAATTAATTATACAAGAGACTGATTTATTATAGTTATGACCTGACGCCATTTTTCCCCAAGGATTAGGTAGGACTTGGCTATAACTAAATACCATAGTGGTTCTGATCGAGGAAATAATTAGAACTTCCCTTTTTCGTGGCATTAAATAAGGCCATGTTTACAATACATACTTACGATTTATGCATTCAAGTATTAGTTTAAGCTTATTTTTCTCTGAATTGTGCATCTGTTAGCCAGTGTTACTTTCCTTCAAACGCCAGGCCAGCATTCCTTGCTTTATATTAAATCTAGGTTTGTGATTAGCTCTTTCAATGTGATTGCTATATTCTAAACTACATGTAGTCACTAGTATAATAGTTCTTTGTGGCTGCAGGGCTGGTAACCGGGCAAGGTTTTCAAAACACTTAATGACTCTCAATAAATTTCACAAAATCGAAAAATCCCAGCTAATCTAAATTATCATGTCAAATTTTTGACCAGAAGCATGTATATAACTCTCATGATGCACAATGCATGTATATATATGTGGGAGAAGGTAATTGTCTTATGTATGTTTTAGAATTTATACTTTAAGGTACCTTTTTTGGTATGGACAGTGTATGAAGTAGCATATTTAACAATAATTATTCCTTGAGCCTGAATGGGCTCTGAGTCAAAAATACCCCATGAGGCTGGAGGCCAAATGGGCTATTGAGTCAGAGGCCATGAGGAATGATTGTTTTAATAAAATCCAACTAGTTGGTCAAACATATCGAGCCAAAACAACTTTAGCTAGCAAAACGCAATTCAACCGTTATTGTTTTGGTTTTCACAGCCAGTGCTTTTCGCTACTAGTGAGCTATAACATATAGCCTAGTAGTAGCTCAACCAATCAGAACACAGCATTGATAATAGGCTACTAGTTGGATTTTACTAAATAAACATATGTAACATACCAAATTTAAGTATGTTTTTTGTATGTCATATGTATGTTTCTGGTATTCAACAGCTACGTTTTAGATATGTCATATAAGATATGTTCTTGATATGTCACTGGTGTGTTTTTAGTATGTCATACATACAAAAGTCATACATTTTTGATATACTAGTAAGATATGTTTTATGTAGGTCTCAAGTGGTATGTTTTGGGTACTTTTCTGGTATATAAAATTTGTTCCAAATACATACCTTAAGGTACTTTTTTGGTATGTCATAAGTAGCAGAAACATATCAGTGATATACCCCTAACATAGTAACTGAACGTATGTTCTAAGTATGTCATATGTATGTTTCTGGTATTCAACAGCTATGTTTTAGGTATGTCATATAAGATACGTTCATGATATGTCACTGGTGTGTTTTTGGTATGTCATACATACCAAAGTCATACATTTTCGATATACTAGTTAGATATGTTTTATGTAGGTCTCAAGTGGTATGTTTTGGGTACTTTTCTGGTATATAAAATTTGTTCCAAATACATACCTTAAGGTACTTTTTTGGTATGTCACAAGTAGCAGAAACATATCAGTGATATACCCCTAACATAGTAACTGAACGTATGTTCTAAGTATGTCATATGTATGTTTCCAGTATGTTAAACCATACCACTGACATACCTTGTACATACTAATGACATACCCAAGATTTCGTGTGGGGTACCCCCCTTTTTTCCACTTTGGATAATATTATTTCCTTTCCCGTCAACTATTTTTCCTTAGCCTTAGTTCCCCACGTTATTATAAGTACATCCATGAGATGAACTGTATTAACTCAAGCCACCAAGTATGCAAACTCCCTTGATATAAGTGTGTTTTAGAACAAACAGGTTGACTGACCTCATTGTATAAGCGGTATGTTTCAAATTCCTCTAAACTATAATAGTCAAAACATCAACCCACATATGCACACACTAGTCTTACACAGGAAATTATTAATTTGATGCTCAAGTGTAACCAGGATAATGTGTATATCCCATTGACTACAATCAAAGTGCAAACTTAATGATTCCTTCATTACACTGCCCATGCATTTTTTTTTACCAATCTTTTTCCTTAAAGGGTAGGTGTTTTCAAAATGTACAGGGTTTATCTGTATTAATTTTTAACGTAAATATTTTTTCTAATTCATTTAATGTCTGCAATTTGTATCTTTTAGGAAAAAAGATTCAGGTGTTTTCATTGTACTCTCAGAGGTTTCATATACATCACATCCTCATTTTACTGGGTGCATGTACTTCGTTTGTTATTAATCAGACTTTAAGGTGACAACAATATAATGGGCCTTTTCTTTTCATTGATATATTTTTTATAAATCTGACATTTGTTTTGTGCAATCGTCCACAGGCTTCACTCTCCTTATACCTTAGCGAAGAACAACCTTTGTAAAAACACTTAAGACTACTTTCTGTCGTCAATAAGCACTATGGTAGCAATAAAAGCTCTCTAAACAACGGGTTCAAATTTCATGCTCGTAGAGGATGTATCTTCGCGGCCCGTGTGTTAGATTGTTATGGGAATATCGATTTTTTTTCTTCACAGTAAAAGCCTAAATAAGTATACGTTTATGTAATCGTGGATAACCTTCTCTGAAAAGAACTATGTCTATCGAAAAATAAAGCATATAACCTGGGAAATTTCTCGATCTTCGCCGCCAGTCTTGAAAATTCTACGTCCGCAATGCATCGCAATCCCAGTGCGCACACCGCCTGAGGAAAGGTAACATGTAACATGATATTTAAGATTTTCTCAACCGTATAAAAAATGTAAATTTCCAGCAATAAATACAGTCGACTCCCGTTAACTTGAACCCTCTATAACTCGAACCTCCCGCTAACTCGAAGCAATTTTCATTTCCCTTCAAATCATTTTCTATACAAATTTACCCTCGATAACTCGATCGAGCTCCCGATAACTCGAACTTTTTTCTATTTCCCTCGAAAGTTCGAATTCTCGGCAGTCGACTGTATCAATATTATTTTGCTTTAATGTGAAAGACTTACAACCGTAAAAATAACACTGATGTACGGATCATTAAAGCGCCCTTTTTTTATTTTTTTTGATTAGCAGTATGTTATGGTTCAATCGCAAGGGCGAAGCCACCTGTGCGCACGGTACGCACGTGCTTACCTGAACAAGTCGAGGGTGAACAAAAAAAAAAAAAGAAGCGAATAATGAAAAAAAGGAAAGGATAACGATAGGTAAAATATGATTATTTTACGTTCACAGTTTGGTTCAATTCATTCAACAATGGACCATTTAATTTTTAGTTTTACTCTCAAATGTCAGCTTCCAGAAAAGAGACGCGTGATTCATTGGTGGACCGCTGATATTCAATTATATGTTTAGCTTTAAGTTAGGAAAAGCTATTGACGTGCTTCAGTCGATGAGTCCAAAAAGACGATAAAGATTTTTTCAGTTTACTTAGTTACGTCATTTCATATACAGTAAAAACGCCTTTTGAGACATTGGGCAGGGGGTGGGGGTGTTGGGATAAGGGCATTTGGAGAATTGTGCGTACCTCGGGAAAAAATCCTGGCTACGCCCCTGAATTGTATAGTGGAAATTTCCAGCCGAACAAAAAGTTAGTGAATTTTTTTAAACATGAAATAGTGACAATGTTCAGAACAGCAAAATGTTACTAATTTCAAAATCTAACGTTAGTTTTGCAATGAGTTACAAAGGAAGAAGTTTTTGAAAACAATTGTGCAAAGCTTTTGCCCTAGAAAAAAAAAATCATGCACCGAAATATTTGCACCTTTCATCTTCACTCTAGTCATTGCAAACTTGTATGTTAAATATTGACTGTCAAATCTTGTTTGTTATTTAGTTGTTGATAATGTATCTCGAAAAGCCGGCTGCTTGAGCAATCATTTCCAATTTTCTTACGCCACTTTACGATATTATGAATCGCAAGGAGCATGTGGCCTTTTTTCCCCCTTTCTTTCTAGCTGGTTTAATTGTATTCCGTCGCCTTTATTAACACTCGCTTTCCTGTTGTTCTATTCTCTTTATTTATGGCCTCATTGTCTCTTGTGCTTTGCCGGTGACTGAATCTATGCAAGTATGGAGCGAGGAAAAAAAATATCTTTTAAGATTTCACTGCTGCTTCTTCCTCCCTTCTTCAGTCCATTTGTAGCAGTCAGCTTCGAGGCATTTCTTCTAATTCAAGACGTTTTCGTTTCCATCAGTTTTACGTGCCTAGCTCTCCGTCACTTCTATATTGATTACACGTGCGCTTGTAACTTTCACCCTTCATTACTAAAGTGGAACCAATGTACTGATCAATCCAACTGGGCTTGAAACCACAACTGGGGTAAAGAGCACGCCGGCAAGATGTTGTTGTCAACAAATTAGAATTACAAAACCGATAAGAAAATTTGAATTCTACCATTGCCAATGCGTAGCCCGTCACAAATCAGCCTGCAGATGAAGCTAAACGCTGTTGTGACCTTGTTTGAAAATACATACGGTGCCGAAAATATAACAGGTCCTGACGGATGAAGACATATTAAAACGACGCTGATAGAACTACTCCAGTGCACCTCTGTTGCCAAGATTCTAAGTTTAGACTAACCACAGAAAATTAAAAGTACACACACTCAGACCTGCTATTCTTTATTGAATTTACACAAGAGCGCTTTCTTTTAGTTCACATACCGTTTAGTCAGGGTAGACTGAACTTTCGACTGATCCAAGTGTAAAATAGACAACAAACATCGCTTGATCGCGGTCAAACAAATCCCTTGATTTGCCCGCTTTGATGTTTACTTGTAACCTAAGTAATCACGCGATATTAATTTTCCCAAGCAAATTCTTGTCAAGTAGCAGTTACCGACTGTTATTGCGTTCAGTGTGTCGCAATAAAATCAATGGAATTTTCTTGAGGCTGAGGACTGAACGTAATTGCACAGCCTGAAAAGCTCTGTGAAGATTTCTATGGCGTGTGATCCCCGCCAAAATTTAAGTAATCTATTTTCGGTATATCGCTAAATGGTGGCCTGTAAATTTCTCATTTCCCCCGCAAATTTTGCCCTGTCTTATCAAATCCGACAACACCAAATTCTATTCCATGATTCTAATTTCGATAATACCAAATTCGATGTCTAGACATTAAATTCTATCAGATTAAATTCTATCCCGTGTTCCCAAATTCGTTTGCACCAAATCCTATGCCGTGTACCAATATTCGATGCCTCAGTCCACATCAAATTCTGTCACACCAAATTCTGTAGGTCACCCCAACTTATACTCAGTTTCAGCAAATTCTGTTCTATCGTATTGAAATTCAGTGGGCACTTATTCTACCGACTGACAGCAAAATCTGTCACTGCGCACACAAAATTGCAAAATCCTGGTACCCAATACGGCCGGGTTGTGCCTAAAAGGACAGCCGAGAAGTACTAGTAACGAGTTTCTCCGATTCGGGCCGACTTCGGAAATTCTCGAAAACATCCAATATGGCGGCTCAAGCGTGGTGAAAACTGACAGCCAAAGGAGCCGTTTTATCTCCAGAGAAGCGTGATTTAGGGTATTGTTGACGAGGTTTGCGTTTATTGTGACTTTTGAAGAGTTCTTGGTCTTATATAGTAAGCAATCCATTTATAAATGTCTTATCAGTTAGTCTTGTCCCGCTGGCCAGTATTACCGAAGAAAATAATACCGTCCAACGGGACATCCTAAGTTATAGCAACATTTGTCAGGAGGTATATCATATCTGGGTTTTTATTGTTAAACGGTGTTGTAGAACTGGATTTCTGTAGGTTTCTACAAGCTTAGGATACTCTATAGGAATATTTTTATTCATAAAAGTGGCCCTGTCGTTTTGGCCGGTATTACCGAAGAAAATAGTACCGTCCAGCCGGACATCCTGAGTTTTAGCAACATTTGTTAGAAGGTATATCATATCTGGGTTTTTTATTGTTAAACAGTGATTCTTTAGTTTTCTAAAAGGCCAGGGTAACCAAACAGGAAGGTTTTTTTATTTCATAAAAAAAATGCCTTGTCCTTTTGGCTTGTATTATCTAAGGAAATAGTACCGCCTAGCAGGACATCCTTAACTATGTCAGCAGTTGGTTGGATGTACTTATCATTTATTTACCAGTTTAAGTCTTCACTCTCAACAGAGTATTGCAGACTGCTTTAAATAATAAAAATTACAACAATGAATACAGCAATAACATAAAATTACTAATTAATAGGGAAGATTACACAGGGATTGCCTAAATGAACATGGCGAAGTAGATGCTATAATTTCTGGTGGGAGATTGTGCCACTGTGCAATTGTCCTAGGATAAAAAGAGTATTACTACATGGCATGCATACACCTTATTAGATGGTTTAGCATATAATACGTGCAGATATTTTGCGAGTTGCATAGTATTTTTCCGAGCCCGCAGGGGTGAGGAAAAATACAAGCAATGAGGCATCGAATATTGGTGTACGGCATAGGATTTGGTGCAAACGAATTTGGGAACACGGGATAGAATTTATTTACCCTGCTAGCAGAGGCTTTTCCCTTGTGTTTCTCAGCGTTGTACTGCCATTCTTTTCGTGGTTTTGGCTGCTTGCGTTTTGTTTTGGTTGTTTCTGTGCCGAGGAAAAGACCTCTGCAGACAGCCGTTTGGGATTCCTTACTACATGGCATGCAGCTTGTTATTTTTACATTGTAATACATACCTTGCTCTCTGAAGGCCTATTTCTGCCAGCTGGGGACAGCTGAACAAAGATAGTTTTATTCATTCCTTGTTGTTGTAATCACCTAAGAATGTCCACCCAAGGGGGCACTCTATAGGGAGTACTCAGGTATGGGGAAGTGCAAAACACTTTTTCTGGTTTGACATTTGAAATCCAAGGATAACCGTATAGGAGTGATTTTTATTCTTGAAAATTGTATTGTCCTTTTGAATGGTGAAGCTAAGAAAATAGTACCACCCAATTAGCTCAGCAAGCTTGTGTTTAATTTTTCTTGGTTTATCTCTTTTGATAGTTTGTCGAAAGTTAATTTTTTATTTCAGGTACCGGTAATTTTTGTTTCTCTCTTGTTTTTGGGTATGGTAATGTCTGCTAATGACTTTAAAACAAATGGAAAATTACCTGAAATAAAAAATTAAAGTCATCTTTAGATTTCTTGTGTTACTAAATTATTAAGGAGCACAATGAGTTTGGAGGTGCTTTCAAGCTTTATTTTCTCCACTTGTCAGCAATAATTGGCAGTATATGTGCAATTGTTTGGATCCAGGAGGGGTGGATTGAGTGGCTAGCCACCCCTCCTGAGAACAGCCCAGCCAAAAATATAATATTTGGAGAAACAAATGAAAATCGTGGGACGCAATTTCAACCTTTTGAAGCCAACCAGCCATTGTCCTTCTTAAATCCTGCTTTGGATAGGCATTTTTTCCATCATGTGCCACGATTTTTCGATTTCACCCAGTCCCCAGAAAAAGTCGCTCTTAATACTTCTTTCGCAGATGTAAACTGATTCAGGTAAGAAATTTATCTAAATAACCGTTTGAAGCAATTTCAAACTAAAATTTGAAGAAATTATAATTTCTTTTAATTGCCCCCACTGTACACGTACGAGAGGTTTTTCCCGTCATACTTTTCCTGCCCATTTTGTAGGTTTTCTATTTTGGTATTTTTATGGTTTTCTTTTATTTTCTCTACTCCTTCATGAAAATGAAGGCCTAAACTGTTTGTGCTAGAGCTCAGGCATCTATTTAAATGGTTTTCTGGCCATTCAGTAAAAAAAAATTGCCAAAATGTTGAAGAAGTCTGAAAGATGACCGAACAAGTGGTCAAAAGTGAAGACCTTAGAAGACAAACCAAGAAGTGGATGGCCGTTTTTTCACAAAATGTGTGAGAAATATTATCGAAAAAGCTGTAAGTATATGCGTAACAATTCCACGAAACAGAATGGTAAAAAAAATTCAACTTCACATTATCGATCAAAGTTTCGAGCACAACGGTGTGGGGATAAGTTAGGAAAAAAGTTGGAAGGCTTTGAAGAGAAAAAGGCGGTGCACACTTCATGCAAGCGTGGTGTCAGAAAGATTTGCCAATAACATACTAAGTTTTAAAAATTTTTTTTTTTTTAATAATAAGTGAAATTTAAGCAAATAAAAAATCGGAACGAACTTTTGAAACACCCTGTAGTTAATATCCAAGGTCTTAGAGTCAAATTAGACTTGTAGTTCTAAGGGGGTAGAATACAATGACACTAACTTCTTTTCATCAACAGTGTCTGAGCTTTTAATACCTGTTTATAGTTGGGCATTATCCCTCTGCTGAGGTACTCTGCAAACTAATCAGCAACAGTAGTTATGTATGAAAGTTGTTGTGATTGATAATACTTAAAATTTCATATTCATTTTGATGGAATTGCATAATGAATCACTTTCCATTCAATAATCTTCATTGCAAAGGTGATGAAATAGCAAAACCTACCGTACAGACAAAGACACCACAATCAGCTGAGTTTAATTGCTGTGGTACATTCTGTAATAAAGAAATTTTGAAAAGAACTTGTCACTGATGAGTTTCTGTAATTTCCTCCATGAATGAAGAACAAAGCATATCCTGTTATGAAATTTGTTGACAGTTGCAATGTACTATCTATTTAGCCTAGCTTCCCCATCAAAGTTTTCAATTACATAACAAACTGTAGGCAAAAATTATATTTACATAGGACAGTAGGAAGATACAACAAAGACTTAAAGCAACACAGATGGCATAAGTACAATTTTAATATAGATGTCAGGTGTATCACTCTGTACATGGCTTTAACCCAACTGACGTGCCCTCTTGGCGATTTTAAATGGGTGCGAAAACGACTGGTGACTTTTTTTCTTTCTTTTTTTTTTTAATTCACATAATGTAAAGAAAAAAAAAGAAAGGTACCTTCATTTGAAGAGCCTCAATTTATACAACAAATGGGTCTTTCTCTTAATTTCGGAGAGGGCACAACCTGAATCCCATATACCCCCTTAGCAGCCTTGCAGAGACCTAATTTCTGGACAAAGATATTCCCAGAATCCATATCCCAGAGGATACATTCACTCTTCTTTATACCTTTCTCATATATACCAACTCTCCTGGATATGGCTGCACTGATCTCCCGCTCTCCAGGTCACCGAATCTCCCGGATAAAATGGACTTCTTGTCCTTTTTTTTTTCAAAATTCAATCTTTTTTAGTCATTTTTAGTTTCTGGGAAAGAATGAAAGCGAATTTTGATAGCACGTACCTCATGTAAGACTTCACACAATTCCCTTAGGCGGCTGGGTCAATTTGGGGGCGGGGTGGGGCAAGGTAAGGTGAGGGTGGGGTATTGGGGCTGTTGACAGGCGGGGGAGGGGGAAGAGTGAAAAATAGAGAGTCTCCAGAATCTAAAACTGAGGTTGGCATCTCTGCTTTCCTTGACAGGCAATTTCCCATGCTGCCAAGGTAGGTAGGTTTTTGGGTATGGTAATGTATGATAGTGAGTTGAAAACAAAAGAAAGTAACATTTAGACCAAGGATAAAATTGAACCACAATTTCAGTCTGGAGAGAAAGGAGGGGGGTGGGGGAGGGTTGAGAATAGATGTTGTTGTTGTCACAAAAAAGATCAAACAGTAAATAGATAAGGGACATTGTAATGAACCTTTTTTAATAATTTTAAACAATCTTTCAAAATAAAATTTAAAAAGAATTTAAAAAAATGATATACCGTAATAATTATACTGCTGTCACAACCTATTTCAACTACGGGGTACGATTTGTTTTGATAGTGCCAGCCAGAGAGTACAGCCAACTGTACCAACCTTTTTTTCTCTGAGTTATACTGACCAGTCCAGAAACAACACCCAAAATTTTTTAAAGAACATGAGAATCTCAAACATTGCAAAGTATAATGTAAAACCATGCTTCCCTGGCCATGAAATGGCTCCTTTGGCTGTCAGTTTTGAGTACTCCCTATAGAGTGCCTCCTTGGGTGAACATTCTTAGGTGATTACAACAACAAGGAATGAATAAAACTATCTTTGTTCAGCTGTCCCCAGCTGTTAGAAAAAAGCCTTCAGAGAGCAAGGTATGTATTACAATGTAACAATAACAACCTTTATTTTTCCACTATTATGTCATTTTACCATATAAGGTCAAGAGAACAAGCAAAATACAAGGCCGTAATAAACTGTAGTGTCCTGGTTTAACCGGTTTACACCAGGGCAAATACCGGCAGATGCAAAAGGAGCAACTGCGGCTGACAGAATCAGGATGTTTTGGATACTCTTACTAGAAAATAGAAACCAAAACAACATTTTTGTTTTGAATTTATGGTAAAATAATTAACCTCTCATTCAATGGTTTGGTATATAATATGCGTGAACATTTTGCTCATTGTGATTGGATTCTCACATGCAGATGGAATCAGGATGTTTCTGAATACTCTTACCAAAAAAATAGAAGCAAATTGTCAAATAGCAATTTTTTTTGTAGTGGAATAATAAACCTCTTATTTGATGGTTTAGCATATAATACGAGCAGACATTTTGCTCATTGCTTGTATTTTTCCTCACCCCTGCGGGGCTCGGAAAAATACTATGCAACTCGCAAAATATCTGCACGTATTATATGCTAAACCATCTAATAAGATGTATGCATGCCATGTAGTAATACTCTTTTTACCCTAGGACAATTGCACAGTGGAACAATCTCCCTCCAGAAATTATAGCATCTACTTCGCCATGTTCATTTAGGCAATCCTTGTGTGATCTTCCATATTAATTAGTAATTTTATGTTATTGTTGTATTCATTGCTGTAATTTTTATTATTTAAAGCAGTCTGCAATACTCTGTTGAGAGTGAAGACTTAAACTGGTAAATAAATGATAAGTACATCCAACCAACTGCTGACATAGTTAAGGATGTCCTGCTAGGCGGTACTATTTCCTTAGATAATACAAGCCAAAAGGACAAGGCATTTTTTTTATGGAAAAAAAAACCCTTCCTGTTTGGTTACCCTGGCCTTTTAGAAACCTTAAGAATCACTGTTTAACAATAAAAAACCCAGATATGATATACCTTCTAACAAATGTTGCTAAACCTCAGGATGTCCGGCTGGACGGTACTATTTTCTTCGGTAATACCGGCCAAAAGCACAGGGCCACTTTTATGAATAAAAATATTCCTATAGAGTTTCCTAAGCTTGTAGAAACCTACAGAAATCCAGTTCTACAACACCGTTCAACAATAAAAACCCAGATATGATATACCTCCTGACAAATGTTGCTATAACTTATATTAGAGAGTCCACAATAGGGGTCCTCAAATCCCGCTTTCCCGCCTTTTTTTTCTTCTGAATCCCGCCATCCCGCTCTATTTTACGCCTGAATCCAGATCCCGCCCCATTTTCTTACGAGATTTTTTGCTTGGTTATTGAAATAGACGTTATATAAGACTTACCTTCTAACAATTGTCAGTTTTGATGGTCAAGGTTCTCAACATCACAATAAGCGACCGTAACTTTATTTTCTGTTTTGCTTATTTTTTCGTCCGAGCATCGGTACATTTTTACTTCCATATTTTAAGTCCTGTATTATTGGAGTTAGGTAGATTGATGTTATCTGTCTGTCTCACAATGATTCGACTGCTTTGCTGCTAGTTTCCATCAGGCGATGAAGCCAATTTTGTCAATTGTTTATGTGGAGTGTAGGAAAATGTATATATAAACACACAGGTTGTAAAGACTGAGAAAATGGTATCTTTAATGAAAAGATAAACCTGTTATTGAATCGAATAGCACGACCAAATGCAGACACCCTTCCAAGCAGGAAGTTTGCTTCTCCATCCAAAGTGGCTACCCTACCCTACCCTACCGTAGCGCAGGGCACAAAGTCCATTGATATTCCAGGTTCCTGTATATACAAGGATATTGTGGTCGTTGAAACTCAGACTTCTCTTGAGTTCTCTTGAACTCTAAAACTCAGGTCGACTCACCTTGACTGTTTCTTTTACGACTTTCAAGGTCTTCACTTGCCTTGAAACAAGAGCTCTAAATATTTCTTTCAGAAGAAACGCATTCCCAGTGGCACCTTTTTCGTAATACAGAGCCACACAATTTATGATGTCTACCACATTGTCGTGATTGTCCACCTCCATCAGTGCTGGTGTGGCCATACCGTGGCCAGACTTACTTAACAAACCCTCAATTCAAAGAATCGTCCAGGTCCGACAGGTCCGTCCAGGCAAAAGCAGAAAAGGTCAAATCCGTGAACAAAACAGGAATCAGTGCAGATCAATGCAGGATCTTAATGAATGTGACTTCTAACCCCAGTAATTTGATACCTCTTTCCAAGTAACGAAAACGATGAAAATAGCAAAACCAGAAAAGACGAACAACACACAAAAAGGATAATTTGACAGGCTTTACTTCCTTTGACACTCATAGCTTGACTACAAAGGCGGTATACACACTAAAGAACCGCTTTTTTTCAGTCAACGCAGGGGGCTCCAGGTCAACGCTAATAAATTTTTTGTCAAGACAAAACTAAATTCCCGTATCCCACTATTTTTCCCTTCCGATTCCCGCATCCCATCCCCATAAAAATAGGAAATCCCGCTCCCGCTGGTTATTAAAATTCCCGCATCCCGCTTCTGTTTTTAGCCCCCATCCCGAGTATCACCACGAAAAATAGCCCAATCCCGCATCCCGCCAAACCTATTGTGGACCCTCATATTAGGATGTTCCGTTGGACGGTATTATTTTCTTCGGAAATACCGGCCAGCGGGACAAGACTAACTGATAAGACATTTATAAATGGATTGCTTACTATATAAGACCAAGAACTCTTCAAAAGTCACAATAAACGCAAACCTCGTCAACAATACCCTAAATCACGCTTCTCTGGAGATAAAACGGCTCCTTTGGCTGTCAGTTTTCACCACGCTTGAGCCGCCATATTGGATGTTTTCGAGAATTTCCGAAGTCCGCCCGAATCGGAGAAACTCGTTCCTAGTACTTCTCGGCTGTCCTCTTAGGCACAACCCGGCCGTACTGGGTACCAGGATTTTGCAATTTTGTGTGCGCAGTGACAGATTTTGCTGTCAGTCGGTAGAATAAGTGCCTACTGATTTTCAATACGATAGAACAGAATTTGCTGCAACTGAGTATAAGTTGGGGTGACCTACAGAATTTGGTGTGACAGAATTTGATGTGGACTGAGGCATCGAATATTGGTGTACGGCATAGGATTTGGTGCAAACGAATTTGGGAACACGGGAGAGAATTTAGTCTGATAGAATTTAATGTCTAGACATCGAATTTGGTATTATCGAAATTAGAATCATGGAATAGAATTTGGTGTTGTCGGATTTGATAAGACAGGGCAAAATTTGCTGGGGGAATGAGAAATTTACAGGCCACCATTTAGCGATATACCGAAAATAGATTACTTAAATTTTTGTGGGGATCACACGCCATATAAATCTTCACTGCGCTTTTCAGGCTGTGCAATTACGTTCAGTCCTCAGCCTCAAGAAAATTCCATTGATTTTATTGCGACACACTGAACGCAATAACAGTCGGTAACTGCTACTTGACAAGAATTTGCTTGGGAAAATTAATATCGCGTGATTACTTAGGTTACAAGTAAACATCAAAGCGGGCAAATCAAGGGATTTGTTTGACCGCGATCAAGCGATGTTTCTTGTCTATTTTACACTTGAATCAGTCGAAAGTTCAGTCTACCCTGACTCAACGGTATGTGAACTAAAAGAAAGCGCTCTTGTGTAAATTCAATAAAGAATAGCAGGTCTGAGTGTGTGTACTTTTAATTTTCTGTGGTTAGTCTAAACTTAGAATCTTGGCAACAGAGGCGCACTGGAGTAGTTCTATCAGCGTCGTTTTAATATGTCTTCATCCGTCAGGACCTGTTATATTTTCGGCACCGTATGTATTTTCAAACAAGCTCAAAACAGCGTTTAGCTTCATCTGCTGGCTGATTTGTGACGGGCTACGCATTGGCAATGGTAGAATTCAAATTTTCTTATCGGTTTTGTAATTCTAATTTGTTGACAACAACATCTTGCCGGCGTGCACAGTTGTCCCCAGTTGTGGTTTCAAGCCCAGTTGGATTGAACAGTACCGTTGATTAAGTGGAAAATGCGGGGTGCGGAAAAGGTGGGGTGTAGAAAATGCGGAGTGTGGAAAACGCGGAGTGTGGAAAATGCGGAGTGTGGAAAACGCGGAGTATGGAAAATGCGGAGTGTGGAAAATGCGGAGTGTTGAAAATGCGGAGCGTGACAATTGGAGAAATAAAAGTTTACAAAACGGAAAGTTGAATAGTGATATTTCTCCTTTATTTTTCGATAAAGATCAGACATATACATGGTAAATAATAGTGACAGGCCATTCACAGATCCCGCAAGCGTGTCGCATGAATGTAATTACTTATCAACTCGTAGTGTTGAAGAGATTGACTACAGTTTGGCTCTAACCAGTATATCTCTTAATGAAATGCCTCTCTTATACGAAATAATTGGTTGTTCGGCCGTGTCAATATCGCTCTCAGCTACTATCACTCCCTTAACGAAGGCCAAAGAGAAGTGCTGGACACCTTTGGACTAATAATTAATATTGTTAATTCACAATAATTCTATACTTATTATTTATTTTGAAGAGTTACCTATATTTCTTTTAACGTATAAATACCGTACAAAATTCGTTACCAGTCTCTTACGAGCGTCAATGAACTCGCCAACCTAACTAAGGTGTCTCTATTGGGATATAACTTTGTTTATTCCCTGATTAAGGTCTTTAACGTAGTATAAAGAATTCGTCATGGTCCTTTTGTGACCACAAAGGATCAATTATGAAGGTTTCTCTGTAAAGTATTACAGTGCCATGAGGTAGCAGTTCTTTTGGACTCCGTACTTATGTGACAGTGGAAAAATCTGCATGAGCTTTCCACTCTCATATGAGAGAATCTATTGAAACGAGTTGGAGGTAAAAAGTCGTGTTATTGTCATACTACGCCTTTTGTCCGCAGCTGAGCAGCAACATCAAAATTGTTCAAAATGAAGATTTCAGATCGTATACAAGTACGTTATAATTGTTATATAATCAAAGAATACAAAAGTTCGCTATAAACGTTTTTAGGTTCAGTGCGTTTAGTATTTAGTTTTTTTTAAAAATAAAAGTACGTTATAGTTGTTATATAATCATAGAATACGAAAATGCGCTACAAACTTTTTCAGAAATCAACGATTTCAGGTTCAGTGCGTTTAGTATTTATTTTATTTTTTCAATTATTGCGCAATTCAAAATAAAGATTGGGTTGAATATGCAAAGTGTCTTAACTTTCTTCTTTCTACTTGATATTAAAGTAGGAGATCAGAGAATGATTTCTGATTGATCAATTAGCTGAAAGTTGTACGCAAATCCTAATACCGACGACGCTAACAACGCATTTTGGGTTGGGTTCGAATCTGTCCAGTTAACTTTTGATATTTTGCCAAAATGTTTTCCTAGCTTTCTTCACAGTACTACAGACGTCGATGTTTGCTTTTTAAAGACAATTGTGTGTATTTCATGTGTATGCTTTTTAAAACCGACTCAAACAAATCTTGTTTATAAAAACTCTTATCCATTCTATATTTGAAGTACAACAATTGAACTAAACTAAACTAAACTAAACTATCAAACTAAACTTTCCACACTCCGCGTTTTCCACACTCCGCATTTTCAACACTCCGCGTTTTCCACGCTCCGCACTCCGCACCCCGCATTTTCCACTTAACCAGTACCGTTTGGTTCCACTATAGTAAATAATGAAGGGTGAAAATTACAAGCGCACGTGTAATCAATATAGAAGTGACGGAGAGCGAGACACGTAAAACTGATGGAAACGAAAACGTCTTGAATTAGAAGAAATTCCTCGAAGCTAACTGCTACAAATGGACTGAAGAAGGGAGGAAGAAGTGGCAAATATTTGGAACTGACAAAGCAAGGCTAAATGGGTAACTGTTGTTGAAAACTCCTTGCGATAACAATGCTGGATATTTTGCCTAATTCTTATCTATGTCAAAATGTTTTTAGTATCATCAACTAGAAGCTTTGCGAGGGTGACTTTATATTGCACACTGCTTGTAAACGGAACGAACACAAAAACATATTGTTGCGACGATTTGTAATGCCCGTCAAACCCACTTTTATTTTCACTTTGTTGAAGCTTCTATTTAGCCTTATTTGGTCATAGATGAGCAAGTTGGTAATAATTGAGATCTGACCGAGAGATCATGAATTTCGCACGGCGTTGTGATGCCCCCCCAGGGTGAGGGCACTTGGGTATTTTTTGGGTGGGTATGTGCCGCCTGGGACTCCAAATTGGCACCCCGTTCTAAAAAAGATTTCCCCAAAATTGATACCCCGTTCTAGAAATGGGCCAATTTCTTATACTCCTTTCTAGAAAGTTTGTAAATTGAAATAGCCCTGTTTTTTAAAAAGATATTTCTTTATTTGTTCGACTTATACATCAAATAAATGCTTCTTCATAATCAGCAACAATTTTAAGCAGAAGATAAAGCCTTGATCCACAATTGTTTTATTTCCCATCTTATTAAATATTATACCCCGTTCTAGAAAACGCTTCTAAAATGGATACCCCGTTCTAAATCAGGAGCTTCAAAATCACGACCCCGTTGGGCGGCACATACCCGTATAGGTTATGTATTGGAGTACCCCCCCCCCCCCCCCGGGTGTAGTCCTTAAGTGCTATCAGGCTAGGCAATTTTGGTTTTCTCTACTCTGTTAACAGGGATGCATAGTATTAGTCCTTTGTCAGATCGTTAGTAAGGCAATAAAATATTTGCTGTCTGGTGTGCTTAACGATAGAAACTGCCAGATTTTCACCCCCTCTTTGATTTGCTGTGAATTGCGAAAGTTCAAGTGGCCTTCCGTTTCGCACAAACGTTTTTGCTAGCCAGAGTCCAACATTTCCAACAATTTAGCCAATCATGATTTATACCTTCAAAATATTGGGACGTTGATAGTAAGGAAGACCAAGAAAGACCGTATCTGAATCATGTCGGCAAAAACTTACAATTGCTTTTATAACGCCCTCATGGGTAGCTATAGCCTGCTCACAGTCCCTCTATTTTCACTTCAAAGTCCGTCCGGGTTGCGAGCCACCTTAATGAGTATTTTATTTTGCCCCAGATCTCTGATTCGCCCTTGGAAAGGGCAGCCACTCTACTGAAAAGCAATTCAAGCGATAACATGTCAGTGAATACAGCGGAATGGTCCTTCTTGGAAACAGACACACAAAATGAGAATTGCCATTTATCTAGTCAGCAATCAACACCTTTAACAGAAGAGCCTCTAGGACTGCCAGACAGCTTTGTGATGAGACATACGAGAGACGAGTCTCTGTTGCGAGAATTATCATCTAGGTGTAGACAAGGAGGTTTAGTTCACACTGCATTACCAAGGAGTTACCAGGTTATTACACAAAACTAGACTTAAAGATTTACGGTTTCTGCATCTCATAAGATTTAGCTGGAATGTTTAGTTTGTTTCTAATCCACACAGTGTTTCTTATAGTCTGTTAAATAACTTAATACTAGGGTGAAGTCTGGAGTCGGCAAGTTCTGACGAATGGAAACCCTCAGAGTAAATGTCCGGAGCTCTCCCTTGCTTCTCGTTAACCGTTTGCAACGATTTCGTCCGCAATATCTTGTCTCGACTCTTGTGGTAGATTGATTCACAGTCAGGCCCCTTGAATAAGAAAAAAAACTTGCGAATGGAAAGCTAACAGGTAAAAAAATCATAAATAGATAAGGGCTGGTGGTCCACCACCCCTCTTCCACCAACCCCGAACCAAGGTTTTGAGCCATATCGCTCTGAATGACATTAACTAAGCGGCCTTGCCTGCCTCCCTCAAGGAAAGCTGATTGTTGTTATTACTGTTTTGCAGTCTCATTATTCTACGACGCAAGTAACGGAACAGCAAACGATTGATTCTTTATCGGATCGTACAACTTCAGATCGGCTCTTGGCATCGTAAGTACAAAGCCAAGACAGATTTTTCATCCTCCTTGTGGCGCACTTGATTGGTCCAAGTACGTCTTTTAACATGGCCTAGATCAGTCAATCAAACCTTGAGTGTAGTCTTTTTTCGTGTTTAATATCGTACTGTATTATGCTTGCTTTGCTTTGAGGCTGTCCTCAGTCTTTTGCACACAAATTTTGTTTTAACTCCTTGTCTTAACGGCGTCAAATAAAGTCTGATTTTCAATTTTATTAAAACAGAAACCAGTTACGTGGTGGCGTGAGGAAGGGTGTGTTACAATGAGGGATGTGTTTGGTTTGTTTTGTACTTAGCTCTGCGCTATCAATAATTTGTTCTCTCAAAAGTGTTTCTATATTGGTTGAATTTTCAATCGTTGGGTATGAATATTCTTACTGTGGTTACTGATTCTTATAATGGACAATTAAAGAAAAGATTTCGTCTCTGTTACAAAACAGCCATTTTTATTATTTTGGGGAAGGGTGGGATTAATGGACAGTTATTTCTTGTACCATCGCAGGCTATCGAAGGATAGCGTTTAACCCCTAAGCTCTTCCTGTCAAAATCAAGTTGCTTTTATCATTTCCTTGCCCTAGATTTGTGAGGAACTGATTCTTTTCCGTTGCTTTTACCTTTTAAGAATAAGAAGTGTCCGCCTATCAAGTCCTCAACAAGAAAGACATGCCTCTCATCTCGGAAATTCTGATGATCGTCTAAGAGCTGATTTCGTAGCAAGGCATACAACTGACCTTGCACTCCGGAGGGATCTGTCTCCTAACTTCAATACGGCTCCAAGTCCAAGGGAGGTGAGTAGAATTAAAATAAATTAGTAGTTGAATCAAGGACAATAGATCTTCGAAGCTTTCTCTGTAGAGCTGTGTCGTGCTGTGGCTATGGAATAGGTCTCAATAATTATCCCGAAATCCAGAAAGAAAACTACACATATTAGTGAGCAAGTTGATTTACTAACACCAGTCTTGTTTTTGGGCTGAGCTGAGGGCAACACCCAATTAAGAATTACCTTCCATTTATGTAGGACGGAACTTCCAGAAGGAATTTGCGTGTCCCATTCTCCCTTCAACGGGGTCGAGTTTTGTAAGAAAGGGACCGGTCATTTCAGGTGCACGTGGTCTAGCGAACAGGCTTGGAAGTCGATTTGGAGCGAACACGAAATTAGTACGTGGAGGTTTTGACCCTAAATCTACGCCCAATGATTATCTAAGTACAGTATTCTATGAGGTAGTTAGCCTGTGAGGGAGCTGCAGAAACAAAAGCCTATGGACTGTCTTCTCTTAGGGAATATTCTCTTTGTAGATCGCCCCATCAAATAGAAACATGATAATATTGTTCACTTGGATAGTAAGAAGGGATTTAAATGCAATTAGTATTCGACATAAATAAACTGAAACTTAATTTACTTTGCAAGTTTTAAGACTGGCAGACAATTAATTAGTCACATTGTGTTTTACTGCCTAGCCTGCGAACAGCAGACGCATTTCCGGTCGTCAATGCGTTGAAAGTCCCAGTTCACGAACTCATGCATAAACCATATAATAGTAGTTAGTTGGAGGTTTTCCCCATGTAAGGAAATCCAAGACACAGTCTCAGGATTCAAGATTTTTGCGGATTCCAAAATCTGGATTTTCTTATGTGGGGCGGCGATGAAGGTGTGCGGTATAGTCCTCTTCAGAGTCAAAGTTCGTGTCGTAATGACTTTTACGCGAAAATGCTATAGATCCTTGTTAGATTTTGAGAGGAAATAAATGATGAATTTGTGCTTTGGACAGAATGAAGTTGTTACGAAGGATAGTTTTTCGTGGCTTTAATTTCGTCGGAGGAAACTTGAATGTACGTTCTTTTTGTTCTTTGTTTAAGGATAACAGGCGCAATCTACAACTCACAGAACTCACAGGACCAAGGCGTTCGACGTAAGTAAAAAACACTTTACATTGTAAAAAAAATATTTCTTCTGAAGTTTGTTCTACCTGCTTTGTCTAATACTAGATGAGGCGCGCTAGATTTGCTGCTGAGAAGTTCTCGAAAAATTTGAAAACGGTTAAAATTTTCTTTAAGTGAGGAAAAGAAGAGTTTCTTTTACCTATCAACTGATCTAAATTAAAGAAAAATAAAATGCGACCATTTTAGTCATTACTTCCTCCCAAATAATGAGATGCGACTCTTCCTAAAAAAAACTCATATTTTGTTTGCAAGGCCAATCGAACACACATTCAAATTCTTTAGCTTATAAAAGTTTAGTGGTGACATTCCCTCTGGATGCTTCTGATATTCAGTGAACTGGGAGGAGGAGATGGGAAAATACTGTGTCCATTTTGCCGCAGATGCTTGTACGTACGCAGTCGCAGTTTAGGTTTTTTCCGACCCTGGTCGAGACCAGAAACCAGGCTCCTGTTGTTCATATGGCATGCAGATAATGCTATCCACTGGATAAATCTCTATCCACTGGACAGTAAAAATGGTTTTCCTAACCATCCTCTGGATAGTGATTTATTCGGTTGCCCTGGCCGGTCGATAGCGATATCCAGCTATTGCCGTCTAACTGGGGCCAGAGATCGGTTTGGGATCGTTCACATGTAAATTTTGAGTAGAGACCAATTATTTTGTAACAACTAGTAACCATTTGCTTTCCAGATTCATCTGTTTACGTTGCGGCCGAATTCCTGCATTATAGCGTCAGGTGATGTTGGTGTTCTTGGCTCTGTGTCTTGAGAGAGAATGGTTTCCCACTCGTCTTGCTCAAGAGATAATTTATTCAAATCTGTCTAGCTATTCCGTTCCTTTGCAAAGTAAAGGTCAAGCTAAAGTCAAGGAACACTGCCCCCTTCATTTTGGAATCAGAATGTTCCAATATTAAAATGGTTTCTAGAAGAAATGTGCAATACACAACGCCGAAACCTTCCCCCTTTTTAAAGTTCGATGTGAATGGTATATTAGTGAATATTTTCCATTTTTTTACAGTTTTAATATTAATTAAGAAACTACCTAGTAGTTTGTAAATATATAGTGTTCTAAATCAACCACAGTGTATATGTTACAGGTCAAATTGATTCCAGGTTAATTTTGATTTAATCTAGGTTGCATGATTCTCAATTTCCTTTCGCCCAAACTCATGAATAAGCAGGGCTAGGAGACAAAGGAAATTGAGAATGAACCTAGGGTTAAAAAAATTTAAACCTGAAATCAAATTTGGCCTGTAACATACATAACCCTAGAATTCACTCTTCCGGTTCTCAGTGCTTTTCGTCGCTGGTGACGCCCGTTTCGCGATCGACGCCACAGAGACGAGCGAGGAGCATTGAGAGGCTGCTATATCTGCAGGATAAAAGTAGTTAAAAAAAAAACATCTTAGTTTGTAATGAAATGTATTTTTTTTACAGATTTTGTCTATATTGCTAACTGACGACTAGTTTATTTGGGGGTAGAGGTTGGGTGGGGGGTAGGGGGAGGGAACTGACCTTTAAGAATGGTATGGCTCGGGCTTTATACATTCTGTTAACCCATAAAAAAGACTGTTTTTCAACGTTCTGTAGTAGGTGCTCCAGCACTGTGTCAGCTGACTCGAATAAAAAAAGGGAAGGAATTAAGGGCACTAAAGGGCCCTAACCTAGTCTCCCTGTGCCACCTATTTCCTTTTTGGACTTGCCCAACTTCTCAGCTCACTCGCCACTCCCACGGAAACGTATGATAGGCGAGAATTGTTGTTTTTCTATACCACTATGAAATTATACGCCCAGCCCCACCCGATATCTTATTGAGGCGTCTATCCTCATCCCAATCCTCATCCCAACCCCATCTCGAACTCCTAAAAAGTACCTGGTACTATTGTCTGCATTTGGGTTTAACGTAGCCTGTTCCAGTTAATGTTTCTCTCCAGTTTCCTCCTATTTTGCCTCCCTTTTCATTTTCGTGTCCGCGCTTTCTCAAAGTTTTCCCACAACCTCGTCCCCGGAGCGCTTTTCCCTAATCAGTAGAGGCAGTGCTTAACCCTAATCTGTAAAGGCAGTGTTCAACCCTAATTAGTACGTTGTGTAAATTTTATGAGGTGTCCGAATGGGCTGAGGTCGATGGGATCTAATGATAGCCCCAACAAAATATACCTCATCTTGTTCTGAGATGGTAAAAGGCTTTTCACTGATGGCAAAATCGTTTCTAAATACTGCAACATTCTATCAACGCACCCCCTTTCCTTGTACCACGGGGGGGGGGGGGGGGGGGAGGGGGTTATGAATTTGCGTGTACGTCCGAGGGTTAAGCTTATAGAGAGCAGAAGTCGATTTGCCGCTGGCGTTATTCCTGCCTTGCTTCGGATTATCAATACTATGTTGATCAACGCCTTGTTGTGAAGGAAATCATCCTCAAACCAAAGGTGAAGTAGTATTAGTGATACTGGTAGTGATAATGAGCCCTTTTTCGGTCGATCGACCTTTTTCTCCACAAGAAGCCGAAGAAATGTATTCCATCTTGTTTCTCAACCGAAGTACTTGCTAATCAGTTTGTTACCTTTTTCGAAAAAAGATAGGCAAGATAACAAGCAGACCTGAAGTCCCTGAAACTCCTAAACTAACTATTTCACAGCTTCGATAAATCTTCATTTAACTGTAAAATTGAATGGATACCTTCTCTCCAAAATCGATCACTGAACTATCGAAAATTTCTCACACCATTATTTCTAAGTCTTACAGTATGGATCCTTTCACTGCCGCTTTACTGAAAGAACACCTTGACTTGCTTCTACCTACGTACACTATGCAAGAATTGTGAACTTGTCGCTGGAATCTGGTCGATTGCCTTCTTCTCTGAAAACTTACGTCTTATCACCGTTACTCAAGAAACCTTCTTTGGATCATGAAGTCGTTGGTAATTATATAGGCTTATCTCAAATCTCAAAGCCATTTCTAAAATTATCGAGAAACTTGTGGCTGTACGTCTCCAAGACTATCTTGAATCAAATGAACTTAATGAACCTCTACAATCAGCGTACAAGCGATTTCATAGCTGCGAAACCAACCTGACTCGCGCTCACAATGACATTCTGCTTGAAATTGATAATCGTCACTGTGTTATACACTCTTACTGCTTGACCTGTCTGCTGCTTTTGACACTGGTGACTACGATATTCTGCTTGACAGTATGTTCTCAATTATACATCTTCTTTTGACCAAACAACGACCTAGAGTTAGCCAGCACCATTACTAAATTACAGGATTGCTTGTCTGATCTTGATAGATGGATGTCAATTAGTAAACTCAAACTAAACAAGGACAAAACTGAACTTCTTCATACCTCTACTCTAAGAACTGTTCTACAACGTCTCTAACACCACTTCGTTTTAGAAATGATACAATTCATCCATCCGACTCTGCAAGAAACATCGGCGCCATTTTTGACAGCGCTATGTCTATGCAGCTGTATATCAGCTTACCATCTGCGTAACATTTCCCGCATAAGAAAGTTCCCATCTTCAAAGACTACCGAGATTCTCATCCATGCTTTTGTATCCTCCAAGCTTGACTACTGCAATTCTCTTTTGTATAATGTGCCGAATATGCTTTGAAAAAGCTTCAATCAGTACAGAATGCTGCCGCCCGCCTGATTACGAACACATCACTCCAGTTCTGTCCGCTCTATACTGTCTTCCTGTAAATGAGCGTATTAAATTCAAAATATTGTCGCTCACTCTACACCAACAAGCAACTACCTACATTCAAGTTTTGGTAACTCGCTATTCAACGCCTAGAACTCTCCGGTCATCAACTCAATATGCCTGAATCCTGTTATCTTTAATATGAGGTCCTATGGGTCCAGATCCTTCGCTGTCGCTGATCCTGACCTATGAAACAGTCGACCTGACAACATCCGTTTATGTAATAGTTTAAGTACTTTTTTAAATCTCTCCTTAAGACTTATCTTCTTAGGAAAGCTAAATTATTGTTAGCATGGCCATTTTCATCTCGATTTTTTATTCAACTACTACTTGATTATTTATTCAATGGTTTTATCTATCTTATTGCTTGGAATGTTAATATTTACTTACTATTTACTTGGGCTCTGGAATTACGGACCATTGTTAATTGTCTAAATAAGAACCAGCTGGCATTTATTGACACCTAAGCCAAAGTATATAAAAACCTTGTTCTGTACTAATGAACTATTTTCTCCTAAAGGACAGAATAACTTTTATAAAAAAAAAATTACTTGGATTGGTTATCAATATGACCAATATGTTACAAAAGAAATAAAATGCTATTTGAAAGTTTAGTTTGCAATGCAATATGGATACTAGAAGAGAAATAAGTATAAACTGAGATGGAAATGTGGTTCTAGGCTTCAGAGGCTATTCATTGCTTTATTGCTTCTGAAAAGTTGAGCACTCTAGCCGAAGTTATTCCAACCAGTTCAGAAAAAAACTGTGGTTTAAATAGTATCAATGATATAATAATTTTGAAATGGTCGTTTTACAACAAGGAAAAAATGATAAAATTCCATTCTGTTTAAATCCATCTCTTCTTTCATATGAAGATTTTCATTTCTAATGTCTACATATAATAACCCTTGTGGTTTTAGTAGAATTTTGGAGGCAATAGTGAGTTTACGCAACAGGATCAGGACCGCAGGAAGAAAAGGACGATAAAATGCTTGTATGTGACAAGCGTGACAGGTTTATTACTTGCTTAGTTTTGTCATGATCGTCACTTAACGTTGCTTTTACAAAAAGATCTGTTCTGAAAGGCAGGTGACGTTTGGCGGAAGTTTTTTCAAACAAACCTATTGTCACGCTTGTCACACAAGGTTTGCCGTCCTCTTTCCTCTCGGCCTGTCCTTTTGCGTATTATAAAGTTCACTGATGAGGTGACTGACTGGTATGTAAGCGTAAATATACACTTGACATGTACAATGATTATTGTTATTTAATTTCAAAAGAGACTGAGTGGCTTGTTTGCTTGCTATACACTGAGATTTACACATCCTCAAGTAAGCCAAGGACCAAAACAGAGGGGGACAACTTAGGAAAATAATACTTGACCAGAAAAAAACAAAAAACAAAAAACACACAGTGGCTATAGGATATTTGGCCACTCCTCATTATTTGATTTAACAACTATTTCAAAATTATTACAGGCTTCATTTGGCGAATTGAGTATTGGCCGGTATTCGCTCGACAGCTTATTTTTTAGCTTCAGCGAGCTTATATTGATGTATATAATTTACAGCTATTTAAGCAATTATGAACTCAATGAATGATTGAAGCATTGAAGCATGAAATAGAGGAAAAAAGGGAAAACAAAAATTTTGGTCGTAGTAGCACTTAAAATCAACTAATGAGTTTTACCTTCGTAAAGTCTGTTTAAATTCTCTTTGATAATACAATGCTATACATAACTATATTCTACTACTTATAACATTTACACACTGTACGCTTGATTGAAGATAATTAATTAGCCAGAACGCTTCGTACGGTACATGTTCCTGTTATTACATGCCTTGGTGGTCAGATCAGATCGAGAGAGTGCGTGAAGTGGACCCTTAAAAGAGGTTAAAAACAATGGAAAGTCATTAAATTTCTTTGCCCAAAAAGTGATCGCGGTCGCTTACAGGAGGTGGTCAGTTAACAGAGGTTCCAACTGTAAGCAGGGCTGTCAACTCCCCACGTCTTCAAGTATTGAGAATTGGTGGGAATTAAGGGATGATAGATGACGTCATAATGCACGGCACTTACGTCGTTTGTGAAAAAAAAGCGCAAATGTTGGAATTGTAACATTTGACCTAACTGGTTTACTTCCCATCAATCATATTGTTGCTTATATTACAATGGCCTACCGGAGATTGTTAGGAAACGTTCGATATTGACAGTAAAATAGCTCAAGCAACGCAGAACATTTGAAATTTTATTGTCAGAAAGTCGAATCTACAAGAAATGGCAAATTTCGGCGATTATCCGGGAGATTTAAGACTCTAATCTGGAGACGACTGGAGTCTCCCGGATTATCGGGGAGAGTTGACAGCCCTGTGTAAGGTGTTTTGGATGGTCGCTTACGGGCCGGTGGTTCCCACATGGAGGTTCGACTGTACTGTCAAGGCTCTTTCGCAGGTGGTCTTTTGGCAGGAACTGGGTAAAGAACTCAAAGAAAGCTACGAGTATATATTATTACCATACAAAACACTCACAAAGAGGCAGCGAGGCCGAGCGGTTAGAGCGCCGGACCTGTATTTCGGAGGCCCCAAGTTCAAGTCCTGCCCTGACCGCCTTGAGCTGGATTGGTTCTCGGTAGTCCCGGGTTCGAATCGTCGACCACGTTTGTAAATTGCCAACTACTACGCCTCCGTCCAGTTTCCATTCTTAACGCCTTTATGTTTAATCCAATTTGTTTGTTTCAAGAATTTGCTCGGCCCCACTTGCTAGCATTAGTGCTAAAAATACTACCGAGGGTAAATAACTCATACGATAACTCATGATCACAAAATGTTGTAGGTGAGGAGCCCATGTGCAGGTGTAATTTACAAAAAAGTGTCATTATTACTGGAGAATATCAGAGAGAAAAATATGTTTTACATGACTTGTGCAATAGTTTCTTGGCGTTCAAGTATAGAGGAGCACTACAAAGAGGGGTTGGTGGGATTCATTTACAATGGCCTCTGGGAATCCCCATGGGGACTGCACCAACCATCCACAGGATTGAGACAAGGGTGTACAGCTCTCAAGCTTTATTTATTTCAACGCACCGTTACTTCACTTGAATAAAAACTTGATTTGGTTATTACGGTAAATACAGATTTAAATCGAAATACTACTACTATAATTACTACTACTACTACTACTACTACTACTACTACTACTACTACTACTACTACTACTACCACTACTACTACTACTACTACTAATGGAAACTTTATTTGTGTTTTTCAAAGTACAATTGTAAATCTCGCTACGTATAGGCAATTTACAAATGCTGCTTGAGACTGAATTATTAGAAAAAAACAAACAAACAAACAACAAAAACAAAACAAAACAAAATTCAAAGCAAATAAAAATAAAAATAAATTGAAATTGCATTAAGTCAGGGCTATCCCAGTTCCTGTTTCTACAACAAAAGATGTAATATGTTGCTCTAATGGCCATTCACTACAGAGTCGAGATGTTCCGTTATCCAGGTTTTGGATATATTAGCTATAGTGAAATGCCATGACAATTTAGATAGGACATAGCGGCTGTACAGAAGAAGTTTGTGTTTAGGATGTAGTGGCTTTATATCAATGTCATTCATCATGATCGAGTCTTGTACAAGAGAGGACAATTCACACACGTTGAAGTCAAAGAAGCGACCTAAGTAACGAAATGATTCACCCATTTCCACACAGGGAATTAGAACTCCATTGATCAACAGTTTGGGTAAATATTGGACAGATTTAGTGCACAGTTTCCGTATTCCAAAAGTAGAACATTTATCAACTCTTATTATCATGTTCGACCAATTACACCAGATTATAAAGCGGTTGATAATATGTTGATTTTCTGATTCCTGACCACTTATGACAGCGGCATCGTCAGCGAACTGGAACCAGTGGATGGGATTTAAGAACTTGAGGGAAAAGCCAGGAGTGCTCGGTGGAACCGATATTCAAAAAAGCCGTTCCTCAGGCATCGTGATGCTGGCTGGGAAGTATGGCATCTTAGATAAAAAAAAATTGACTGGGAATTAGTTAAGAATAATAGCTTGCTGGCGATTTTTTCTACCCAAATTATTTTTGGCTGGGGCTCGACACATAACGCCCACTCCCTGGCTCTCACACTCTTTTTTTATCGCCAGTTGCTGGCAAAAACTTCAAGCAGTTAACGCCCAGTACAACGCCGATCATATAACGTGCGGATGACATCTGAAACTGTTTAAATGAAAACTCTTCTAATGAAAACTCTTCTACGCTCCTCTATTCAATATCTGACAACTGGCTGTCAAGTCAGTACAAAATCAACTGTTTCATTCACTTTGCGCACAGACCGGTACGTCCAGAGAGAGAGAGAGCGGCGGAAGTTTTGAGCTGGCTGTCCAAACTGGAATGCTTTAAAGTTATTTCTTCCTCGTTCGGAATCGTGGTAGCAATTTTCTCGGGATCACAGCCTAGTATTGTTTTGTAACGGTAAGTGCTTACTAACACTTGCTTACTAACTCAATTTTTGCTAGTGACCGACAAAATAAGTATAGTTGTCTAGCATTAGCACAGTTGATAAGGTTTTCTTATTGAAATAGTCTAGTGTAGCTGATACATCGTACACCGGTTTTGTATTTGTTTGTGTTGTGCAAAATGGGGTTGACAGGCCTACACGACTCCCCAGCGCGTGTTCAAAATAGCCTTTTTATAGTTTGGCTCTCACGAGTATGTCTTTGAGCGGCCGCCCTCTTTTATAAGATACGAGGGGTGGTGTTTTGTAGATTCCGCTCAGTAATGGTTGTTGTTCTATTAAATGCCAGTTTTTCATGAGAATTTGTTTTAGGTTTGGTACTGATGATTGGTATTGTGTGACAAAAGGCAAGATTCGTTGGTTTGTCTTTGGTTTCTGTTGAAGGGCTAGTTTCCTGTCTTTGAAGTTCACCTCTGAGAGGGTTGTGTTAATAAGATCCTCTGGGTAACCCCTCTGTAGCAGATGTGCTTTGGAATTTGTAATTTTCTCTTCGAATATTATTTTGGAAGAGTTTGATCTGAGGAGTCGGAGGGCTTCCCTTTTAATAAAGCCTTTTTTTAACTCCTTGCGGGTGACGGGAAACAAAATGGGTATACTGAAATGTCTCAGTTGGTTTGAAATGAGTACGCACATCAAGGATTGCGTCTCTTTCGAATCTTTCCCCTTTGTAGATGTAGGTGTCCAGGAATGTTGTTTCCTTATCGGAAATTTCAGCCGTAAATTTGATCGTAGGGTGATGATTGTTTGCTTGCTCAATGAAATGTTCTATTCTGTCTCTGTTTGCAGTCCAGAGCGAGATGTCGTCTATGTAACGTTTCCAAACGAGCGGTTTAAAAAGGCTTTGGCTAAGGATTCCCGTCTCTACCTTGTTCATGAATATATTAGAAAAGGCGACTGCCATTTTCGTGCCCATGGCCGTACCATGTGTTTGAAGGTAGTTTTTTCCATTAAACTGGAAAGAATTTTCTTGGAGAATTAGCCTGAGCGCTCGTTTTAGTAGTTGCTTAGGGGTAGGAGGTTTGTTTCTATATAGAATATTTTGTATGCTCTGCATACCGTGTCTATTCCCTCCTCTTGCGGTATATTTTTATACAAGCTCGTAACGTCCATTGAAACAAGTATGACGTCCGCTGGGACTTTCGTATTTTCTATGAAATTGACGAAGTCGTTAGTATCTTTAAGATACGACTTTTGTTGATGATAGTTTCTCCGTTGGGCCATCACACCCTGATACTATCAGTCTGCCGACCGGGGACGGCTTGTGTATCTTAGTGAGGGTGTAAAATTCTGGAATTCGAGGCCGATTTGGTGTTTGGCAAAGCCAGTTTTTAGTCACGTCGTCTATGTGATCTCCGTTGTGGAGGTCTGTAATAAGTTGCTTAACTTTATGGTTTGTCTCAGTGACCATAGGTGATGCAAGAGGCCTGTAGTTGTCTTTGTTGTCTAGTAGAGACAACGATTTTAGAGAAATGCAGAAAGAAGCGCACCGTAAAGGGGTCAAGGATGGGCAAGGCCTCTTTGAAAAATACATGCCTCGGGCCTGTGTTGACCTGCTCAAGAAGAATGTCAGTTGGGACATGCCATACAAATTTACGCATCCCAGTGATTTGCAGTTGTTTGATGGCGAACTTCCTGAAAATTACAACAAGCTTGATTTGGACGTGGATGTAGGATCTCTTGTTGAAGACATTGCAATTGACTTGTCGAAGGATGAAGATGATGAGTGTGGCAGAATCTCAAACGATGACGAATCTTCCTTTGAGCCGGAGCAGGCAGACTTCGAGCAGGAACCAGAAGATAATCTAAAAGGGAATAGATGGATGGTCTCAAAGATGGAGAATGGAAAACTTAGTTACATCCACATCAGCCAAGCTATAAAGATCTTATTACCAAGAGAGTATATCGCAAGATGCCGACAGAAACGACACTGGGCCTCCAAATTTTTACCTGGTAAAGAACCCCTTAATCCCGAGCATGATATTATATTCGTATTTGGAAATGTGGCTATGAAGAGAGTTAAGGAAGGAGTCAACTGCTATTTAATGGTCCGTGTGGAACGAATTGTAGCGATCAAAGATGGAGCAGAGGTATTGAGCTTTAAACTAAAAGACAATCCACCAGTGCGACTGAGATGTGCCTTGTATAATCGTGTTAAACGCGAAGATGCAGTGGAAAAATACCAAGTTGGACAGGACATACTGTTGACGCCTTGGAGGTCAGCTTGTGGGATATTAGGCCCCGTTGAGTTGCTTCCCATTGCAGAACGTCCAGGAAGCTACTTGTTGCATGAGGAATCGAAGAAGTGGCTTAAGGAATTAGGCTATGTTCCATTTGGAAAAGAAATAGACCATCAAGAAGACGCTGCCGAGGTATCTTTCAATGATCAGGAACTTGAAGAAGGATTTTATGAAGTAGAGGAAATGTTAGGAAGACGACTACGTAAAGACATGGCGTATGTTAAAGGTTACGGACCGCAAGACGATATGTGGTTGCCCGCATCGTCGTTCAACAGAGCGGTATCCTTTCAGACGACATCGCGTTTCGGGCGAAAGAGACTACATAAAACCAGCGAAGCCAGTTCCGCTCATATGTTTGAGCCCCCAGCGAAGATGCCTAAGTCACCTTAGGAAAATAAACGTAACAAGGAAGATGTTAAGTCTAACAAAGATTACAGAGAGAAAAGTCAAGGGCGAGATGCACCACAAGTAAAGAAACGGAACGGACAAGATGCCAAGGATAACAGAGCTCAAAAACAAGCCCTCAATGCAGCTTGCGAGGCTAAACATAGTCAGCCTAAAAACAAAAGAAAACGGTCAAAACCTGAGCGCTCTGTAAGATCATGCTCTTGGCGAAAGGAAAAGGGCAAGTCGTCCCGGTCGAGTCTGACCAAGAAGGAGTGCAGGTTGCCCAAACCGAATCCCAACGTTATCATTCTGGGAAGTGACAATGACAAATAAAATATTCCTGGCTGGGGTTATGGTCCTCAATGAATTTGCTAGCTGGCAAAAGGGAACCTTTGGACTTTGTCTTGCTGGCTCTGAGGAGCGGCTATTTTTTTCCCACGAAAGTTAATTATTAACCATAAACCGCTTTAAAGGTGCCAGTTTGTTGTTCGGAAGCGAAATAAACCTTAATTGAAAAATTAGTTGTTGAGCACTCCTGAAAAGCCAAATTGACGGTATTTTTCAGATTTAATATGCTGTAGAAACGTGTTAAAACACAAGTTGAAGAGGAGTGGGCTTAGGCAATCACCTTGGAGTACACCACGACCAACAGATATAAACGGAGTGCGAAATTCGTTTGTAAGAATAGAGGTTTTGAAGTCAGTGTAAAGACTTTTCACCAGTGATTTGATATGATCGGGAATGTGGTGGTAATCGAGAGCGGTTTGAATCAAGTTGTGAACTTCACCAAAGGCGTTTTTAAGGTTCAAAAGAGTAATGACGAGTGAACGCTGTTTGGTACGAGCTTTGTTAACCCTTTCGCTCCTGGAGATTTTGCCGAAAAACGCGTTTTCAAGCTAGTCGAGTGGTTTTCTGGTCACTGTCAGGCTATAAAGAGCTAAAACTTACCACAAACCCGTTTACCGGTCGTACACTTGACGGCCTTCTGATCCAAAAGCAACATATCAGCTTGCGAAGTTCGGGCATGCGCAGAAAGCAAAATTTCGACAGTTTTTTGGTTTAAAAGTGACACAGCAATCTTGACTTTTACTTTCCCTTTCTCTCCTCCCCTCTTTTTTCGCCTTTCTTGTTCATTTTTTTTTTTTCTCTTGCTGGGCATTTAGTAGGCTTCATTTTGATGGGAAGAGTTTTTAGGAAAGCTCTTAGAATCTTAGGATTAGGAGAAAGCAAAGGTAGGTGGGTAATGGAACAAGATTTTCATGGCGATTTACAGGTCAATCTTGCATGGTTTTTTGCCGTTTTCTCCGGTGTCCTTCACTGAATTGTGCTCATTCTGGTATGGTTTGAAAGATCTCGTCACTCTGCACAAGTTAGCAGCCAGAGTTGGCCTTGACTTTTAAAACTGATGACGTCACGAGGGGTAGAAAGCACATGGAAATAGACTGGCCGCTTTTGGCCAGTTAGTAGTGAAAGGGTTAATGATATCAGCCATTTGAGCAGTGTGCTCAAAAGCTCCAGAAAGACCTGATGTAAAGCCTTTTTGAATTTCCTGTTCAATGTAGTTGTTAGCGGAGAGGAAGTTGAAAATGGCATTACGAAAACACGAGGTAAAAACCTTTAAAGGCACAGATTGTAAAGTAATAGGACGGAAGTTAGCAGGGTCATTAGCGTCTTCCTTTTTATGGATGAGGATTGTGCAGGCTCGCTTCCACTCGCTTGGTCCAGTTGACCAAGCTGTGCGTATAATTTCAGATAAATAGGTGCGAAGAAAAGGACATAGTTTGAAACAATTGACAGTTGATCTAGGGGACAAGGAGAACCAGACGCCTTCATTTTTCTAATCACATTTGAGATCTGTTGGTATGTTGGAGGTTCAAGGTTAAACGGAATTACAGGATCTGATAAAGTTGGTATCCAGCTTGGAAGGTTGAATACTTTAGTCGGATTTACTGACGAAAGAGTTCTTGCAAAGTAATCAAAACACTCATTCATGGAAAACGAAGGGAGGATTTCATCTTTTTTGTTGAAGATCTTTTTGACATATCCCCAGAAATTTTTAGAGATGGAATAATCATGATTCATCAGGTCAGCGTTGACTTGACATGACATGTTGTCTCGTAGTATGCCACGCAATAAGCGAGATACGTATTTGATTTCTGTGATGTCGGTGTTAGCAGACTGCTTCAAGACTTTGAGAGATTTTTTCAGATCATTTTCAGATTTGCCTCCGTATTTCCTAATCAGGCTTTCATCAGGAGCTTGTGCAACTTGACCAAAATTAGCAGAGAAATAGTCATAAACAGTGTCATTCAGAAGTTTAATGCGTGAGCTGAGATTCTGAACAGTGATTGGAGGATTCAGAGATAATACGGATTTAAAATATTCGTTGGCCGTTAACCATTGTTCTTCAGATTTAGGTAGATTTATTCCCTTTTTAATATCGGGAAAGCAATGGTCTTCAGGTTGAGGGGAAGGGACACCGGAGGCCATCAAAGGATCACCTACATCGTCAGATTCTTGGTCGGTGAGTGCGGTATCATTGAGGTCTATGGCGTACGATCCCCGCCAAAATTCATTGTTTGAATTTTAAATTCATCATTTAAATTTCCACTTGAATTTTATAGAGTGTTTTCACATGACGTCACGGCGGCCATATTGGTGTCCCAAAACAATGAAACGGCGGCCATGATGGTGTCCCAAACCAATCCTCTGGGAGTTGTCCTCTTTTCTTATGCAAATTCTTTCTTTTGTTCTACTAAATTTGCATAGATGCTGGCCACGTGAGTGAAAACACTCTATTTACACTCGTCTTTTATTTTTCAAACTCAACTCTTTTATTTGACCTTGGTCGCGTTACATTTTCAACTCGCTTCATCAAATTGCACTTGCCGAGTCATATTTCAAACTCGACCTCGAAAATTTTCAACACGACTTCTGAATTTTCGTACACGCTTCAGTGATCGTTGATCAAGACCATCTGTCGGGGGGTAGGTCGTGGGTGGCTCTTTTGTCCATCATGCTTTACGCGCAAGTGTTTACCCGCGCCTTCTCACACGTGCAGTGTTCGTTTCGAGTGATCGATGAATTCCAAAATGGATCCCTTGACTTTTACCAAAGAGAGACTTCTTCGCGTCGCTGGAGCAATTGCCTATCGAGAAACCAAAGGCGTAGAATGCGCCAGAAAAACGCCAAGCACAGGCGCCAAACCACACAAAGGGAGACTAATGAAAAATTTCTAAAACATTTTTCAAGCCACCAACTTACTGACAACAAAGTCAGCGTGATATCAAAGGGTCTCAAGCAGTTATCCCAACACCCGTGACAGACGAGACAAAAATCAGGCATCAACTCTTGCAAGATTTCGAACAGTTTGCAAGATGAATGCGCCTTCAATGCATATTTCACGCTCAAAACAAAGAACCGCACCCGTTCCACGTTAAATCAAACTGGATACCACCGGTTCAACCATCAGTTGCCCTTGAAAGCTACTTGGAAAGTGTCAAGGTACAATTAGCCGAAATTAAAACAATTAAGCCTGAATACAATCTATCACGAAATGAATTTAGAGCTATTGCAGAACTGAAACACAACTCTGCATTGAACCTAAAAAAGGCAGATAAAGGCACTACAACAGTCATCATGAATAAAACTGACAAAATAAAGGAGGCCCAAGTGCTATTCAACAACAGAGAGCACTATAATCCCTTAAGACAACCTATGGTGAAAGACACGCAACAAAGAGTGAATCAAATTATCACTCAACTTCACCAAGAAAAGCACATCGATGACATGACGGCTAAATGGCTTTCACAAACTCCCAGTCCTCCTAGAATACCTATTTTTTTATACCTTAACAAAAATCCACAAACCTAAACCGGTCGGAAGACCGATCATATCCGGGTGTGAAGGCCCAACAGAGAGAATACCATCATTTGTGAATAGACTGCTCCAGCCAATTGCTCAAAGGCAAAAATCCTACATTAAAGATTCTACAGACTTTATTAACTTTGTGGAAAGAGCCAAAATACACCAAGACACTATTCTAGTGTCTATGGATGTCGCGAGCTTGTATACAAATATACCACAAGAGGAGGGAATAACTGCAGTATGTCGGGTATACAACACATTTCACAATAACAACCCCCCAATCCCGACCAAATACCTTGGGGAAATGCTTGATCTGATCTTAAAGGAAAATTCATTCTAATTCTATGGCGAAAACTATCTACAAACGCACGGTACTGCCATGAGTACTAAGAGCCATCCACGACCCACCCCCCGACAGATGGTCTTGATCAACGATCACTGAAGCGTGAACGAAAATTCAGAAGTCGTGTTGAAAATTTTCGAGGTCGAGTTTGAAATATGACTCGGCAAGGGCAATTTGAAGAAGCGAGTTGAAAATGTAACGCGACCAAGGTCAAATAAAAGAGTTGAGTTTGAAAAATAAAAGACGAGTGTAAAAACGTTTTCCAATGATGCGAAATCTGAAGGAAGAATGTAAAATTTTAGATTCGGCTATAAAATTCAAGTGGAAATTTAAATGATGAATTTAAAATTCAAACAATGAATTTTGGCGGGGATCGTACGCCATAGAGGTCAGCACGAAGTTGATCGCATTCAAACCAAGACAACTCTACAACTCCTTTGATGCATCTTCAATCCTCTGTTACCCTTGCAAAGTCTACCACAGCACAGGCAGCCCAAGCGCAGTATGTGTGGGTTCGGGCTTCAGAGGTCATTTGGTCGAATTTGGTCGGAATATACTAGAATTACTAGTGTATTATCTGATGCTAAATAAATGCAAAAATCTTAAAGATATGAAGTCTTCTTGTTTGTCTGTTTGTACTAGTAGCCTTTATGATAACGAAGGACGATATTCTTGCATTATTACATGTGATTCGGGCCCTCAATGTTCGAGTCTTACCACATGTATTCGAATCTAAAACGCTAAGAAAAAAAAAATCATGATCACGCGAAATATTGATTCAAAACGTTCCCTTACCTTTATTTCATAGCCACTCTGTGTCCCACAGCCGGTTTAAACGCCGTTTAGTCGACTTTCTTTCCATCGAGTACTGAACACTATAAAAGAAGGGAAGGCTGGAGACCTTCCAACCGACACTCGCCACGCGAAGGCCAATAAATTCCAAACAAAGCGATCGATCTCCCTAAAATTCCCACCAGCCAGACCGAAGAGCGTATATCTACCCGTTCGACGAGCGCCAGTTTCTAAATTCGGCTGCATGAGCCCGAGGAGCGCTCCATTTCGCTTCGATTCTGGCCGGCTTCGCTTCGCCATGATGCGCAAGCTGAGATGTATCCTACGAGATTCAAATCTTGGAGCTTAACGACCGCGTCAGATCGACAAAACGTGACTCTCGCGGGGGAGGGTCGTTACTTCTGCCCTATGGGAAACCGACACCGTCGGGGGACCCGGTGCGTTTAATTTGACCGGAAATAGCTCTCGCGTGTATGACACATGAAACCCAAAGACGTCCCCAACTTTTGGATTTAAATCTTGCTAATAACGGTTAAAAAATCAGATTGGTGCAGTCAGTTGTTTGGCAGGAGTTCTATTCAATTTCGATATTTCCTTTCGTATTTTAACAACAGTTCTTTTTAGAGCTACCTAAATTTGTTTTTGCTTTTACACGTATCTTGTTTGTCAGTAAAAATCGCGTGTATTTCGGTGCGTGCCAGTGTGACAGTCCGCTAGCTTAGAAGAACGTCTGTCGATAACGATGTTATCAAAAGTGGCCAGACCAGAGGAGGATTTTACAAGATTTTATTCCAAGCCAATAAAGAAATTTTAAAAAAAATTAAAAATTGAAGGCAAAAAATTGTCAAGAAAGCGATTTTAAAACTCACTGACCCACACGCTTGAATCAACAAATGTCTGCTTCAACCGCTTTTACGAATCCTCAATTTGAGACTATTTTAAAGAAAATACACTCTAAAATCGCACGCCTTTTCGCGGTAAACAACCACATGGCCGCATTTTATATTAAGGACAGTTGGGGATCAATCGACCATCGTCCGACCACGTCCGGACGTCTTTGGGTTTCATGTGTCATACACGCGAGAGCTATTTCCGGTCAAATTAAACGCACCGGGTCCCCCGACGGTGTCGGTTTCCCATAGGGCAGAAGTAACGACCCTCCCCCGCGAGAGTCACGTTTTGTCGATCTGACGCGGTCGTTAAGCTCCAAGATTTGAATCTCGTAGGATACATCTCAGCTTGCGCATCATGGCGAAGCGAAGCCGGCCAGAATCGAAGCGAAATGGAGCGCTCCTCGGGCTCATGCAGCCGAATTTAGAAACTGGCGCTCGTCGAACGGGTAGATATACGCTCTTCGGTCTGGCTGGTGGGAATTTTAGGGAGATCGATCGCTTTGTTTGGAATTTATTGGCCTTCGCGTGGCGAGTGTCGGTTGGAAGGTCTCCAGCCTTCCCTTCTTTTATAGTGTTCAGTACTCGATGGAAAGAAAGTCGACTAAACGGCGTTTAAACCGGCTGTGGGACACAGAGTGGCTATGAAATAAAGGTAAGGGAACGTTTTGAATCAATATTTCGCGTGATCATGATTTTTTTTTTCTTAGCGTTTTAGATTCGAATACATGTGGTAAGACTCGAACATTGAGGGCCCGAATCACATGTGATAATGCAAGAATATCGTCCTTCGTTATCATAAAGGCTACTAGTACAAACAGACAAACAAGAAGACTTCATATCTTTAAGATTTTTGCATTTATTTAGCATCAGATAATAAACTAGTAATTCTAGTATATTCCGACCAAATTCGACCAAATGACCTCTGAAGCCCGAACCCACACATACTGCGCTTGGGCTGCCTGTGACCACAGCAGCATTTGGCGAGACAAACACGAGAAGAAGCATCTGCAGCGACTGACTCATTCGCATCCTCATCCACTCCAGCAAAACGACGCTCCGCTGGAGTGATTCTATGTTTACAGCGCCACGCATGGCGGCCCAGCGAGACGAAATCGTTACCGCAGAACGAACAGACCACACCAGCGAGCAAAACGAACAAAAACCGCGAACAAACCATGCCCTCCGACAACAAAAAGCAGCTCCCCACTGATTAATCCAAAGAAGATTTCAATCCAAGTTCAAAAGGACGTTTAAACCGAGGACATGCACAAAACGTGTCTGTTCTGCTCAATGTCCTAATAATAATATCGGGAAAGCAATGGTCTTGAGGTTATCTGCTCAATGTCTGTTAATAATAATAATAATGATAATGATAATAATAATAACAATAATAATAATAAAAAAAAACTAGTGGCTTGACTTTTAAAGTACACCATGAGGTAAGCTTGGAGCTGATGCTGAAAAAAAGAAATTCATACCCAGACGAAATTGCCCAAGTCCCTCAACTAAAATTAAATGGTCGGTCCCTAATGTGGATGCAAGCGCATGATTTGGACAAACAGGAAATTGATTTCATTGTCAATCAAATGATAGTAGGCTCACGTACCGTGAGCAATAAATGATAAACGACACCTTCGCCAATCATCGTAAACTGTGAGTAAAATCAGTGGATCAGGTCTTGTTGTTACATCAATCTGAGCAAAGACATTCCTGCAGAGACTTATTTTGGTTAAAAAAATTCTTATAAATAAAGATGCTTGCACAAAAATTAAATGGTCCGTCCCTAATGCGGATCGAAGCGCATGATTTGGCGCCAATCAGGAAATTGATTTAATTCTGATCATTAATTCATTGTCAATCAAATGACGTCGGCCGTGTACTTTCCTGAAAGAACACACGACACACGATAAAGGCTTTGCAGCTTATGGCTCTTGGTCTTGTTGTGGTATCATTCTGAGCAGACCTTAATTTTGAACCCTACATTTTGCATCGACTGTTAGTAAACAAAGTCAATTAACGTTCCGTACCTATTTATTTGAGGCTATTTACGCTCGTGAAGGAAAACGTGTTTTCTTCAATACACTGCATGGGGCTTTCAAAATCGGCTGTAAGTAAGTTTTTGGAAACTTAGAACACCTATCATGGTAGCAAGCGTCTCCGCGCGAGTTCGTCCGCTCCAACTTTCGTGCTTGGAAACGCTTGCTACGTAAGCTAACTCAGAAATAACTGTCAACACTCAACATAAACTATATATTTTATTTGTTTTATTTATTTATTTTATTTTAGTTTTATTTACGCGCGGAGCTTTTCAAAGAACATAAAGAAGCTCCCCGATTTTTACATTTTCATCTCAAAATAATATCGTTAAATTTAGCTCTATTCAAATGTAAATGATGCTGTATTCTTATCTTAATCAAGTTTTAAATGAACTTTCTTAGATTCTCTGGTAGACTGTTCCATCATGTGCTCCTCTGAATTTGATACGTACTGATGAAAATCCGTGTCCACGCTTGAGAGCAGGTAAGTGGGGGGGGGGGGGGGGGGGGGGGGGACAGGGGCGTCACAATCTCCCGCCTCCCGTACCTTTTTGTCCCTTTGTCTCCCGACTCCCGCCCTTTATTGTGTTTCTCCCGTTATCGTGTAAATGACGCTGTTTGACTCCCTAGTCAGATTCTATTAGGAGTGCTTTGGTCTTGTTTAAAATAAAAAAATGTGTTGTAATTCGAACACTCAGACGAACGTCAACTCTGGCCCTTTTACGACAGCGACTTTACCGTACATCAGAGGCACCTATATTATTACAATATACGTGTTGCACACAAACCCATAACCACCTTACGACGTCTGCTTACTAAGGTCAAGGACAAAGACAAACCGGAGGACAAACAGAGAGCAGTATACAAGATCAAATGCTGCGACTGCCAGGCTTCTTACATTGGTGAAACCGGCAGAAACCTTAGCACCCGACTGACCGAACACAAAAAAGTAACGAGGAATGGTGACGTCAACAATCACATTGCTGAGCATCATTTATAGACGAAACATCAAATTGACTGGTACTCAGACTACTATCAACGTCTTACTTTAGAAAGCTGGTTTACTAACTTAGAACAAACGCCACTGAATCGTAGCCAACAGTTACCAGCGCCGTACAAACAACTTATTGACGAGATCAAGCAGAACTAACTACGAGAGAACGACTGGAGAACTGACATTTTGACTAACAACAGACGACTGTTTAACTGTGACAATAGACGGATCGAAACGCACCAATTATATCCTCGGAGACCCAGGGGCAGATAGTAGGGGCGAGGGAAAGTCTAAATGGGCGGAAAATAACGGCACGAAGAAAAGTAAAGAACGGCGAGAAGAGCCCCTGGCGACAATGTCTTACCAGACCAGTTCCAAACGGTCGCCGCCGTTCTGGCTTCTGATTGGTGCCAGAAAACACATTGTCCCCAGGGGCTCTTCTCGCCGTTCTTTACTTTTCTTCGTGCCATTATTTTCCGCCCGCTTAGACTTTCCCTCGCCCCTACTATCTGCCCCTGGGTCTCCGAGGATGCACCAATTACTGATTACGAGTCTTCATAGCCAATAACGTCGTGACGTAATTGACCAATCAGATCAATAACCAGTGTATAATACCATCAACTGACGTGATACAACTCACTTTGACTCTGAAGATGACTACCGCACAGGTTGTCGTAGCCTGCGCGCAGACGATAACTAAACTCTGATTAGTGCCGTCTGCGAAGCAGCGTAGAGATCCTTGTTCTGGAACCCCAACGGACTCAACGAATTACCGGAAGTGCGTTTCGAATTTCCTTTCAACCTGATTGGCGATCACGACAAACAAAACAAAGGCCTTTTTTAACTGGCCAATCGTGGCGCGTACTCAAATGTGGGTACACAGCTGGATGTCCAGAACAAGGATTTCGGCGCTGTTTCGCAGACGGAGTTAACTAGATTTTAACTTCGTCTGCGCGCAGTCTAAGGTCGTCGAAACGTCAGTCACTGTCAACAACAACAGTCCTATTCAGGACTACGTTCACCCGGACGATCAAACTCAACCTACTTTTGAGATCGAACCACTCCGCACTTTCAAGCGCAATCAAATAATTGAAGCGCAATTCCTTCGACACAAGTTTACACCACGCGGCAAAATCTTCACTGACAGTGTTTTGTGAGCTACAGTCGTAAGGAGCGAGCTCCAATGAAGGTCTTCCATGGAAGGATTTTTCCCCACCAAACCGAAAAATACTAAGACCGATCAAAATGGTCTTTGACGACATTTGACCTGACTCGCTTTGTCGTTCTTACGGAGAATTTCGACGGCTAGCGAGACAGACGAGACACTGACACGACTGACACAGTCGACACACGTGTACATATATCATGCTATCTCATTCATGTCCTATGATGTAAGCGACATGGAAAGGTTTCCAATTTCACAGGAAGTAATGCCGTTTTTTTTTTTATCCCGAGCACGAATTTTCGTTTTTTGACTTTTCTCGTGTATAAAATTTTGCTTTAAGCCTCGGAAAACGTTAAATGGAAGTCAAGAAACGTTGTTGGGTTCGTTTCTTTGACTGGAAGTAAGCAGTAACAAAAAAAAAACTTGACTTTTTGAATTTCTCTCCCGCTTCCCGCCATCGTAGAGATCCCGCCTCCCGCCCTTTCTTCTCCCGCCTCCCGTACCCCTCCCGCCCCCCTGTCCCCCCCCCCCCCCCCCACAGGTAAATTTAAGTTTGCGCTTGTGGATTGTGTTCGTTATAACGAGGATTTCGTTAAATCGAGGTTCTGTTCGACTCAAAAAAAATTAGAAGGGTTTGTATGGAGTTTTCTAATTAAGCAAAACTGGGCTACGATCTCAGAGACAGTTTGCCCCGAAAAGCTCATTTTTGGCAAGTAGGCATCTTGGACATTGTTCTTTCAGAATATTCTGACAAATCTCCTAATTTCAGAAATTTCATTTTTATGATGTCACACTTCAGTACCCTATTCTGTCGTTGTTAGGGATATATCGCTGGCTCGTTACTTTTGCTCGCTAGCACGAGGCATGGAGGACAGTCAAGAGAAAGATTATAGCATTTTGTTCCCCAACCTTTACGTTGCACTAGTTTGTGAGCGAAAATTTAAGAGTGAATATTTGGAGAGACAAATTTACGAACGATCACTTAAGAGTGAACCTTCCATCGTGAAATTTATCGAGAATCAAAGCGAACACTTTTCAAAGCTTTAACTTTATATCATCTTAAAAAAAAAACGTGCTACAAGGCGATCTAGACGTGCTCGTGAACCGAGCAGAATTCCATTGCTATTTCTAAGAGGTCTCAACAAAAAGAATAGCATGTTGAAGAAATTTGTCATCAAAAAGATTTCAACGATTGAGATACCGAAGTCTTCAAAGCTCCATCGCTATGTTAATAAGGTGAGAAAACTTTATCATGCACGATATAAATGTAATAACAAACGCGATCCAAAGATAATTAACTTAAATAAAGTGGCTATACCCAAGAAAGCTTATTTGTTGTCTTTCTTTAGCAGGCATTTTCACAGGATAATGAAACTAAAATGTAAAGCACATCGATATTTATCATTGATTTCTTGCAATTGTGTGAGTCATATGACCAATTATGTGAATTTCAAACTAAGTAAAGATGTTGAGAAGAATCCAGGACCTACTCAATACAACACTGATCATCATGAAGTAATAATTAGACCTTTTATGCAAAATCACAGCTCAACAATGAAGTTGACCTCTCCTATTTCCTCTGAGAATTTGATGCAGTCAAGATTAGGTGAACTTGGTTTACAATCAACAACCAGTCAACCCAAAACTGTCAGTGATTTTTGCTTATTCACCCAAACTTAAAAACAAATAAAAACCTTATACATGTCACACTTATTGACATCACAGTGTAAACACACTACTATAACACAGACCGTTAGCTGTGATAACACTGAACAAACTTACGACAACATCCTCCTTTCTCGTGCATTTTGTTGCTTTTCTTCTGCATGAGTTAATTCAGGGTAAGTATTAGCCTCCACAGAGGAGGGGGGAGGGCAGCGAGATGTTAACTATATCTATGCAATCCCGTGTCCCACTGGGCCCCGGTAAGTTCCACGTAGTGGTTCTCGTTAGCAATTAGTTATGGGAAGTCACCCCAGACAAGCAAGCTCGATGGGGAAGACACGTAGGTGCTAATAAAGTAAGCAGAAGGTGCGGGTGGGTGGGGGCGACTCCAGCTAAAGTTAGTCAAACTGACAACTGTGAATAATTAACACATGCTTATATACTATGCACGAAGTCTAATGAATATTAATAAGGTATAAATAGCGTTAGAAGCTTGAATACGTACTTTCCGGCGATAACTTTCCCCTGTACACTGGTAATAAAACCAGAAACCATCTGGTTATACGCCTTGTTGTGCAGCATAATAACTCGTATCTAAAACCAAATACGACAGTAGATCTGTAGCTTCGATGGGTGGTAAACTGAAAAGCCCCTATGGGGAGTTGTCAATAAAGTATTGTATTGTATAAACAGTCTGGATCGAGCTTCGCGTGCCACAACGTAGCCGGGTCAATACCAATCACTGATATTTTCTCAATGTATAGCGACGTTTTATCCGGCTCTCTAGCTTTTTCGAGTACTCCGATAAAAGAGGAGCAAGTGTGGAATCTTCTTCGTCTTTTTTTCAAAGCTTTCTGTTTTAGATTCGCCGGCATTATCTTCAAACATGCTGTTGTCATCCTTCACTCCGCAATGCATCTGGTTCCGGTATGAGCTGAAACTTTCTCAATTTAACGTAGATTTCTACATTTTTCAACTACTCTAATAATAGAGGAATGACATAGCAATCATCTACATAAGTTTCACTTGATTTGCTCCAACAAATCTATCAAATTCGTTAATTTTACTTTGACACGTGTATACAATCCCTACATCGCTTTGTATTTTGACATATGCTAATGAGCAAGCTGTACACCAATATGGCCGCCAAGTAAATATGATATGCTTGTGACGTAAGTTGAAAACCGAGAATAAACGTCAGCATGTGATAAAAGATGAATACCAAACAGACCAACAGGATAAAATTTATAAATTAATTTTTCGAAATTATGGGATTTGTTGGGATATTTTGAAAGAACAACATCTGAAAGACATACTTTCTAAAAACTATCATTGTATGGCAAATATATTGTCTCGGAGATACTAGTCCCGTTTTGCTCTGATCCCTCCAAATCCTGCTAAATTTGACTCGGTTCCAAATGTTATGAAGTGAGTCAAATTCATAAGATTTGTATGGAGTCATCAGAGCACCTGGGTTAATATCTCAAAGATAATTTGCCCTGGAATGCTACTTTTTGGCAAGTAGGCCTTTTGGATTTTGTTCTTTTATAATTTCACATATATTTAATTTGATTTGTTTTGACGTAACACTTAAGGATTTTGTTTGCCCGTTCTTGAGTTTCTGGTGCCGTAGCTTTGTATAGCTCGGTACCGAAATGTTATGATAGTAATTTTTCAGATCCGGGAATGCTGGGTTTTGTTAATTAACTATTAACTTTACCTCGATATAACGAACATTTTGGTAGTTTTCTTGAAAATTCGTTATAACGAACAAATTTCACCAGTCCCTTGGCAGTTCGTTAAATCAAGGTTCAACTGTATGCACTTGTGTCGGTTTTTTCAGCTACATCATACCGACGAGGACAACAGGTCTTCCGGTACCGTTTTGCGGGCCGTTTAATTTGTTATGCTCACATCCCATTTCTAGGCATTAATCTTTCTCTGACTTTCTCTGACCGGAACAGAAATTACAAAGCTGACAAGTTCCTTCAGTATCATTGACAAGAAGCAGCAGTCATAGGGCCTGTAGACAAAATATATATGGATTTTTAAATTGTGAATGCTGATCTTCAATGTAAGTAAACGGCTGTAGAACTAAAAACTAGGAAATTGTTCAGAAGTTTCCTACATAATTATCGAATCGTGACAATGCAGTGTTTTTAAACGATACCTATCTAGAGTTTTTAGTCAATTAATAGGGAACTTAAGAACCACGACGAACTTCACGACGACGACGTTTGTTGACTGGGAAAAGACTGGAACGAGAACGTCAGTTTCGGCGGGAAAAAGGAAACTTAAGATGCAGTCGGTCGTTAGGTCGACGACGACGACGCTAAATGTAAACACAAATGTAAAAATGTAATGTCCGTTTGCAACAAACTTTTCCGCAATGGCGTCTTTTAAAACAAATTCAATGCAAGATTTTATTTTTTAAGCCGTACGTCTAATTTCATTGACGATGAAGAATTTTTTGTGTTGTCTGACCTTTTCGAGTGGAAAAACCTGCTTTCCGCACGAAGATTATTCAACTTTCAACTGAATGAGATGACCGAGTCCGAGTATCTGTCAGAGTTTAGATTTGGAAAAAGAGACATATTGATGTGATAGCTGTTTTCCATATAGAGTTTATTTCCTCTATATTAAACTCATTTGATTTGCCCAGGGGATTTGCCTTACCTAAACGTACAAATAAATTTATCACTTACGAGTTCGCTTGCTCGGCCTCCACAGCTGTACATGTTGTCATTCTTCGAAGTAAAAACAATTCATTAGTCGAATTTTCAATCAACATCGCTTGTTAGGAGAAAAACAGAACGATACCTGGATTTACGAGAATAAAGAAATGCAAAGGACTGCAAAATCGCTTAAAACAGTGGATTTATATCTGCCGAAGCTTGTGGATTGCAGGACGACGTGATTCTACTTTGTTTGGCGTCGTCGACGACACCACGACGACGAAATTTACAAGTCGCGCTTGCGCAGTACACTGGAACTCACTTCCGGTCGTCGTCGACAAAGCCGTCGTCGTGGTTCTTAAGTTCCCTAATACACTATATAAGACGCGTGCATGTTACGAAATTTCATGTTTACCGTAGCTTATAACTGTTCAACGAAGAGATTTCTCGCCCCGTTTACTGCAACATAGACCAATCTACCTCGCTGTTGTGCATCGTGGAAGAGGTGTTTTTTTTAAATATCAATCTGTGCGTTGAAACATTCACATAATTTGTGTTTGTCTGATCACCATTTTATTAGGTTCTGATCTTCACTGCATGGGAAACATAAGTTTTCAGTAAGAAAGAAACGGCCTCGAAAATCGTTAAGTGTAAAAGTTGAAATCCAGCATCAACTGGAAAACGATTCCCTCGTTCAGTGTTTTATCACTTGGATAAGACTTTTAGCGAAGTTGAAAGGAGTTGGTGAGTGACACTTTTGAGTTTAAATTATATTGAATAATTAACAGTTTTGAACTACATTGTCAGAGAAACTACTGCTCCTTGGGTATAAAATGCTTTTCTTTTTATTTCAGTTGTCGCCCGCATTCTTTAAGGCCATGCCCCCTTTGTTTTGTTTAGTGTCACCGACCCAATATCGATCAGGAAACGCATTCGGTCGGATTGCAAAAAAAAGAAAAAGCCTTAAAAAAAATCACGAGAAGTCTCGGAATAGGAGGCCCTGGTACCCTAGGATGACCTCAAAATTTAACATTCATATATTTGGATGCACAATATACTGTAAAAATTGTTCCTGTTTTTGTTCTTGTTTTTCTCCGTACTGTCACTATGCTCATTTTTCAGATTAAAAGAATGATTGCAAGTGAAAATGGTGTAACTACGTCGTTACTGTTTTTTTTTTTTGAAAATGCCAAAAATTTGGGTCAGTCGGACAACGCTAAACAGAGAAAAAAATGAGGACGGCCTAATGTAAAGCTCTAATAACTATTGCATTAGACGGGCAGTCTTAGTACAGTTTTAGATTGAAATATCATGAGATCGTAATAAGAAATTGAATTAACCAAAAAGCTGGTTGAAATAAGGAAATAAGTATACACATCAGTACATGTAGCTGATACAACAAAAGTGCAATTGAAAATAATTCAAAAGCTTCGCGCCAAATTAAACCCCGTGGTATACTTCAGGCAGCTGAAATTAGAGATGAGGTAACCTGAGATCAGGGTCTATTTCCGTTTCGCTTTGAAAATAACATTCCCGCGGGCAAGACGAAACGTAGCGGGAACACGTAAGAGAGAATGTACGAGAACTGCTAAAACTGGACCAATTATGGCTCTTGGTAAATTCCGCGCGCCAAACAAGTTTCCTGGAGGAGAGAATTTCAATTATTGTTTAAAAATTTTAATAATTTAATTGACTTGATGAAAATGCTCTGCAAACTAGTGTCACCGTTAGAGAGGAGGTACAAGTTTCCATTTTCTGAGGAATAGACTTCATGATGCCCCAAAAGGCAGTTTTAGTTCTATTTTGTTTGAAGAAAAAATAGCAATTATTGAATCATACTAAGGGCAGACTAGGAGCACTCCGAATTCAATAATTCACCATTTTCACATAGGCTACAGTAAACCTTGTTTACCTCCCAAATTTTGCATAACCATTGTCTTGATTTCTCTTGGGACGACTGTAGCCCAGGAGAAATTGGAAACAATGGTTATGCAAAATTTGGGAGGGAAACAATGTTTATCAGTTAAAAATTATTAAAACTAAGAGTAGATCAGGAGATTATTATTTACATAATGATGTTAAAACTAAGCAAAATGTATTTACATGTACTTGCACGATTAAAATGTAAAATTGGAGAAATCCAACATATACATCAAGTTCTTATATGTTCCGATTTTATTAGCGGAACGAACATGATCCTGAAGAGTGTTCCAAATTTTTGCTGCAGTATAACGCCACGATTTAAGACCATAGGTGGTTGTATTTACTTAGGGTAGCTCGAGGATGTGTTTTCCTCTTAGATTATAATTAGTTGATCGTTCATGCAATAGCCCTCCACACCGGTGGCCATTTTAACAATTCTTTGATTGAATGGGTTAGTTGTGTTAGCAACGTCTCGTGCGTGGTTGACTTGTCACGGGTCACAAAGCGAAGGGCTCGTTCACTGATTTTTTTCAAGTTAGCCGGAACCTCTTTTACCACAGTGATGCCACCACTCTGAGCAGTAATTGAAATTCCGTGCAATTAAAGCTCGATATATATCTATCCTCAATTCAAAAAGGAATATTTTCTTCAGACGATTGAGAACAGCAACCTGTTGACTAACTTAATTACGACAGATTTTACGAATCTGTCCCTTAAACTTTAAGCTTGTTATCGAGAATGACGGCAAGGAGTTCCATTTCATCTTAAATAGGGATAACGGTTCCTTCACAGGTCAACACGGGATTTCTCTCGACCCTTCCAAAAGTAATTGCTCGGTATTTTCAATGATTCTTTTCATTTGATTGAATTCATACCACTCATGAACCTTTTTTCAGATCCGCATTTATGGTCAATACCTGGTCGATATTTTTCGCAGACTTGAACGATTAAGTGTCATCGGCATACGTGAATAATGTGCATTTATCTGCAGCATAAGACAGGTCCGAAAATATTAAAGAGAATGGGACTCAAAATTGATCCTTGGGGGACACCCTTCACTATAGTTTTCATAGAAGAGTGTTGTCCACTCAATCTGACACGTTGCTGTCTGTAACTTAAATAATTCGTAACGAGATTGATAACTTTCGAGTCTCCACCTTACAGTCTTCAAGCTTTTTGACAATAAGATCATGGGCAAGGATGTCAAATGCTTTTGACAGGTCCATAGACACCAGACTAATAACTTTGTGATTGTCTAATTCTTTCTTGAATTGTTCAGTTAGACTAAGGATAGCTGTGTCGCACCCATGATAACCTCTATATGCAAAGACATTATTATGATAAACATCTTCAAAGTGTGAAGCAAGTCTTGAGTGAACGAGTTTTTCAAAAACTTTGGATAAGACCGGCAGGATTGTTATAGGGCGATAGTTTGTCTTTGTTAACGTACATTCTTTCTTGTGGACCGGGACTATTTCACCTAGTTTCCAACTCGAAGGCACTTTTCCCCTCTCTTTTCCCCTAAACAGCTGAAGGGCTGACACAGAATTTCAGTGGATTCTTTGACGGCTCGAGCTGGAATTTGATCGAGTCCAAGAGCTTTGTTTGTCTCTTCACTTCACCAGGGCTTGTGTTTGTTAAGGTGAAGGGGCGGGAATGAAGAGCTTTTATTGTCTGGTATGACTTTGGAGGCAATTGATTGAAATCAGGGTACTGAAACTTGAAAAACATTCTGCCAGAACCTCGGCGACTTTCTTTTGTTCTCTAATGAAACCACCATTGTCTTTCAAAACAATACGCTCATTGTGGAAAGACTGCTTTTTCCTGGATGAAATGTATGGTCTTATTGTGTTCCAAAACTTCTTTTGATCTGAATGTTTATCATTGCAGATTCTGGAAAAGTGATCTCTTACTCTTTTTCTTCTCATGCTAACAGCTCTGTTTCTTAGTTGGTGGTATTTTTCCCAGTCTTTAAGCTTTCTGGACTTGTTGAATTGCCTTTTACAGCGATTACGCTCTCTCATCACCTCCCATAATTCAGGATTTATAAATTGAAATTGATCGCGATGTATACACCTAATTCCAAAATGGCGGTCGTGCGGGATGATCTGGGGAGAGCAGCGCGGAAACGAGGCATCGAGGGCCAGGTCAAACATAACAACTATGGCGTCCTTCGCGTATGGTCCATCGTATTTATCAGAAGAAGACATTCCTGGCAGTTCTTTGAACGGAAGGGATCCGAATCAGTTGAAAAATAGCGAGCTTCAATTTTGGTTAAAGTGCCGTGGTGATTCTTGTAAAGGTTTAATTACCAAAGCACAACTTTGCAAGCGGTAAGTGATATTTGTTGTGCGTCGCCATTTGACGTTGCTGGTAAGCGCCTAATTCTCTCTGTTCTTTTACAGCGTGAATGACTATTTGAATGCCAAAACCGATGGTCTTCTGGTCGACCCGGACGTAAATAACATCTATACCAGGCGAAAAAGACAACGATTGAACCAAGGTACTGCTCTTCAGCCGGTGCAAGCTGACGGGGATGCTGAAGACGAGGCAACAAACGTGTCGTTCCCAGCAAATGGATGGGGCACCAAACTGGACAAGAGTCCTTTCTTCACGGGAGCTCAAATTGATAGCCACATCGCGAGTTCCGGAAAAAGCAAAACAGCGATCACCATTCGTTGCCGACGGGACTACGTAAAGCCAAAGCGTTTTTAGAGGACGAGTATTTGCATGACATTCAAACTGCGCACGATCAGAGGTATTTTTATTACCACGCGAAGTGTTTCCACATCTTCAAAGTACGCGAAGATCCGCATAACTTGAAACTAGCACTCTGTATTTCTTCCGGGGAAGTTAAATATGCGTTTTGTGGACCCACCTGTGCCGCAGGAAAGTCTGGATTTTGCAATCATATCCTGGCCCTCATGCTAAAAGTGTGCAAGTACTCGCTCTACGATTGTAAAGATGTTCGTGACCTGAGGCATGAAGAAGACGAAAATCCAGCCACAGCATGCACTTCTGCCCTGCAAAATTGGCACCGATCACGCCTTGATGGCATCCACGCACAGCCTGTTATGGAAGTGGTTGTGTCCAACCCAACTGATAAAGGCAAGAAAACCGGGGTAGTATGCCTTTTACATGAATCGAGAAGAGAGCCCAGTGACAATATAGAAGGGCTTCAAAACCTTCTTCAGTCTCTTGAGGGACATAACTCTAAACTGGGTATAATTCAGGTAATTGATACGGCAAGCATAGGCACTTTGCCTGTTATAGATACTCGATTTGGTCAGTGTCCAGTTGGCTCATTTGGCTCCTACCAGCTGTCTTTTACGGAGTCAAATTTCTCCTTTACAAGTTCAGGATTTGGAGAGGTAACACCCTGCATGGCAACAGAATTTCCACCATATCCTTCTTTTCCACTGGATGATTTTAATGGCAGTCTGGAAGTACCGGAGAGTTTAAACGAGAAAGAAATGGAGCTGCTGAACAAGTTAAAGTTAGATGTCATCGAGGCTAATACTCTGGAGCAGAAAACCCAAGATCAGGCAGATTGTAACGAATGGAAGCAGGAAAGAAAACTTAGATTTACAGCATCCAACTTTGGAAAAATTGTTAGAAGACAAAGAAACCATGACAAGTTTGTAAAAGATCTTTTAGCACAAAAGGAATTTACATCAGCTGCTGTGGAACATGGCAAAAAATATGAGCCAGTTGCTTTAAAAGAGTATGAAAAATACATGCGAAAAATAGGAAAGCCTGTCAAAGTAATCAAGAGTGGTCTCTTTGTTTCACCTAAGATGCCAATTTTAGGTTGCTCACCAGATGCAAAAGTGGTTGACCTAAGTTGCCAAGACAACTTTGGAATTGGGGAAGTGAAATGTCCCTCCTCAAAGTTTAGTGTCTCCCCTCTTGATGCCTGTGAGGATCCTGGCTTCTTTTTGGAGAACAAGGATGGAAAGCCCACATTAAAGAAAGGACATGTATATTATGACCAAGTGCAAGGTCTTATGGGATTAACAGGTGCACAATGGTGTGACTTTATTGTTTATACAAGCAAAGGGTTAAGTGTAGAGAGGATCAAGTTTGATCAAGAACATTGGAATGGACTATGTGACAAACTCTGTTGCTATTACTTTAAGCATTTTCTTCCAGTGGCTGCAGTTTAATAATGTTGCACATATTTTATTCTATAAGTGTTGTGGGAAAATAGTGTAACTTGGTGTTACTCTAAGCTCAGCCCTACATTTTTGAAAGTTGATCAACTTTAAGTGAGAATTGAGCAAAACATAGTTAATTCTTCTCTTGCAGTTAAAAAAAAGAAGATCATAAAATATTGTTTTGGGATTTTGTAGTTACATACCCAGGGCTGTCACTAAGCTTTCGAGTTTATATTAGGGACTTTAAGATCCGAGACGCGACGGCTGTAAGACGCGACCGGAAGTAAATTTTCAAAGAGGAGACATGTTGCGCATGCTCACTCCGTTGTCCTGGTGTCACCACGTCGCTCCGAGAACGTGGGTTTTGCGAGTTTGACGTTCTGTACAAAACGTGAGTATATTTGTTCCTGTGCTTAAATTAAATGATGATATATTCCTCTAAACATGTAAAATCAGCAAACTACGATCATTGGGCGTAATTTCTGGCGACATTTTAGATCTCAGTGATGAAAGGATTTTAATTATTTTTAAATTTCTTTCAGGTGTACGAAGCTTATAAAATGGCAGCGCCTTCGAATTCGACTTCAAGCATAGCCTGAATTTCATCCGATTACTTCGAGTCGTTATTACTCCCTCAGTTGTTGACTGAGAGGAGAAAACAACTCGAAGCAATCGGATGAATTTTAGGCTACTTCGAGCAAGGCTTGCAAGTAGGTCACGAGCTAAAACTACAAATAGTGAATGCAGGAGTCTTCTGGATTCTCTTCTCGTCTCTTGTACCGTTGCAATTCTCGACTTATTGCGTTTATCTGCCGCTAAAAGCCAATTTTAAGCCTGTATTATTTAATTTTATTTTATTAAACTGCGTGTGTTTTTATGCTTCCTTTAGTTCAGTAATGTTTTGGACACAAGATCATGAAGCCATTCTATGCAGAGAATTCGTCAATGTAAATCCCATTCTCAGAGACCCAGGGGCAGATAGTGGGGACGAGGAAAAGTCTAAACGGTCGGGAAAATATATATGGAACGAAGAAAAGTAAAGAACGGCGAGAAGAGCCCCTGGGGACAATGTCTTACCAGACCAGTTCCAAACGGTCGCTGCCGTTCTGGCTTCTGATTGGTGCCAGAAAAACACAAGTTTTCTGGCACCAATCAGAAGCCAGAACGGCGGCGACCGTTTGGAACTGGTCTGTTAAGACATTGTCCCCAGGGGCTCTTCTCGCCGTTCTTTACTTTTCTTCGTTCCATATATATTTTTCCGTCCGTTTAGACTTTTCCTCGTCCCCACTATCTGCCCCTGGGTCTCCGATGATGTGTAAATCCCTACACAACGATGAGCCAACGGAACTAGAAAACCTATTGGATATGGTCATCGCGTTGGAGGAAAGTGGCGAAGCGGAATTACAGGAAACACTAGCAAAAAACTTCAATATTAGATCGGGCTAAAGCGAAAGATGTTAGACTAAAAGCGATGGAGAAGCTGTCAGAGACGAAGAAAAGAGGTTCATGAGCGGATGAAAGCGATGACAAACCGAAGCGTCAACGAAGAAGTGGAGGTGATGCTATCGAACAAAGCACAACAAAGCATTTCTTGGACTTTCTTAAATGATGCCATGGCTATTTCTGCGAAAGAATTACCGAAGAATACGTGAAGAATCAAACTGATAAAGAGCGGTTTGCAGCCGCGTCGTCTTGCATCACGACGGAGATCTTAACTTTACTTCTCGCGCGCAAACGACGGCGTTCTAGTTCCAGTCCTTAATCAGTCACCGCGTTCTAGAAGTCTTCGCGTCCCAGATCTTAAAGTCCCTATTAAGTAGGCTAGAACTTCAACAGGTAGCAAAAATGTTACATCCTATTTAATTTTTTTCCTTTTGTTTCCTCTCAATGTAGCCGGGGTTCACGCTCATAGTAACAAAGGGAAATCCCCAGCCTTTTGCCTTTGGTGACAGCCCTAGAAAGAAAAAAAGCGGAAATAACAGCGTAAAAGAGTTCAAAGTAATGTCAGCTAATCTATATTTTAGGGCTATTTTCCCTTTTTTTCTTTCTTTTGACAGCTAGTCTTTTCTTGGCATTGTATAGTTTAGAGTGGAGAAAAATTTATTTTAGGATTGGAAAAATACAGTATTGCACTATTTTAATACTGGATAAAAAAAAAACTGTAAGTTATTATTAATTATCATTATTATTATTCCCAAGAGAATAACAGCAAAGAAAAGAATCACACCGTGCTAAAATAGAATAAAATAAGTACTAAGTTAAACAAAGTAAGGTTTGACTTAAAAGTTTAAAGTTATAATCTTACTGTTCCATTGAAAACAACTAGTCAATTTCCAATCATACTTTAACTATGAGAAACAAAAACAGTATATACAATAAGTTAGTTGATACGAGGAAAGAAAATCGTTATCTGTATCTATGTGCTTGTGATGCAATTTTGAAAATTGCACAAAAAAGCACATACACACCACATTTGATTGACACAGCTGAACAGAGTGAATGGTACTACACTGTCCCATATGTGGAAGTTCTTTATCTTATTGATTGCACGTTCCACATGAATTCGAAGGGAGGCAATTTGTTGTGTTTGCACAACTTCCTCTGGTGTCATTTGACCTTTGCTTCCAAGGAAAGGAGGGATGTTAAGGGAGACACCAAGGGGAAGAAGATCCTGCACAGTAAACCCTTAATCTGCCATAACAGAGTCTCCTCTTGCAAAAGGTAAATTTAAAAATCCTGAACGCATAACAATTTCTCTGTCTGAAATATGGCCTGTGTATAGTTGACTGATGAACGTTATGGCACCCCCGGGTGAGATGCCAACCAGACCCTTCAGAGTAGTGTGATTTTTGTATGAGCTAAAAAGCTCACTGTTAAAACGAAGACTCTTGGGCATTTGGCAGCGGATTTCAGTACAGTCAATTATTACCCTGGTAGAAGGGTATTTCTCCTTAAAGTCAGCAGGCATGTGCTCTTCAACTTTTTCCTTAGAAGGCCATATAGGGATGGTGCTGAACTTTAGAAACATGAAATTAATCCAGGAAACTACAATTCGACTGACAGTTGCTTGAGAAATACCATACAAATGACTCAAATGCTCCTCTTTAAAGCCCTGTCTTAGGCGGCACAGAGTTAAAAAAAATTCCTCCCTTGGGCTCAGTTGCCTTGGCCTTCCTTGTTTTGGGGCATCCTTGTCACTTCCCTGATTCACATTTGTCACATCATCTGTGTATGAATGCCAGTAGTTTATGTTCTCACCTTCTTTCCCAGGATTTAAGTACTGAAGAATACTTTCCAAAACGCTAGCATTGGGAAATCCGGTATAAAACGACAAATCTTTGTCTGACGTGATAAATCTGTCTATGCTAAATACCTTTGCTTGCAATGAATTGTTCTTAGCAGACAGCCGTTCTATTTCCATCATGAGTTGTCTGATTTTTTCTTCTAGCTTAGCCTTTTCAGATTCCAAATACCGAAGCTTTTCTTTGCGGCCGTCCAGCGGCTCTTCAGCAGAAGAATTGTCCAAATTCTCAAGATCGGGAGACTCCTGATTTTCTCGTGGATCTACAGGAGATGACGCACACGTGGAATTGCTGCTGTCGCTTATCGTTGTCGTTTCGGAGGTTTTCTTCGGGCTTTTTTTCTTGATCGGACTTCTATGCTTTGGCGCTCTTCTTTTTGCTGGCGAACCTTTCGTCCAAGGAAATACGGATGGGACAGCAGAAGATTTTAATGTTTTCTTGCGACCTGTAAGCGAACGAATGTAATCCGATGGCTTAAAATGGCGAGAGCAAACCCGCGAGTTTTGTGTCACTTGAAAATTTATCCCGATATCTCTTCGCATTGCAACAATCCATTGCCTGAACACAGCTTCGTCGTCTGGAAACTTATGAAAAGAAATTTTCACGCCATTTTCCTCATACACTTTCTTAGTACAGTATGGAACTGAGCAATTTTGAGGCATAATCGCACACGATTACCATACGTAAACACAGAAATGATTTGCCGCCGGCCCTCGATGCCTCGTTTCCCTGAAATGTTCCGTTTTCCTATCATGAAGCCGTCGTTTCGTTTTGCCAATGTAAAAGTCACTGCAGTCCCAGCAACCAGCTTTATAATGGCCTAAAGCTGGTTGCTGGGACTGCAGTGCTTCATGATAGGAAAACAGAACATTTCAGGGCTCTCACTAAGAATGACTCCACATCAGCCATTGCTGACCATATAAGAGCCACAGGTCACAACATCAAGTGGGATCATTTTGATATTCTAGCTTCCGGTAAAACAGATTATCATTGTAAAATAAAAGAAACTTTGCTTATCCAAGAACTTAAGCCGGCCCTTAATGTAAACGTCAGCAGTGAGAAGCTGATACTTTACTAATTAGCTTAAGCTTTTATTGTTTTACTGTTAAGAAACAGATGTTTCTTAATCTCGTTTCCAGACCCCTTATTTACATTTCATATATAGTTTTCATAAAATTGTAACGGTCTTTATTCCACTTTTGAAAATGTATGTTGCGTAGCATACGAAACGTCAAGTTATTAAAATGCGGAAGTTTGATATGTTTATCACCGCTGTTTGTGTTTTATTCCTCGTTAAACTACGATGGCCCAAGAACAAAAGCCTTTAACTCGTCGGAAAATCATGACTTTTGAAAACGCCTGAAATATAAACTAATCTGGAGTGGCTCCAGACCCTGTACAATTTCCGGAACATTTAAGATCTGTAGTAACTTTAATTTGCGAAAGATGTAGAAATTGGATGCTTTTTCAAACACATTTTAGTTATACATGGCATAAAATATAATGATATACAGTGGAACCCTTTGTACGGCACGATTGCTCAAAATGCGAACAGCTGGTCAATCCGCTTTATTCAGAAAGTCGACAACCTCAGTTCGGAAGAACCCGAATTATTTTCCCCAGCTGCGGCTTGTGTCTGATTTAAAGAACGTTTACATTTCTTGATTTTAACTTTCTTTTTTGTTGTTTTTGCCTTTAAAATATTGAACAGTAACCGCCTGTCTCTTTCACTAGAAAGAAATGCGTCAAATCCGGGTTACCAAAGGTTTCAGGGCACTTTTCAGGGTCAGCGGTTACAACCTTATTTGGAAATTCCTGAGGACGGTCTGGCTGACTTCTTCGTAATCAAACACACCAGAGATGAAGTGCTGGCGCGCGATCTGCTTTCCAAATACGGTTTTAAGGCTGCGGATGCAACACAGGTACGAATTATATCAAATAACTGAAATTGGACAATGAAATCAGCAGGACGATATATTCTGCAAGGAGGCCGAATAAAAACGTCGAGGAAAGAAAAATGCCATGTAGTTTTGTATTTGAGACCTGGAGTCTAAAGTTAAAACTGTACAAAAACAAGGCCCCAGGTCATAACGCACGGAAGAAGCATGACATTTCCCTTCCTTTCGTCTGAGGGCTAGTACATCCGTCAGGGTTGCATCTCTAACCAAGCAGGCATGGCTTCACTGAGTCTCTGAGTATGTCCTTGGTATCAAAAATTCAACCTCTCGACCCAAGACAGGTGCTGAAATAATCACGATAATTATTGTCAGCAGAGGCCTGATTGAGCTGGCTAAGGTAAAGAATAGACAAGGCACTTGACAGTCAAAGCCTCCAGTAAGCAATTCTCTTTATTAATGAAAAGGTTGTGTGAAAATTGACCCTTCCCTAGCCAATTCCTTTACCCGCCCCCCCCCCCGGCTTCCACCACCCACCCACTGTTGGGGCTGTCCCTGGGCTCTCTACCTGTGCCGACCAAGGTTGCATTCCTTTTAGCCAATCTAAATCAGGATTTTGCGATCGAAAATTAGATTTTTTGTTCCTTTAAGGACTAAACCAATCTAAGATTGCAATCCGAACGATCTACCTCTGAACGTGGATCGTTCAGATTGGTATCTCAATCTGGTTTCAGATCTTTGTTCCATTTAATGAAACTGCTTTTCGATCGCAAAAACGTGCTCGTTCATCGATAAACACGGCAGGTCAAGGTTAGTTCAGGCAAAAGTTATACTCCTTCGTTGTTCTATGCCGCTAAAGAATTGTAGTATACTAAACTCAAGTTACACTGTCACTCTAAATCCGTTAGGAAGTGAAAACGCTTAGATTTTCTCACCGTAAAACTATACTGACCAATGTCTGTGTGTCAAGAGCGCGCTTCTAAGCGCTTGAGAATTCGTAATGCCTTCTGTATTTTCTTGAATCAAATTCCAGATAATTTTAAGTTGACGCCGGAGTCCCAGCATGAAACACCACTAGTTAAAGAGCAATTTTTTCCCCCTTTTTCCACGAGAAGATGCTTAATTTAGCAGAAAGACGTAAAAAACGATGCGTTAAAATTGAGAAGAAGATCGAAGCGGCAGGCAGCTTCTGTATGGATCAATCTTATTTCAGATTTTTGTTCCGGCTAGCACGAAAATCCAAACAATCTGGATTGTCCAAAATCCGAAAAAAGTTTGGCTAAAAGGAATGCAGCCCAAGATAGCAAGCCCCCTCAATTTTTAGAGATCCGGCACTTGCTTGGATATATATGAATGACGAAAACCTGGACCTTTATAACAAAATACCGTTAGCTTCTTAAAAATCGCGTCAATTCTAATTGCAAAAGTTGAAGTAAAGTTGTTAAGAAACACCAAAGGAAATATGCGATCTTTATGTCCAGTTCTTTGTTAACCTGTCCACAGACGTTTTTTCTTTTCCCCTTTTTTTTTTTTTTTTCAGTTTTTCGACGAATTTGGCAAGCTTGCGAGCGAAGCGAACGTTTGACTGGAAGCGCGGAGCGGCAAATGAAAAATGAAAAAACTCGGTCTATTTTCTCCTTTCCCCACCCTTAGCCCCACCCACTTACACTAGCAGTGAATAATTCTCCCGCGGAATCGGCTCCTGTCCGCGGTTTTTATTTTTCTTTATTTGTTTGACGTTCTCTAAAGAGATTGAATAGCCCGTGAATAGCCTAGTCCTTTGTACACGTACACTCCTTTGTGAGATAAGTCCTGTTTTTCAGTATTTTTAACTATTAATAAGTGTATATCCGAGTAAAAAGTTTCTTGAATTTTTAATACTCAGACCTTGTTAAAGACTTTCAAGACTCACCATTTTAACAAGGAAAGGTTTGCTTGAGAACCTGCTAAAGAACGATGAAGAAACTTTTTTTCTCTTTCTTTCCAGAATAGCAATCCACAACTTACAGGATCGAAGGCTTCAACGTGAGTAGAAATAACTGTGGTTTGCATGGATAGAAAATGTTTCAAAAGTTTCTTCTGACAACTTTGTCTACTAAAGGCCTAGGGTGTTTTTTCCTGCTCTGCTCAAATACTGAACAAGAAGAATAACATTTTCTTAAAAGTAAGGAAAGGAAAGTACAGCTCCGATCCTCTGCATTCGTGCAGGTAGTAATAAGATGAATACTCGTGGGCGCACACTCGGCTCTATATGCATACTCTCCTCAGTATAATGATAGCTTTCCCTGTTCCAAACGATGCAGCGTAGGAAAGGGCCGGAAATAAAATGTTGAGAACCCGAAATACGAGAGGAAAGGTAACAAAGTTCTGACTTCGGTTGTTCAAAGGCTGGGTAGCACTATCCATCGGATACACCTCTATCAAGTGGATAGCGCAACTAAGTTTCCCCAATACGAATCCGCTGGATAGTGATTTATCCGGTGGATAGCTTTATCCAACGTTTCAACATCCGGGACCTGGCTGGGAGACTAAAACGATTTTTGGTTCGAAAAGAAACAAGCTGTCTCCCCTTTGCTGTTCATCTTCAGTGTTGTAATAATATTACTTCTGTTTCAGATTCATCTGTTTATATTGTGGCAGAATTCCCGCATTGTAGCATCAAGACTGAAAGTGCTCTTTACGAATTCACTTCTCATCTCAATCCGTTCACAACTTCTTGCTTTTCCTCTCCTTTTATGAAATGAAGGTCAAGGAAGATTGCGGTTCATTGTCGAAGCATAATGTATCAATATGTCAGACTTCAAACAACGTCTCGGAAGTGGTCATAATTATACACAAAGCAGGAAACCTTGTTTACAATCAGCTGTAAAATGTGCGCGTGTTTTTATGAAAATAGATGTGCATCTTTTTTTACGTTTGTATAGTTTTAATAGGAAAAGGTACATATGTATTAGAAAAAATTTCTTAGTCCCTCGACGGCTAATCGAGACTTTGTGTAGATGTTTATATAAATTAAAGGCAGTTTTTGTCTTATTTCATTTCTAGATTAAAGTGATCAAATCACTGTATTTTCAATGTGTTAGTTACAAGCTTTAAACTACGTTTTGTTAGAGAAGAAATGCCCTTTATAGAGAAGTCGTTGCTCGTCAGGTTGCCATAGTAGCAATATTTCTGGATGACAACAAACCGAAGGCACCTGACCAAAAACATCACTTAAAAGTGAATTTACACTCTTTCAAACTTATTTTGGCAAAATTTTCTGTGGTTGAATTCGAAAGAACTTATCTAAGTTCAGAAAGAGAAAAGAACATTTGTGTATTGTGTTCACCTACTTCATAAAGCGTGCAACGACGGCTAATAAATGTACAAATAAGCGTAATACACGTGCAAAGTTGTTGTTTTGCCAACCTAAACCTGTTGCTTTTTTGCCGTTCTTGTTGCCGTCGCCGTCGTCGTTGCTTATAAAGCAACCTATTGTTGTCATCCAGAAATGTTTCTTCCATGGTTAGGGGACTTCACACTTCTCCTCTCTATTTACAAATAAACACACAAAGAAAATTGATTATTTCCAAGCATGTTAAAGGTTTCGCCGTTAGACAAAATGAATTAAACTTGAAAAAGACGAGGTTCTCCGATTAAATTAATGGCGGTCCATTTCAGCATTAGCAATCTCCCTTTATTTTGCCCATTCGTGCTGCGTTTAGGCTTCTCTGAATTTGTCTTGTGTTTTAATGTTTTTCTCAGTAACGTTCGAAACAGTTATTAGTTAGCTTAAGCAAAGGCGTTTTTGAGCGAAGCTCGTCAACTGGAAGTGAGGTCTTTTGCCCTTTTAATATGCCTTGACGCTAAAAACAATGTATCGCCCCATGTAAGGAAATCCAGGATTCTGATTCCACGCTGCGGATTCTGGATTCCAGGTACTGGATTCCAGTATTTGTCAGTAGAACTTGGATTCGGTATTTGAATCGTTAGTGGGATTCGGATTCCTTGAGCTGTATTCCGGATTCCAAAACCCAGGATTCTGGATTCCATAAGCCAAATTTTCCCAGATTCCGGATTTCAAAATCCAGATACCCTTACTTAGGGCGAAACGTTACTGGTAAGTGTCTTTACTCTTTTAGAGACAGTTTTTTTTGGATTCTGGATTCCAATCGTTAGTGGGATTCCGGATTCCAGTTACTGGATTCCAGTATTTGTCAGTGGAATCCAATCGTTAGTGGGATTTTTGATTCCAGGTATTGGATTCCAGTATTTGTCAGTGGAACTTGGATTCTGGATTCCAATCTTTAGTGGGATTCCGGATTCCAGGCACTGGATTCCAGTATTTGTCAGTAGAAGTTGGATTCGGGATTTCAATCGTTAGTGGGATCCGGATTCCTTAAGCTGTATTCCGGATTCCAAAACCCAGGATTCTGGATACCATAAGCAAAATTTTCCCAGATTCCGGATTTCAAAATCCAGATATCCTTACTTGGGGCGAAACGTTACTGGTAAGTGTCTTAACTCTTTTAGAGACAGTTTCGACATACCCTGCTAGCAGAGGCTTTTCCCTTGTGTTTCTCAGCGTGGTACTGCCATTCTCTTCGCGGTTTTGGTTGCTCGCGTTTTGTTTTGGTTGTGAACCAGCCTAGGAAAAGACCTCTGCCGACAGCCGCTTGTGATTCCTGTTGAACATGCGCTGTAGATACCTCCAAAATCTAGGAGGTAATCACATGACTAAACCGGTTGTGGAACCGGTTTTATCAACTCGCTCATCTTTTATGTACTAGTTTGCTGTGCAAAAGTGAGCCCGCTATATCAACATGGCGAGTGCGAGTCATTCCCGTGGGAAATTTGACTCATGAATACATGAGCAAACTCCGGCGGCGGCATCGTATTACCGACACATGACAGAAATTCCATGGTAACCGCATTTTCATCTCGCGCATGTTCAACAGGAATCGCAAGCGGCTGTCGGCAGAGGTCTTTTTCTAGGCTGGTTCACAACCAAAACAAAACGCGAGCAACCAAAAACGCGAAGAGAATGGCAGTACAACGCTGAGAAACACAAGGGAAAAGCCTCTGCTAGCAGGGTAGTTTCGACACCACTGTCCGAGAAAAAGCGCGACGTTGAAACCTTTCGTTACGCCTTTTCTCCCGATCCAACTGACTCAGTGCGCCTAGTTTTTGGAGGATATGACAGCTAATCTAGGCTACGAGTAGTCCTCCATTTTTCCTCAGGGATAGTAGAGCGAGCGAAACGCGAGCGCGCGTGAAAATCACCCCACGCGAGAAAAGGCGACACGCGGCGGGGCTTTGTCTGTAGTCCCTCATTTTTCTCTCTCCCCACCGCGTGTCGATTCGGTGATTTATGTATCTGTATTTTATTGCCGTATGGGCTACCTTCATTCTTGCATTGTCTGAGTTTGCGAAGAAACTGGCACTCATTTTTCGCAGTTCTATCCTTGTTCGCTGGTACCGTGAGAGTGTTTCTTAGTTTCAGACAAAATGCCGGATTATTTAGGAAAAGATCAAAGAAAAATTATCCTAAAGACATATGTAAGTATATTTATATTTATTGGCTTTATACAATATGTAATAGTGATTTTACTTGGCATGGCTGGGGGCTTGTTTTATTCAGTGTTTTATAAAATAACAATTATCGTGTTACAATTTGCCGCTCCGGATGTATCAAGTAATAGCCCATTTTACAGTTTTGCAGTTAGTACCCTAGCCTTCGAGTGAATGTGAGGCTGACGGTGACCTTGTTTTGATACAAACCTCCTTTGCTTTGTTATGGAAATTGTTCTAAAAAATGCTAGTTAGCATAAGAATAACTTGATTTGCATAATAAAGCAGGAAGGTTTGTATCAAAACAAAGTCAACTCCAGCCTCGCTTCCATCCATAACTGTTTCACTTCCTGTATGTTCTCTGTTTCTTTTGTTCTCTCTTTTTAAAAAGAAAATTGCAGGGCCTTCCAACAATCTCCTTCACACCACCAAAACTACTCAGTCCATATATTTTATTTTGCTTTACATTTTTAATCTTATTCCAAAACAAAGAATACTTAAGGGGAAAGATAGAAATTTCAAAAGACTGAGACATTCCATCACGCAATCACAGATCCAAGATCAACTAAGGAAGAGTGCGTTTGACTGTTGCCTGTTCTTGTTGCCAGTCCAGCAATAGATATAGACAAAAGAGGATAAAGGGGACAGAGAAAGCATCCCCGATACACACCCTATTCCATAGGTAATTTGTCTCGAGTTATTTTTAAGACCATAGATCCCAAGGGGGATTAGACAACAGCCAATCACATGGCGCGAATGTGTTCCGCGTGGATGACTTACGCTCAGAGCCGCGCGTCCTTCACGAATTGACGTGGAAAAAAATGGAAGAAGACGCGGAGAGCGATATTGCTATTTGTTTTGTCGACGAAAACGATTAAAGAGAGATTTTTACTAAAGCTTTGTCAGCGAAACGGAAATTAAAAAAGAATCGCCCTTCCTCTCTACAGTACAGTAGGGAAATCCTTAACACACTGAATATTCTCTCAGGATCATTTATAATTTACAGTTTGAAGAGAGTAATTTCTGGTTTGATATTTATTCTTTCATTAGTCTTATTATTCAACAAAAATAACTCTTGGTGTCTTACTTGCTTTATTATACAAACGACCGGTTTCAATAGACCGGTGAAATTTCTCATTTTATTAAAGCAATGAGGTTACGACACCTTCGAGTTAAAATGATTTCACGGGTTGTCAAAGAGTCTAGTGATTCCCTTTTCCCAGTTGAGCGCCGACTCATTTCGCCTCAATATTAAAAAATGCTCTCGATCTCTTTACGCTTTCATATATTGTCTTTCGCCCGACATGTTTTGCACGGCGTTTAGTCATGCGAAACCTTCACGAAACATCCACGCAGCGCGCGAGGAAACTTTATCCCGATTCTAAAAATAAGGCATATGAAACTCCTTGTTAACAAAAGGTCTCTCATATTTCCAGTGGTCACGCCAACAGTAGATCTCGGTCAAAATATTCGTAAAAATTGTAGTTTTTCCTTTCGCTATCTTTTTGTTTGAAGATTCATGACAAGTTACCTCCGCAATTCGAAAATGACACGTTTAACAAATATCTTCCTTTGTTTTGTTGTCGATTGCTAAAAAAATCCACGGACTTTGGCGATTACTTTTGGCAAGTTGAGTGTTTTTTAGAAGGCACATGGGGTAAAAATAGATAGGATGGGGAAAACTGGGGCATAGCTTCCTGGGATCGCTTAGTTACCACCAGATTCAAAAACTGAATATTATTCCGCGCGTTTCGGTACCTATTTCATCAATATTGATCAAGTTTTTTCCACGGATCCATGGCCCTTAAGTTTTACTTGGTCGCGTGTTTGCTGCTGTTGGTTCTGTGCTTAATACCGGGTAGCAAAGCAATTGGCAATGCAGATGGTACGGGAAGCAACGGTTCCTTCATTCCGACACGAAATGAACAAGTAAGTGTGCCTATTCAATATTATCGTACTTCTCTGAGCTCTTATCTCCGTTTGAAGGTTTGATACAAAAGTACTATACCAGCCGTGAAAATATTGTCAGGTTAAAAATCAGATTTGCGTTTTGAGTCAATAATTTCCTATAATATTAACTCTCCGGGGTCTACATTTTATTTCTTTCAGCTTTCTCATTTATACATTATGGCAAGGAGAATAAAACCGCAGAAATCGGTTGCGAGTCCGCCACAGCCGCTGTCGTGAAAATAATTTTTGAAGAATCTGGTGTTAGCGATGTTGTCGGTTAACAGCCGTATTCTAAACGTCTTCAAAAAGAAGATTTCAGTACTGCAAACGGCTTAAAGACGTGCGAGCAAGGCGGGTGGAAAATCATTGGCAAAGTTGTTGAATGGATGGAAAACCGGACCGAAATATCAATTCGAAATTTACTACAGTGTGAAATCCTTCGAGGTCAAATAAAGAACCATAGTCACGCCACCCATCAGACTCATCTGTATCTTCGCTAAAACCTTTGTAGTGAATTTTGATCCTTTTCTTTTCGTTATCGACCTCGCGAATTTCAATTTCACACAGTTGGTTGTCCTTTCTCATGTTATTTTTGTTCTTAGCTTTAAACACTGTAAATACTCGTCAGATCTCGTCAATATACCTCCATACCTCACTCCGCCATTTCAAATTTTGCAATGCTGTCTTGAACTACGCATAAGCATGCAGTGAACGAGAGTCATTAGATGCTTCATGTATGATCACTGAATATCAAATGTTCATCGATGTATGACAAGAGTTTGATATGTCGAGACGAATCACCTATAGAACAGGGTGTGTATGGGGGATGCCTTCCCTGTCACCTTTATCTTCTCTTGATATAGATAAACATGAAACGGCGGGAAAAAAAAACAAAACTAAGTCAGCACGCCAGTAGTAAAAAACTATACGGAAAATCAGCGCCATGCGTAAACTGTTTTCATCAAATGTGTAGGTCTCAAGACTCTTTAAATTGCGAGGCCTGTGTTTTCGAGGTCTGTGTTTTCTAGACACCCTAGTGAATGGTTATGTAAAACATTGGCCTCAGTGCACTCAAAAATTTAACGAAGTGTTGCCTTTTTTGGATAACGTATATCATGGTTACGGTTAAGACATTGACCACATTTCCCACGTGGAGTTATGTGTTTTGACTTGTGTTAAATCTAACATGGCAAATCGTTAAGGTAGACGTTTACTTTATTTCCTTTTGACCTGAAAACATCACTAGAGTATTACAAAAAAATTTACCAAATAGATTGTTCAGTTTATATAAGGAAGTCTTAGGTCTTTTTAACCTGAAGCAGCTGCTTAACCCTTTGACTCCTGAGTTTTTGTGTCATATTGCTTCAGTTTTGACATACATACACTAAATAACATCTCAAAAGTTCCCTTTGAGGTAAAAGTGCCTATAATCGTACATATTTAGAAAGTAGACATATCAGGGTTTCAAAATATATATATGTATTAACTTAACGTTTCTTTGGAGAGCTGTCTGCCTTTAGCAGTCTCTTACAACTGACAGTGTCCATTTTGAGGCCACCGAAGCGCCCGCTTGCTCTCTTTCTTCGATATTTTCTTGACCACCACACCGTGTATCTGCATGCTCAAGCTCTGAATTGTTGCCAGTATCTTCGTCCATTTAATCGGACTAATCTTCACCTAATCTGGATCATCGCTAAAATCCGGTGCTGCGAATATATTTCGATCCACTCCACTCGTGTTTGACGCCATTTTTAAAGGTTATCATTAGCACGGCGAGGAAATATTGCCAAAAACTTAGTCCAAAATGGCGAAAAACCGATTGAAATGGAATCATACGATAAACAAATTCATATAAGAGTCATAAAGTGTCATTTGACCAAATATGGAGCCTTTCGGAGCCTTTTTTGGGACAATATGTACACCTTATTTGGAAGCGCGCCTAAAAGCGCGTTCAGGAGAACGTGCCCTTTGTCGCCCTTTGTCGTAGAAAACAGAAGTACGTAAACTATGATTTTGTGATCAGTTATTTTTTAAAATAAATCATGATTAAAAGCTTTAGGTCAAGATGGCATAACGCAACACGGGGCCAATACTTGACCACGCAAGGTGAGTCACATGTTTTCCAGTATATAAAGCATTTATTTCATGACTTCTTATTTTTTTTTTTCTTGCAGGATCAAAGCGGTAAAGCAGAGCTACTCCTCGAACACGGTACTTCAGGCGTATAATCAAATGGTTTCTGGCTTTGTCGCGTCAGTTATACGCTCTTCTCACGTATGATAATATGCCCGTCCAACCTCGTTTTTGAGTACAAGTTCTTTTGAAATGCTAATCGGACGATGTTTTCGTATTTGAATTTCAAAAAATTTTCTACTTGACAGGTAGCCTAATTTGCATAAACGTGTGCAGTCAGCTGAATTACAGCGCGGGGGGAGGGGGATTCCCCGGTTTGCAATTGTGTCAGTGGTGTGTTGATATGCTACGGCAATTACAAGATCTAGCTTAGTCGTAAGTGACAACTGTAGAGTAAAGACGTGTTCGCCTAAGTACGTTAGTCAGTGCAATGTCTGATTATCTGGTTTCGCTGGACATATAATTAAGACAAGGAATAATCCAGAAGATCTCATAGAGGTAAGAGTCTTGACAGCATTTCAGAGAATCGCAAAACAAAAATGTTTTACATGATCTGTTAATTTTTTGGCGGTCCTAGCCTGTTCCAGGCGTTTGGATAGTGGAGTGCGGCGCGAAGGAAGAGAACAAGATAAAAGTAAGGAGGAAAAGAGGGAGAGGAAGAGGGGCGCTCCCTCGCTCTCACCCCTGTTCCACCCCCTCGTTGTTGTTTTCTTTTTTTCTGAACGCCTGGAACAGGCTATGGCGGTCCAAACCTGTTTGACTATTATTCTGAAGGTTTGCATATCGAAACTGAGTCAATCCGCGGTGTAAGGTGAGGGGAGAAGTATCAGTGGACAATTATCCTGGCTTCAGCCATTAGGTTTTAAAAATTTTGAGAAATTATTACCGGCTGAGGTTTTTTGATGTACCTATAGCTTACTTCCCGCGTGGGGATAAAAGACCATTTAAAAACTTCTCAAACACATCAATCGATTTTTTTCATTTTCTTTGTACGGAATGTAAGGCCTTCTTCAATAACTTTTTAATTATCTCTGTTACTCTGGAAAAACACAAACTGGAAAGATCGCACACTTAAAATGCTAATTTTGGCAGAAGTCATGCTTTTTATGCTTGAGTGACAAGGGAGGCTTGAAGCCTCACATATTATGGCGGATCATTTATAGACTGGATTGAGCTCTCGAGTGATTTTGATGACGTTTGCTATAAATATTTTCAGCTTTGCCTTTAATGAAACCATTTTAAGGGTGGCACGAGGTAAAGTGTGTATATTGAAAGGTATGCAATCTTCCAGGGAACAAAATTGCTCACAACCCAGGGGTATTCAACGACAATATAAAAAAGTTGGATGAAAAAAATCCGGACTTCTAAAATACATCAATCGATTTTTTTTTTCATTTTCTTTATACGGAATGTAAGGCTTTCTTCAATAACTTTTTAATTATCTCTGTTACTCTGGAAAAACACAAACTGGAAAGATCGCACACTTAAAATGCTAATTTTAGCAGAAGTCATGGTAAGTGTGTATATTGAAAGGTATGCAATCTTCCAGCGAACAAAATTGCTCACAACCCTGACAACCGACAGGGGGAAATTGGAAGAGCATTGACGAAACAAATTGATATAAAAATAAGAAAGCAGCTGGACAAAAAGGAAAGTAATTTAGCAAAGAAGCCATGTTCTACACTGAGATTACGTATACACGTTTCTGTCTTAATAACCTAGCTAAACCACTGTTTTGTTGTTCTGGTTTTTTTTTCTCTTTTATCTATTTTGTATTTCCGTTTTTGGTTTTGTGTTTCCGTTTTGAGTTTTGTGATTCTTTTTTGTCCCTATTGGCCACCGTAGATAAGGCATACATATTGGCACCAATATTAGCACAACAACAGGTTTTTCTACTTTCTGGTAGGCACAGGCGGTCGTTTTATTTTCGGTCCGCCCCTGAGTTATTGCTGTTAGCGCCTACACCAGGCTAGAAAGAGTGTAAAATAATATGTATTATGTTTTGCATTTGTGAAGAACATATGAGCTCATTTCCGATTTAAAAAAAATCGCTGGTCAACAAATTTTCAGCAGGCCTCGTGATCACCCTACGATAGCAAGACGTTTCAACCGGGCCTTTAAATATTATAAACCCCATTCGGATGCGGGTGGCTTTTGAGTCCTCTCTTTCTAAAAAGTTGAAAAACTACAAAGCTCTTTGGAAGAGCGCCGTCGTAGACTCCCTTTACTTAAATACCTGTTTGAATTTTATACAAACAATGACGATACAAACCCAAATAATCTTCTTTAGTAAGAACCTGTAAAAGAACTTCTGATTAGCTCGGTAAACATGTATTAAAGACATCTTTTGAGAATTTCTAAGATAAATGTGGGCTTTTATATGCGGGTTTTAACTGTTTGTTAGAGGAACAGTATCGAAACAATATATGTTCCCCTCGTGATCGATTTTGCATAGAAAGCAGACAAATGTGGTCATCAGGCGCGGACCATATATGGTATTAAAAATATCCTGAATCTTTCTGTTGCGAAAACTATTATTTATTTCAACGTTTTGTCGCGTGCATATTGCAGTATCTTTTCAACCTTTTGTTTTAATATTTTGTAATTTGACTATCAACGCTCCGATCAGTAAAACCTAGCATGAAATTTGTGGTGGTATCATGTAAACATGCAAATATAGAGCCATGAGAGGGAACCGGAGTGAATTCGCTCCGGGGCGAAAATCGCCCCTGTGTCATGTAAACACCCCCTAAGAGTAGATCATGAGATTATTATTTACATAATGATGTTACAACTAAGCAAAATGTATTTACATGTACTTGCACGATTAAAATGTAAAATTGGAGAAATCCAACATACACATCAAGTTCTTATATGTTCCGATTTTATTAGCGGAACGAAAATGATCCTGAAGAGTGTTCCAAATTTTTGCTGCAGTATAACGCCACGATTTAAGACCATAGGTGGTTGTATTTACTTAGGGTAGCTCGAGGATGTGTTTTCCTCTTAGATTATAATTAGTTGATCGTTCATGCAATAGCCCTCCTATTCTTCTAGGGACTTTATACCCATTGATGGCTTTGTAAACACCGGTGGCCATTTTAACAATTCTTTGATTGAATGGGTTAGTTGTTTTAGCAACGTCTCGTACGTGGTTGACTTGTCACGGGTCACAAAGCGAAGGGCTCGTTCACTGATTTTTTTCAAGTTTGCCGGAACCTCTTTTACCACAGTGATGCCACGACTCTGAGCAGTAATTGAAATTCCGTGCAATGAAAGCACGATATATATCTATCCTCAATTCAAAAAGGAATATTTTCTTCAGACGATTGAGGACAGCAACCTGTAGACTAACTTAATTACGACAGATTTTACGAATCTGTCCCTTAAACTTAAGCTTGTTATCGAGAGTGACGACAAAGAATTCCATTTTATCTTGAATAGGGATAACGGTTCCTTCACAGGTCAACACAGGATTTCTCTCGACCCTTCCAAAAGTAATTGCTTGATATTTTGAATGATAATTTCTTTTCATTTGATTGAATTCATACCACTCATGAACCTTCTTTCAGACGATACCTGGTCGATATTTTCCGCAGACTTGAACAATTGAGTGTCATCGGCATACGTGAATAATGTGCATTCATCTGCAGCATAAGACAGGTCCGAAAATATTAAAGAGAATGGGACCGAAAATTGAACCTTGGGGGACACCCTTCATTAAAGTCTTCATAGAAGAGTGTTGTCCACTCAATCTGACACGTTGCTGTCTGTCACTTGAATAATTCGTAACGAGATTGATAACTTTTGAGTCTCCACCGTACAGTCTTCAAGCTTTTTGACAATAAGATCATGGGGAAGGGTGTCAGATGCTTTTGACAGGTCCATAGACACCAGACTAATAACTTTGTGATTGTCTAATTCTTTCTTGAATTGTTCAGTTAGACTAAGGATAGCTGTGTCGCACCCATGATAATCTCTATATGCAAAAACATTGTTATGATAAACATCTTCAAAGTGTGAAGCAAGTCTTGAGTGAACGAGCTTTTTAAAAAAACTTTGAATAAGACCGGCAGGATTGTTATAGGGCGATAGCTTGTCTTTGTTAACGTACATTCTTTCTTGTCGATCGGGACAATTTCACCTAGTATCCAACTCGAAGGCACTTTTCCCCTCTCAAATAGAAAATTCACTACTGAAACAGCTGAAGGGCTGACAGAATTTCAGCGGATTCTTTGACGGCTCATGCTGGAATTTGATCGTGTCCAACAGCTTTGTTTGTCTCTTCACTTCACCAGGGCTTGTGTTTCATAAGGTGAAGGGGCGGGAATGAAGAGCTTTTATTGTCTGGTGTGACTTTGGAGGCAATTGATTGAAATCAGGGTACTAAAACTTGAAAAATATTCTGCAGAACCTCGGCGACTTTCTTTTGTTCTCTAATGAAACCACCATTGTCTTTCAAAACAATACGCTCATTGTGGAAAGACTGCTTTTTCCTGGATGAAATGTACGGTCTTATTGTGTTCCAAAACTTCTTTTGATCTGAATGTTTATCATTGCAGATTCTGGAAAAGTGATCTCTTACTCTTTTTCTTCTCATGCTAACAGCTCTGCTTCTTAGTTGGTGGTATTTTTCCCAGTCTTTAGGCTTTCTGGACTTGTTGAATTGCCTTTTACAGCGATTACGCTTTCTCATCACCTCCCATAATTCAGGATTTATAAATTGAAATTGATCGCGATGTATTCGTCGAAACGATTTTCCAAGTACAATTTCCAAGCACAAGCCTCCGGCGGGATTGTATTTGGAGGGGCGATTTAACGGAGGGTTTTTGCGTTACCGGTTTGGAGGGCTTATATTGGAGAGGCTTATTCATGGAGGGGCTTATTTTCGGAATTTTACATTTCTAAGTTCTTAACTAGGTTACCTCCTCAGGAACGTTTTTCTAAATTTTGGCCTTAGTCTCGGTGCATGCGGTTTTAGGATATAAACAGATCGAGTCGATGGTATATCCAACTTTAGTAAAATCCAACTAGTGGTCTATCATCAATGCTGCGTTCTGATTGGTTGAGCTTCTACTAGGCTATATGTTATAGCCCACTAGTAGCGAAAAGCGCGGGCTTTTTGGCGACAAAAAAGGATTAAAGTCTAGCTTTAACTAGCTAAAGTTGTTTTATTCTGGATATTTTTGACCAACTAGTTGGATTTTACTAAAACAATTATTCCTCTCGCTCTCATGCTCTGAGTCAATAGCCCATTCGGCCTTCGGCCTCATGGGCTATTGACTCAGAGCCCATTCGGGCTCGAGGAATAATTGTTAAATATAGTAAGCGCCAGTTGGTTATGAATCGAAGACTTAGCCGGGAGATTGGAGCCAATCAGAAACGAAATGGCGAAATATTTTGAATGAATAATAATTAATTAAATCCGGGGCACCAAAAGCAGGAAGGGCCGAGACTGTCAATCGTGAGCCTCAGACGTAATGTTTTGGGGTACAATTCTTTCTCCTCTGGGCATAGATAATGAGGAGAAAGGACCTTTATTGACGAGGAAATTGTGTTTCCTTTTGAGAGGATCGATACGACTAAAAACAGAAGAACAAACAGGCTGATGTGAATAGCGGCGATCTTCCTCCGTGAAAGTTCAGAAATTCCAAGTCTCAACGTCATGTTCGCCGTCTGGCCTCAGCTCAACGGTTAATATATAGTTTGAGCTTCAAAGATTTTCCGCTTCACCTGTTACCTTATTCCCTTTAATTTTTTATTACATTTTTTCCCGTTATTTTCCTAGATTGGCAAAGCGGTACCAAGTTTCTTAAAGGTGTAGAATATATGTCTGCCTATATCTGTGCTATCTGTAAAAATTTTACCAAAGGGGACAAGAACTTGAAACCGTATCATTGTGAAAAACTTGGAATATGCAGGTAGGTGATCATGACTCGTGTAGAACGGATCAGAACGTTTTTAGTTGACTTACATATGAAAGTGACGGGATGACCTGCGACCAGGGAGCCTGTGCGTGTACATGCAGCCGCTCCATCCCCCTTGTTTTCTGGGTGGGGGATGGAGAGGAGACTGTCAGAATCTAGCTACGGGGATGCTCGTCGGAAAATCATGACTTTTGAAAACGTCTGAAATATAAACTAATCTGGAGTGGCTCCAGACCTATTACAATAAGCGTCAGCCAATTTCCGGAACATTTAAGAACTGTAGTAACTTTAATTTTGCGAAAGATGTAGAAATTGGATGCTTTTTCAAACACATTTTAGTTATACATGGCATAAAATATAATGATATACAGTGGAACCTTTTGTAGGGCGATTGCCCAAAATGCGAACAGCTGGTCAATCCGCTTTATTCAAAAAGTCGACAACCTCAGTTCGGAAGAACCCGAATTATTTTCCCTAGCGGCGGTTTGTGTCTGATTTAAAGAACGTTTACATTTCTTGATTTTAACTTTCTTTTTCGTTGTTTTTGCCTTTAAAATATTGAACAGTAACCGCCTGTCGCTTTCACAAGAAAGAAATGCGTCAAATCCGGGTTACCAAAGGTTTCAGGGCAGTTTTAAGGGTCAGCAGGTACAACCTTATTTGGAAATTCCTGAGGATGGTCTGGCTGACTTCTTCGTAATCAAACGCACCAGAGATGAAGCGCTGTCGCGCGATCTGCTTTCCAAATACGGTTTTAAGGCTGTGGATGCAACACAGGTAGGAATTGTACCAAATAACTGAAATTGGACAATGAAATCAGCAGGACGATATATTCTGCAAGGAGGCCGAATAAAAGCGTCGAGGAGAGAAAAATGCCATGTAGTTCAGTTTTATTTGAGACCTGGAGTATAAGGTTAAAACTGTACAGAAACAAGGCCCCAGGTCATAACCCACGGGAGAAGCATGACATTTCCCTTCCTTTCGTCTGAGGGCTAGGACATCCGTCAGGGTTGCGTCTCTAAGCAAGCAGGCATGGCTTCACCGAGTCTCTTTGGCTCTTAGCTAAGTATGTCCTTGGTATCAAAAATTCAACCTCTCGACCCAAGACAGGTGCTGAAATAATCACGATAATTATTGTCAGGAGAGGCCTGATTGAGCTAGCTGAGGTAAAGAATAAACGAGGCACTTGACAGTCAAAGCCTCCAGTAAACAATTCTCTTTATTAATGAAAAGGTTGCGTGAAAATTGACCCTTCCCTAGCCAACTCCTTTACCCCCCCCCCCCCCCTTAGGCCTCGACCACCCACTGTTGGGGCTGTCCCTGGGCTCTCTACCTGTGCCGACCAAGATAGCAAGCCCCCTCAATTTTTGGAGATCCGGCACTTGCTTGGATATATATGAATGACGAAAACCTGGACCTTTATAACAAAATACCGTTAGCTTCTTAAAAATCGCGTCAATTCTCATTGCAAAAGTTGAAGTAAAGTTGTTAAGAAGCACCAAAGGAAATATGCGATATTTATGTCCAGTTCTTTGTTAGCCTGTCCACAGACGATTTTTCTTTTCCCTTTTTTTTTTTTTTTTTTTAGTTTTTCGACGAATTTGGCGAGCTTGCGAGCGAAGCGAACGTTTGACTGGAAGCACGGAGCGGCAAAAGAAAAATGAAAAAACTCAGTCGATTTTCTCCTTTCCCCACCCTTAGCCTCGCCCACTTACGCTAGCGGTGAATAATTCTCCCACGGAAGCAGCTCCTGTCCGCGGTTTTTATTTTTCTTTATTTGTTTGACGTTCTCTAAAGAGAATGAATAGCCCGTGAATAGGCTAGTCCTTTGTACAGGTACACTCCTTTGTGAGATAAGTCCTTTTTTTCAGTATTTTAACTATTAATAAGTGTATATCCGAGTGAAAACTTTCTTGAATTTTTACTTCTCAGACCTTGTTAAAGACTTTCAAGACTCACAATTTTAACGAGGAAAGGTTTGCTTGAAAACCTGCTAAAGAACGATGAAGAAACTTTTTTTTTTCTTTCTTTCCAGAATAGCAATCCACAACTTACAGGATCGAAGGCTTCAACGTGAGTAGAAATAACTGTGGTTTGCATGGATAGAAAATGTTTCAAAAGTTTCTTCTGACAACTTTGTCTACTAAAGGCCTAGGGTGTTTTTTCCTGCTCTGCTCAAATGCTGAACAAGAAGAATAGCATTTTCTGAAAAGTAAGGAAAGGAAAGTACAGCTCCGATCTTCTGCATTCGTGCAAGTAACAATAAGATGAATACGCGTGGGCGCACACTCGGCTCTATGCATACTCTCCTCAGTATAATGACAGCTTTCCCCACTCCTAACGATAAAGCGTAGGAAAGGGCCAGAAATTAGTTTTAAATGTTGAGAACCCGAAATACGAGAGGAAAGGTAACAATGTTCTGACTTCGGTTGTTCAAAGGCTGGATAGCACTATCCATCGGATACATCTCTATCAAGTGGATAGTGCAACTTAGTTTCCCCAATACGTATCCGCTGGATAGTGATTTATCCGATAGCTTTATCCAACGTTTCAACAACCGGGGCCTGGCTGGGAGACGAAAACGATTTTTGGTTCGAAAAGAAACAAACTGTCTCCCCTTTGCTGTTCATCTTCAGTGTTGTAATAATATTACTTCTGTTTCAGACTCATCTGTTTATATTGTGGCAGAATTCCCGCTTTGTAGCATCAAGACTGAAAGTGCTCTTTACGAATTCACTTCTCATCTCAATCCGTTCACAACTTCTTGTTTTTCCTCTCCTTTTATGAAATGAAGGTCAAGGAAGATTGCGGTTCATTGTCGAAGCATAACTTGTATCAATAATGTCAGACTTCAAACAACGTCTTGGAAGTGGTCAAAATTATACACAAAGCAGGAAACCTCTATTGTTTACAATGAATTGTAAAATGTGCGCGTGTTTTTATGAAAATAGATGTGCATCTTTTTTAAGATGAAGAACACTTATAGTATTTTACGTTTGTATAGTTTTAATAGGAAAAGGTACCTAATTATATATTAGAAAGAAAATTCTTACTCCTTTAACGGCTAATCGAGACTTTGTACAGAAAGTATATATAAATTAAAGGCAATTTCTGTCTTATTTCATTTTTAGATTAAAGTGATTAAATCACTGTATTTTCAATGTGTTAGCTACAAGCTTTAAACTACGATTTTTTAGAGAAGAAACGCCGTCACTGTGTATAGAGAAGTCGTTGCGCGTCACGCAAAATTTCTGGATGACCACAACCGAAGGCACCTGACCAAAAACGTCACTTGCAAGTGAATTAATTTACACTCTTTCACACTTATTTTGGCAAAATGTTCTGTGGTTGAATTCGAGAAAACGTATCTAAGTTCAAAAAGAGAAAAAGAACATTTGTGTGTTGTGTTCACCTACTCCATAAAGCATGCAACGACGGCTAAGAAATGTACAAGTAAGCGTAATACACGTGCAAAGTTGTTGTTCTGCCAACCTAAACCTACTGCTTTTTTGCCGTTCTCGTTGCCGTCGCCGTCGTCGTTGCTTATAAAGCTCCCTAGTGTTGTCATCCAGAGATGTTTCTTCCATAGTTAGGGGACTTCACACTTCTCCTCTCTATTCAGTACAAATAAACAGAAAAAGAATGTTGATTATTTCCGAGAATCTTAAAGGTTTTGCCGTTAGACAAAATGAATTGAACTTGAACCGGAGACGCGGTTCGCCATTTACATTAATGCAGTCCATTTCAGTACTACTGTAGTGTATTAAAGTCTCCTTTGATTTTGCCCATTCGTCCTGCTTTTAGGCTTCTCTGAATTTGTCATGCGTTTAATGTTTTTTTTTTTAGCGTTCGAAGCAGTTATTAGTTGTGCGAAGCATCGAGAAGCACGTCAACTGAAAGTGAGATCTTTTCCCCTTTTAATATGCGTTGACGTTAAAAACAATGTTTTGCCCCATGTAAGGCCGGAATCCAGGACAGTCTTGGATTCTGGATTCCACGCTGTGGATTCCGGATTCCAGGTACTAGATTCCAGGTCTTTGTTGGTAGAACTTGGATTCTGGATTCCAATCGTTAGTGGGATTGCGGATTCCTTGAGCTATATTCCGAAATCCAAAACGGAATTCCGGATTCCATAATGAAAATTTTCCCGGATTCCAGAATCCGGATTCCCTTACAAGGGGCGAAATATTATTGGTAAGTGTCTTAACTCTTTTAGAGACAGTTTAAAAACAACTGTCCGAGAAAAGGCGTGACGTTGAAACCTTTCGTTATGTATCAGTCAATTCCACCTGCGCCCAGCCCCCCCCCCCCCCCCGGGCTAACCCCAGGGAATTAGCCTTTTTTTTTTCTCATGGATGGCCAATTCCCGGGGGCGGGAGCACTTAAGCTGTCAAATGCCCGGCGGTGGGGACGAAAGTAGAGGGCGAATGCCCCGCCCTCGGGAGCGTTTTAATGCCAGTTTTCATTTTCGTACGCTGCAATAGATCGCAAAGTTGTTTTGAGGCCCAATTCACGTTTTCTGAAATTCGAAGGTCGCAAAATGAGTTGAATGAGTTGGCAGCAGTTGCAAACCGATGATAAAAAACCATTCAGGCACCAAAACACCACTAAAATTGTGGCCTGATGTGAAATGCGTAAATATTTTCTAACACAGACGGCTTTAATTATATATATTGTAGTCCTTGATTTCAAATTTGCAAGCCTTTAAGGTAGTTGCACTGCCTAATTTTTGTTTCTCAGAATTAATAATCATTTAGGCCTGTTGAAAGCTTATATCACCTAATATTCAAATAATTTGTTTTTTTCTTGAAACCATGCTAGTGGCAAGAAAAAGTCAAATACCAGTTCTAACTACGGACAAATATTCAATTTAATAGACTGTAATCCTAAGAAAGTATGCCATTTTAACCTGACTTTCAAAATACTCAAAATTAGGCAGTGCAACCACCTTAATATTTCCAAAAGCCGAAATTTTATTAATTACCATATAGAATGAATATCAAATGCTGCCTGTTGCGAACGCCACAATTCATTCACGCTCTCGCTATTTGCTTTGAAATTATGGCATTTTAGATTACAGTACATATTGAAATTAAGAAAACATTACCTTTAAAAACGTCGACAAGTTTTTCTAGCCCTTGCTCGACAAGCCAATCTGCCACAAACTGCTGATCTTTATCTCGGAAATTCTCCATGTCGACCACGTTTTAAAGTTAACCCCGTGCGTGTCAAAAGCCCGGAGGTGCCCCCAGGCTTGTCCAATGCCCGGCCCCCGGGTCGCGCTAAATTAGCTAAAGCCCCTCCTCCGGGACTGACAAGGCTGGCAAATGCCCCGCGGTTGCCCGGGGGGGCTGGGCGCAGGTGGAATTGACTGATGCATTACGCCTTTTCTTCCGACCCAACTGACTCAGTGCCCCTGGTTCTCTGAGGATATGACAGCTAATCAGTCTATCAGTATGTCTTCCGGGGCATGGAGGTACTCCCTATAATGGTCTATACATAGATGGCTCCACCAGAAATGGGTTCATTTATCTGGCTTCAGTTATTACAGTTAAAGGGTAAGGATTTCAAGGGTAGGGAAATCTGTCATTCTTTTCTGTAGAAGGACCAAAGAGGGTTCTGAAAGACACGAGAACTTTGTGGTTCAGTGATTTATTCATAATATAAGACTTAAGACAATGCATTTTACAGCAGTTAAAAGGGATGCAGCGTTCTAAACTAGTATGTGAAAGGGGTACCTGCATTTGTCAATACAAGGTTAGGGGTGCCTTTTCTGTCAAAAATGGTAAAAGTACGGGGTTGGTCCTCGGGGCAGAGTCTCCTAATATTACACAGCGGATAAATCTTTTAACCCATTGTATATTGATTCGGTGATTTATTATTTTTTTTTATGTATCTGTATTTTATTGCCGTGTGGGCTACCTTCATTCTTGCATTGTCTGAGTTTGTGGGTTGAAAAGGTTCACGGGAGCGATGAGCGAAGCATCAATTGGTCATGCGCATTTCTATCCTTATTCGCCGTTACCGTGAGAGCGTTTTTCAGTTTCAGACAAAATGCCGGATCATTTAGGAAAAGATCAAAGAAAAATTATCCTAAAAACATATGTAACTGTATTTTTGTATGTATTGGCTTTTATCATACAACATGTAATAGTGATTTATTTTTTTTTATAGCTGGGGGCTTGTTTTATTCAGTGTTTTACTAACAGGCTTGGTTCAGTTTTTCTTTTCTTTCTTTATTCTTTTGGTGTGGTATACGTAATTTATGATGACGAACTTTAAGCAAACGAAAATAAAATTTAAACCACAGATAGAACTGAACCACTATGTGTATACTGATATATATCAATTTTGTTTCTCAATAATATTACAGTTTATAGTCACCTGTGATTACATGTAACTGAAGATTATATCTCACCTTAGGACAGTTTCTTAAATTATAGCATAATGTTACATATTGTTGAAAACTCATATGCTGCAACAGCTGTTTAACCCTTGCCTAATTAAACTCAGTCATGTCAGGTGTATATGAAGTTAATTGATAGTTAACAATTATTCCTCGAGCCCGAATGGGTGTTGACTCAGAGACTATGAGGGTGAGAGGAATAATAATTATTGTTTTAGTAAAATCCAACTAGTTGGTCAAAAATATCGAGAATAAAAAATAATTTAGCTAGTTAAAGCTAGACTTTAATCCTTTTTTGCCGCCAAAAAGCCCCGCGCTTTTCGCTACTAGTGGGCTATAACATATAGCCTAGTAGTAGCTCAACCAATCAGAACGCAGCATTGATAATAGACCACTAGTTGGAGTTGCATGAGAATGAAAAATGATTTCCATATCAAAGGCTGAGCACCTACCCTCATTTTGAAACAGAGGCCCGGGGGAACTCGGAAATGGCCTATTGATTTAGTATTTACCAAATCAGCCAATAGCAATTTTCGTGCATTTTGATTGGCTCCAGTAACTCAGAATATCCTTGGCTATTCACTGTTTTGCAACCAGAGCCCAGATGGCGTCTCGTTTTTGAAAGATGAAATTTGCATGATAAATGAGACGGTCGTACAAAGAAATACCAAGAAAGCGATAGAATTTGGCTTGTTGATGTTTACTGGTAGGTCGGAAATAATTTATTAGTGTCTGTGAATTTTCAACAAAAACGTAAAAATGCACTTGACACTATCCCCAAAATGTTTGTAAATGGTAAATAAAGTTCCTACTAAGTGACGTTTTTAATTTACAAAAAGTTACTTTTTTTCATTTTTATCCAACTGATTTGGTAAATACTAAAACTGAATAACTATCCCCCTCAGGGTCGGTGAACAGCGCTACATAATAATTATATACCTTGACGCTTCTCGTCTTGGCATATGTCCATAACTATTCACCTCCCCTTGAGGGGATAGTTGTATAATATGTCACTAGTTGTTATCGTCTTATCTCTGAAAGCAATAAAAAGTAATTAACCAGCAATTGAAAAATTTGGGGGGAAGGCTTTTCTTTAGAAAACATAATGGTTTCAGCAACCTCTCCTTTCACATTACATACCTGCCAATGTCATGGTTACAAAACATTTCTGTTTTCCCTGGCTGAGTTTTCAAACAGGGTGCTGGTTTATATAGCAGATCAATTGACACAGTTAAGAATACAGCTCTCTAATCAACAAGCCTGTGTTGCAGGTGTTATCTAACCCCAGCTTAGCAGCAGTGCTGATATCCCTGTTCTGGGCCCCCAACAGACTCAATGAACTACCAGAAAGGCGTTTCAAATTTCCCTTCACCCTGATTAGCAAGTCGACAATGGCTTTTTTTGACAGGCCAATCATGGTACGTTCTCAAATCCTGGTAGACAGGTTGGGGCCTAGAACCACTTCTTCATGTACTGCTTTGCTGACGCACTTAAGGTGGCTAAACACAGTTTTGGCAGTTTCTGAGTATATGTCATTTGCCAACTTATGGCAAGAGAAGGGTTGCAGCTCACAAGCTGAAACTTGGCAAGTAGAAAATATATTAATGAAAGATTTTGATTCACAGGTAAAATTTGACATTTTCGTAGTTTCCATGGCAACATGAACGATTGAATACAACCCTAAAATTTCACTTTTGCTCAGTTTACAGGAAATTCACTCATTAGATTTTCCTATAAAACTGCACACAGCTTACTATAATTAATCATTACCATTTGAAACTTATTTGACCAAATTTTAACAGAGGGGTTTTTAGATAATCAATAATATAATTGTACTGTAATTATTAAATGTGTCATAAAAATCGTCTGTTCAAATTCCATTTTAAAGTTCTCATTATTTAAAACACCATAAAAGTAAAAATTCTGCCAAATATTACAAAATTTTAATGAGTAGATTTTGAGAAATCGCCTTCTGCGTACCATTGCTTTTTCGGCGCCATGTTTGTTTGTCTAAGTTAAACACTTGCCGTCACGCGAGTTACCGCTGACCGCCCGCAATACTGCGTTCAGCCACCTTAACCAGAAGTTCACGGTGGGGCCAAACCACCTCTAAAAGGGCTTATCAAAATGTGACAATCTCAATTAATTTAAAATAACTTTGCTTGCTTAAACTCTTTCCTCACCAAACTTGCCCTGAAAATACGAAACATCAGGCCAATCAAAGTGGCTCATAGGATGGCACCAAATGTCAAATTACGTGTATGACGTCACATTTGCTGACGTCATTCATACGTAAATTTTAAACTTGGAATCTCCTAGTTTTATATATTGTTTTTGAAAGAGCTATTCAATGGAAGTTGAAAAGTGAAAAAAAAATTTCAGTATCTCAAATATGAACTGAGATAATGACATTTTGAATTTGGAGAATTCAGAGCACTCGAAAATGGGGTAACCCCCTTGTAAGTCTAAATTTAAGGGTTTTATTGTCGAGTCACCCTTGCTATTTAAGTTACATCTTTAGTGTCGAAAGCTAAAGGAAAAAGAAAAATTTCAAAAAAAATTCCCAACTGTGCAAAAACCTGGAAAACAGTTTTGTCACGTCATAAAATGCCACGTGATCAATTTTTGGTTTGCTTAAATTAGTGTTTTTGAGTCAAAAAACAAAAATCTTAAATTATACGATTTGCTCGCGATGACGTAAGAGCCCAGAGCGCTAGGCCTTCTGGGAGAGATTCGAGAAACGTGTTGTGTTGTTGTTAGCTAACGTTATGAGTACGAACCTCCTGAGCCTGTCGGAATCTGAGAAAATCCTGTGTAATCTTAGAGAAAATGGAAGTGTTGTAACCTAAGAAAGGAGCCTCAGACCTGGAATAAATACAGTTCAGTTCAAATTCGTCTACATGGTCCATCGTTAGCCGGATAGAAGCGGATGCTACGTACCAGTTGTAAGTGAAGTCGTGTTGTGTTATGGCCGAAGAACTCGCCAGAAAGCGACGGCAGCGTGCAGGGCACAGGTCAAGTGCGAAACGTATTATTTCATCTGTTATTGATGTCCTTGGAGGAGGAGACATTTCTGAAGTGCGGGAAAACGAAATCAAGCTGAAACAACAAAGAGACAGCCTACAGCAAAAACTGAATACTCTTCGACAACTTGATGCAGAAATTCTTGACCTTGTGGCTGAAGAAGAAATCGAAGGTGAAATTGAGCGAGCAGATTTGCTGGAGGCAAATGTTCAGTTGGCTATTGCTAACATAGAAAACGCCCTGTCGCCAAAGGTCGTGGGTTCAAATGTAAATACCGAAGCGAACGTGTCGGAAAGCACGTCAGCAAATGAAGTTCAAATCGGGAGTAATTCTTCGCCGCCTTCAGCTTCAGCGTCGAATTCCTCTAATTCATCTGTGCGGAGAAATAGTCAAGTTAAATTGCCAAAGCTGGAATTAAAGAAGTTCGACGGCGATCACAGTAAGTGGACTTTTTTCTGGGATAGTTTTGAAGCCTCAGTTCATAAAAATGAGAGTTTAACTGCCATTGACAAATTTAACTACCTAAACTCGTTGCTCGAACGGTCAGCGGCAGAGGCCATTTCCGGGTTAAATCTTGGGGCATCGAACTATGAGGAAGCAATAGACATTTTGAAGGCTAGATTTGACAACAAGCAGCAAATAGTTAATCGTCACTTGGAAATTTTGTTGAATCTTGACACTGTCACGTCTCACTATCATGTAAGAAGCTTACGTCAGCTGCATGACACGGTTGAATCTAATGTGAGAAGCTTAAAGTCATTAGGAGTTTCACGTGAATCGTATGGGGGTTTGGTATCATCCATCTTGATGAACAAGTTACCTCAGGAATTTCGTCTTGTTATTACCAGAGAAATGGAAGATGATGACTGGCAATTAGATCAGCTGCTTGAAATTTTCAAAAGGGAACTTGAGGCAAGAGAAAGGGCTGGAGGGTCTACGCTGAACAAAGGACAACCTTCTCCACCAAAACCGAAACGAAGAGACGATGGAACTACACATGCCTTGTTTACCGGTAGTGATGCTAACTGTCCCTCCTGCACGTTCTGTAGGGGGAAACACCCATCAAGGGATTGCCAAACAGTACCTGATGTACTAGCCCGTAAGGAGCTTTTGAAGAAGTATGGGAGATGTTTTGTTTGCCTGCGAAAGGATCACATTAGTCGTAACTGCTCAGCCAAGTTCAAGTGTCATAACTGCAAGGGCAGACACCATGTTAGTATTTGCCCTGCCAACCTGAGTCCTTTGCGACCAACAAAACCTGAAGCATCAGTTCCCACACCAGGACAACAACAGCAATGCTTAACGGCTCAAACGGCCGGCAATAGTGTCGTTTTCCATACTGATTCCACTACATCCGTGTTCCTTCAAACTGCCCAAGCCATGGTGTACAATCCTCAACAACCAGAGGTTAAGATCAGGGCTAGAATAATCTTGGACAGCGGAAGTCAGCGCACCTATCTTACAAACAACCTGAAGAACATTCTTCAACTACCTACTCTAGAGAAGAAGCAAGTCTCAATAAAAACCTTTGGAAGTGCTGTTGAGCGATTGGAGTTGGTAGAAGTTGTGGCCCTAGGAGTAGAGCTAAAGGGAGAACCAGATCTTGCACTGTCAGCCTTTACATTGCCTCTGATTTGCCAACCATTACAAGGTCAGCCTGTGGAACAAGTGGTGAAAAATAATCCCTGCCTTTCGGGACTGACACTTGCCGACTTTTGTACTGAAGGAGAGACTCTCAGTGTTGACATTCTAGTCGGCTCGGATTATTATTGGAAGTTGGTGACTGGCCACACCATTAAAGGGGCTCAAGGTCCTACAGCTGTTCACACCAAACTGGGATGGGTACTTTAAGGACCCGTTTGCTTAGGGAGTGTAGAAAATCCTCAGAGAAGTAATCTTGTGACAACCCATGTCTTAACATGTGCCACTAATCAAGTGTCTTATGATGATCTTCAGGGAGAGTTGAAGAAGTTCTGGGACTTAAGAGTCTCTCGGTGCGAAGCCGCCAAGCGTCTATGAAGAGTTTGTTGAGACGTTGTTGTACAAGGGAGATCACTATGAGGTCAGTCTCCCGTGGAAGGCTACACATCCACCACTCCCTGAAAATTATGAGTTGAGTCTTCGAAGATTGCAAGGTTTGCTGAGTCGACTCCACAACAAGCCAGACGTCTTGAAGGAGTATGACAGTGTTATAAGGGATCAAATCGAAAGAGGAATTGTGGAAGTTGTGAATGAAGAAACCAAGCCCGATGTCGTCCATTACATCCCTCATCACGCTGTTATCAGACGAGACAAGTCAACTACAAGGTTAAGAATTGTATGACGCCTCAGCCAAGTCAGATGGAGCTTCATTAAATGATTGTCTTCATGCCGGACCTGCACTTACGCAAAGTATCTTTGACATTATGTTGAGGTTTCGAAATCATAGAGTAGCTCTCGTGGGGGACATTGGGAAGGCGTTCTTAATGGTCCATATGAATGAAACTGACAAAGATGTACTTCGTTTCCTGTGGGTCGATGACATTGATAAGGCTGAACCCAAAGTTATGACACTGAGGTTCACACGTGTTGTGTTTGGACTCTCTTCAAGCCCATTCTTACTGAATGCCACAATTAAACATCACGTAGAGCAGTACGAACAATGTGACCCTGATTTTACCAGGAAGTTTCTTGAAAGTATCTATGTTGATGACCTGATATCGGGAGACAGTGACGTGGAAAGCACCTTTGAGCTCTATGTGAAATCGAAATTGAGGCTTAAGGAAGCAGGTTTCAACTTGCGGAAGTTTATTACCAATTCAGGAGAACTGCGGGCGAGAATTGAGAACAATGAGAGATTGGTTTCAGGAGAAACAGGTTCTGGAGCTAGAGGGAATGTTGACAAGCAAGTTGTTGAAACGCCAGTAGTAGACGCAAATGTTGTGGAAGAAGAAGATATGACCTATTCAAGAAGTATGGAGCGTTATTAGGGTCAGATTTAGAAAACAAATTATTTTATGGTGTTTGACATTTCATTCGGCCGAACTACAGAATTATGTTCCAGCGTTGCATGGAATTATGTTCGGCACTTTTAACTTCAATAAAAAAAGCAATAAACTATGTTCGGCTTTTTTAGAATTGTGTTGGGAGTATTTCACTTATAACTAGGCAGGCAGTTTTTTTTAATTTAGTCTAATTTTGTTCGGCTCCTCCGAATTACGTTCGGAAAGCGGCTTCTCGAATTATGTTCGGCAAGTAGGCTGGTAGCCTCGCGATAAGAAATTCACGAGGAGTCCCGGGGCGAGAAACATTTCCCGCGCTCTCTATAATTTATTCTAATTATTACCAGTGTTCGTGTACTGTTCTGTCGAACATGGCGGACAACAAACGTGGAAGAGGCGATCGCAACGAAAACCAAGAAAATCCAAACGAATGCAAAAGTGCTAAAGCAATTAAACTTCTACGGGAAGTTACCTCGCTTCTCAGTGAGGGTGATAGCGAACCAGATCAACCGGCAGCTGAACAGATTTGTCAAACAGATGGTCAGGTTGGAGCAAGTGGTATTGTGCAAAATTTCCGCAATTCTCATTTTCTCTTAGCAGTTCTTTCGCTTCTTGAATAAGGGCCAGTACTGCCTCCCCAGAAGGGATATTGTCACAATAACGTACAAAAGCATTGTATAACCAGTCGAGGCGGGATTGTATTACATCATTCTGACCAGTACTTCGTTGAAGAAAACCTATGATATCCTGCTTAATTCTACAGAAATCGACTCGTCCGCCATGTTTGACAGAACAGTACATATACACGAACACTGGTAATAATTAGAATAAATTATAGAGAGCGCGGGAAATGTTTCTCGCCCCGGGACTCCTCGTGAATTTCTTATCGTGAGGCTACCAGCCTACTTGCCGAACATAATTCGAGCAGCCGCTTTCCGAACGTAATTCGGAGGAGCCGAACAAAATTAGACTAAACTCAAAAAAACTGCCAGCCTAGTTATAAGTGAAATACTCCCAACACAATTCTAAAAAACTGAACATAATTCCATGCAACGCTAGAACATAATTCTGTAGTTCGGCCGAATGAAATATCAAACACCATAACATAATTTGTTTTCTATATTTGACCCTAATAACTCTCCATAAAGAAGTGTTCTAGGAAGTGCAGTTGAAGATGTTAGCGGTCAAAGAATTTTAGGGACTCTATGGAACTATCACAATGACAACCTCGTCTTTGATTTTACAAACACTGCCTCTTTAGCAAAGAGAGTAGAGCCTACAAAGAGAAACGTGATCAGCACAGCCTCAAAAATGTATGATCCACTCGGTATGATTTCTCCGATCACAGTCCAGTTTAAAATCCTGTTTCAAGAGCTGTGCAAGGACAAGAAAGACTGGCACGAACCATTGGAAGGTTCTTGCAAATCAATCTGGCAGACATTGGTGACACAACTGCAATGTGTTAAACCTCTTACTCTTCCAAGATGTTATTATGCTGGCACGGAAGGGGAAGTCATTGCAAGTGAACTGCATGGGTTTTGCGATGCATCAGCTAAGGCATATGGTGCAGTGGTCTTTCTGCGTATCGTGACAACACATGCAAGTTATGTCAGATTTGTGTCTTCAAAAACGCGAGTAGCACCTCTTTCGGAGCAGACGATACCCCTTCTAGAACTGTTGTCAGCGGTAGTCCTGTCCAGACTGATTCATAGCGTGAAGGAAGCACTTAGTTCCGAGAGGAAGATTGACAAATTGATGTGTTGGACTGATTCCAAGATAGCCTGGTATTGGATTGTACAGAGCCAGAGGGAGTGGAAACCATTTTGTTCAGCACCGTGTGGATGAAATAAGAAGGCTTGTGCCTGAAGAATGCTGGAATCATTGTCCAGGGGCTGACAACCCAGCCGACGTACTCTCTAGGGGTATGGACTGTCGTGAGTTGGAGACCAGTGTGCTATGGTGAAATGGTCCCAAGTGGCTTACTAGTTTTGAGGGTCTGGAGAATCAGAAGGAGATTGCGGAGGAGCCTGTTCCTGAAGCCTGCCTTGTAGAAATGAGGGCGAAGGATCGGAAGATAGTAACGACTGCTCTTGCAATGAACAGTGAACCTGCTATGCTGTGTAATATTATTCAAAGTGAAGCCTTCAGTAACCTTGGACGCCTCCTGCGAGTTACAGCCTTAGTTCTGAAGTTTATTAAGCTATTAAAGGCACCGCGACAAGGAGATGTGAATCAGAAGCCAGAGATAAATGTGACCGGTGCAGACATTGAAGAAGTTGAACTTCTATGGATCAAGGAAGTACAACGAGAGATGAAGAGCAAGGAGAAGTTTAAGATGAGGTCGCACCAGCTGGGGTTGTTTGAGGATGATAAAGGAGTTATTCGATGTCAGGGTAGACTTGGGAACAGCGAGCTAACAGATTCTGCAAAGTCTCCAATCTTGCTTGACGCTAGCCACCACTTAACTACACTTGTAGTCTGGAAATGTCACGAAAGAGTCATGCATGGAGGAGTTAAGGAAACACTCACCGAGTTGAGGTCGAACTTTTGGATTGTTCGAGGCCGATACTTTATCAGAAGTTTGTTGTTTGGTTGCACAGTTTGTAAGAAGTTTGAAGGGAAACCGTATAAGGTTCCACAAGCTCCACCCCTGCCTCGCTACAGAGTGAAAGAGGCGCCTGCATTCTCGTACATCGGTTTGGATTATGTTGGACCTCTTTTTGTGAAGTCTACCAGTGAGGGAGAACGTAAGGTCTGGATTTGTTTGTTTACTTGTTGTTCTACGAGGGCAGTCCACTTCGAGGTTGTACCCAATATTACTTCAGAGGCATTTCTGAGGTGCTTTAGAAGATTTGTAGCTCGTCGTTCAAGGCCTTCTTTAGTGGTATCAGACAATGCCAAAACCTTTAAGAGCGCTTCTAAGGAGCTTGACAAGATCACAAGTGATCCCACTGTTGTGAAGTGCTTTGCCCAAGAGAAGATCAAATGGTCTTACATCTTAGAGAAGGCCCCATGGTGGGGAGGTTTCTACGAACGACTTGTCAAGTCTCTGAAAAGATATCTTAAGAAGACAATCGGCCGAGCCAAACTTTCCTACGATGAACTTGTAACTGTTGTTACAGAAGCTGAAATGATCTTAAATTGCAGACCCATTTCATATATCTCTTCTGAGGACCTAGAAGAACCCCTCACACCGTCCCACCTCATCGTTGGTCGAAGGCTCAGCGCCCTTCCTGAAATAGACAGTCCAGCAGATGCAGACTTTAGAACTTCACCGGACGACCTGAGCAGAAGAGCAAGACACCTTGATATGATTCTGACTCATTTTTGGAAGCGTTGGAGAGCAGAATACCTTCTCGAATTACGAAATGCCCATAACCAATTGAAGAAGACGGCGGGATCAAGGGTAGTGTCTGTCGGAGATCTGGTATTAGTTCATGACGAAACCCACCCAAGATCTTATTGGAAGATGGGCAAGGTGGAACGGCTTTTGATGAGCAAGGATGGGCAGAGCAGAGGTGCCGAGGTCAGAGTCCACGGGAAAGGATCAAGTGGCGGCGGTGTCACGGGACGTATCTCCCCGATTTACGAAAAATATTATAACTTAATGGAAGTTCTACGTATCTTCCCAATGATCTTTGAAATGAAACCGATATTTGAGTTGATTTAGCTAAGTGTCTCTTTTGCGGAAGAAGTAAATGTGACGCTAATGAACAATGTTTGAAATATGAAAAGATAAAGCATGAAGCATTAAATCTGATTGATTTCTGACAATTGTATCCTATTAGTTTGTCGTAAATACTGATGTATATCGCTGTAGGAAGCTTTCTCTGAGGTTTTGGAACATTTTTACTGCTTATTAATATAAGTAACAAAGACGATAATTAACATTTGCTAATGGACTTCTTATTTAAGAGTTTAAAAATTAAAAGTGTGCTTTCCTGCGCCGTGCGTGGAGTCGGATCACGCACATCACTTCTTAGTTGGTTATTGACCAAGGACAACCCCCATCTGTATCATCATGTATTTTTAGGTTATTCCTTGACGTACATTCTATGACTCTTTAGGAATGCTCTGTCTAGGTTAAGAATTTCTCCTTTCGTGTGTTCAAGGAATGAGGTTTTTGGAGTGGGACATCTTGACTCCAAACTTGACGTCCCTTCGAAGATGCCTATCTTTTGAGCAAACGTTTCCGCGTTTTTAGCAAATAATTTAGCTATAGCTAGGGTTTTTTGGCTCGACTTTGTTGATGAAGATTTCCTGCTATTCTCACATTTATGAATATGGGAGTCGTCCTTTGTTTGTCATTAACGAAGTTTATACCTTAGGTTCTTTTAGCTTTAAAGAACTAAGTAACTTGAAAGTAGTTGCGTGAAAGTGTGTTCCTTTTGCTGAACCTTGCCTAGTTAGTTTTCTTTACTGGTTATTCTCCTTCAGAACCAAAGAAAGGCTTTTAAAAGGAATCTTGCGTAACAGGGTAATGAGTAATAATGAGAACATAAGTGTATTATCAACATAGTCAAATAGGCGTCGACCAATAACCAATAAATAGAGAGATGTGAAGGAGTAGATTTTAGAGAGAAAGCAAGACAGGAAAAGAGAGAGAGTCAGAAAGAGGCAGAGACAGAGCCAAAACGAAAGTGAAGTCCAGAGGACACAAAACTAGTTGAAGGAAGACGTTGTTAGAAAGAAGTTGTGAAGAACTGAGAAGTGAAAGAGTAAGTCTTCTAATAATAAAGGATTTAATCTTAAGACGTGTTTGGTTGTGAGAGTCACTTTCGAAGAAGAACTAGTTCCAGTATCAGCGGGCTCTTAAGGAGGCTGCTACAATTGTTGTACCCACTGGAAGTAAGCTGTTCTATAGATGAACACCCGACGCAAGGTCGAGCGAGAGGAAATCGAGAACGGCGTAGAGCTGCAGTTGAGGGAGAGCAAAGAAGAAGACAGTGGATTGCTGAATTACAAGACGAACATTAAGTTTTTTTTACATATATTTTGAACATTGAACGCTTTGTTTAGAGAGAGAGACTATGTTTTGAAGTCTCATAACTCGGGTTAAATGCATGTCGTAGCCAGAAACGTTTTCGCTGTTTTACTGCTCTTCTAAAGCTCTTTCAAATGATATAAGTTTGACTTTGAAATTAAAAACTGCATTTAACCCATTTTGGTGATGTCAGCCTTTGTGATGTCACAATTTGACATTTTGCGTCAAACAAAAACTTGATATCATTTGGTCAACAATCGTAGTCTATCTGGCAAGTTTTGTCGAGAACTGAAAAGAAATGTAAAAGATTTAGATACGTAAATTTAGCCTTTTAATAAACCCTTTGGCGGGGGGGGAAGGGGGTAGTTTGGCCCTGCAGTGGTTAATTTCTGTCTGTGGCGCAGGTTATATTCAACAAGCATTAGCCTGTTTGACTGAATTGTACTTACATGTAGTAAGGTACTGTATGATTTGAAAAATCTCTTCCCTGGTCCAATGCCTGTAAAAACTGACAACATTACAAGTTGTACAAGAGGTGGTTATGGATGGTTCAGATGTGATTGGGCCAATCCTAGACTGTATTAACTCTCCATGGTCATACCCTTTTTTCTGTTATACCCTTAAACATAAAGGGAGCTTGAGATCCTCATTGAACTAAAATTTATACATACTTACAAAGTACTATGAAGCCTTTAAGATCTTAAAAACTAAAAAAACTCTTTACTTTCACTTGGCTCCTTTTGCCTGTATTTATTTTGAATTAGATCTGTTTCTTGATTTATATAATGTGCGCTGTAGGTAAAGGTACTTGTACTCAGCATTACAAGAATGTAATTCAGACAGTGATTCAGACACTGGCTTAGCTCGGCCTCCAGCTTTATGGTACTTAGCAGCTGATAAACAAACCCTTCAGGGGGAGCAGCCTTTACAGGTATTTAGTATAATACACGTGGTCGCAATAAATGCAGTTTAAAATTTGATCAAAATAAGGAGGATTGAGCTGAGACTGTCAACTTACAGTGCATGGCCATGTTTATAGACTTTGCCCACAGCCTGTTGGAACCCCCTTGTGTTTTGGAATAAGTACCACTTAGTAGCTAGCTGTCTCATTTGTATGGTTGCAAATTAATTACAACTGAGCATTCATTATTTTATTTTACCGGTTGTCTTATCTCTGTCAGGTTGCAAGGTGTACATTCAAAGATGATAACTGCAGACACTGATGATGTTATAAAGTATGTGATAAATGTCAAACAGTTTGCCAAGTTTGTGGTTGATCTTGGTGATCAAGTGGCTCCCACAAATATTGAAGAAGGATTATGTGAGTTGGGTATGATCCACTTCACATATCATTCACTAATTAACAAGATTATTTTGTAAATCCTGTTTAATATTCTTATGGATAGAACTGGCATGAATCGACTGATTTTCATGTAGTTATAATTAGCAATTAGTGAATGAGGCTGAGTAGGATATGAAAAATTGAGCAGATGGAGGAGGGTGTTATCCTCTGCATTAACACCAGTATGCACTGCGTTTAAACCCATGCAAAAAAAAATGTTTGATCACACGTGTGATCAAATGTGTGATTTTATGTGTGATCACACGTGTGATCACACGTGTGATTTTTTATTAGAAGTGTGATTCACACTTTAAATCACACTTTTTCACACTTCAAATCACACTTCTGAGAAGTGTGATTTGAAGTGTGAAAAGTGTGAAAATTGTTTTGTGATTCACACTTTTAAATCACGCTTTTTCACACTTCAAATCACACTTCTCAGAAGTGTGATTTGAAGTGTGAAAAAGTGTGATTTAAAGTGTGAATCACACAAAAAATTTTTATAAAGTGTGATCACATGTGTGATCACACTTAAAAATGTGTGATTTTAGTAAAATCCCACATCTTTTTCACACTTTGTCACACTTCTTTCTTGGATTCAACAAAGTGTGATTTTAATACCTTTTAATTAAGTAATTATATACATGCTAAATCTTACCAGAAATACAGCCACACAAATATTCAGAACTTTGGTGCAATTTAATACATACTGCCGTCATAGTAAAGTTTAACAAATCCTGTGTCCTCTGCCAAAGTCAAAATTTAATGTTTGATAAACAACTCATCTGTTGCTGAAACCACTGTCAGCACTCTGATCTGCTCGTCTCTGCAAGCCCATTTTTTTTTGCTTTGGAAGTCCTGTATCTTCCATGCCTCAAAAGCCACGGCACTTGCTGTAAATACTTTTTACCAGTTCTCCTCACTCTTGATCCAGTGTTTCCTCTTTTTGTAGGGGGAACTGTGCAAATACACAGCCTGAAATGAAATGGGAACTTGATTTTAAATTATCTCAGAAACTGTTTTAACGCACAATTTTATATCATTTAATTTTCCTGGTGTACAACCTGACCTCAAGAGTACAGGTGTATTCCACTATTAACTTAATCATTAAGGTTAGTTTGAAGTTCTTGTTATTAAAATTAAACCACTACAGTACTGTATAATATCTACACAGCTAAAGTGGAAATACGTGTGATGCACCAACTATAATTTTTATGACAACAAAGTTTTGTCCTTTGCATGTGCGCTGTTACGTATTCAAATACATTGCAACAATCTTCAGTGCACTTTTCTGGTCGTGGCATAGAAAATATCAAAACCTGTGAACAGGGCATTTTTCACAGGGTCAGAACCTGTGAAAAACCCTGTGAAATGGGAGTTAAATTTGCCTGACAGCTGCATGCATGCATGTTGCCATATCCCCCCCCCCCCCCCAACAAAACAATACAATGTTGAACTGACTGATTTCTGCCCCTGCACGTGCAAGTGAACAACATTGATTCATTTGTTGAGTGAGGGGAGGGGTCATAGAAGGATAGGTGTTCTGTGGGTAACAAAGTACAAAACATATTTTGTTCAATATTCTATAGCCACATATGCAAGTTTAAAAATAATTACTAAGGGAATTTTCAGTTGAAAGGCATGATTAAATGAAACAATAAACACCTTCAGCTCTCATATGAAACTAGACAAAATAAATTGCATCCTGATTGATGATGGTCTTCTTAACTTAAAAGATTTAGAGATACTCACATCAGTAGTCAGCGACTTCAAATAACCACAAACGTTTTGTCAGATGAACTGGCATTGATGCTATGTACTGAGTCCTTGATTCAGCTTGGCCATCAAGGCACAGGCATTTTCACAGAAGTCTTTATAACTGTTGATAAAAAAAGTATTTAAGGTAACTTCATTAGTTAAGTAGTTTTCATAGTCCGGTAGGTGACAGAAAAAAAGTAGCTAATGATAGTTTTGCAACAATTTAAAATCAAAATCTGAAATAAAGAACACATCAGAGGTGCTTGTTACAATCTAAAAAAGAAAAGAAAAGTCCTCATATGTAACAAATGCTGTACTGTTACTATTAGATGGAAAGGTATTGAAGGATAAGTTTTTAATTAATACCATGAGGGCATGAATCCAAAACAATGAAATAGTTTATTAAATCACTGGGTTACTAAAAATTCACCCCATGTAAGGGAATCTTTTTGCTTGTTGAATCCAGTATCCTTGGCCTTGGAATCATGAAAATACAGCTCAAGGAATCCGGAATCCCATTAATGATTATAATCCAGTAGCCAAGTGCCACTGACAAAGACTGAAATCCAGAATCCACCGCGTGGAATCAGGAATCCAAGACCCTCTTGGATTCCATTACATGAGGTGAAAAAACGTAGGTTTGTTGGCAGGGTAGAAAAACCGCTGATTGGTTACCGTTTTCGCGGCAGTTTGTGCTCTCCGCTGACCATCTTACAACGAATCAAGCAGTCTACAAAAAAGAGCACAGTTTGAAGCCAAATACATAGTCAACCATGACTAGTTCGGTGATTATGATCTGATATCCCCAAACTAGAACTCATTGACAGGCGATGTCAAAAGTTGTAGCGAAATCAGATTAGGAATAAACTTTAGGGTGCTTGCTGAAAATGCGCGGGACAGTGTGTAGTTCATAGAGTCATCATACGACCAATAGCTCTTAAACAATTCGCAAAAATAAGAAACAGGTGGAGTATTTAAGGTTCAAAATTCGACCAACCAAAAGGCTAAAAGCCAAGAAACAAAATAAGAAATACGTAAAAAAATCGAACAGTACGTTTTTCTGTGGCTTGCTGTTTTTTGTTTTTGTATCCCTCTCGCGGTGACAACACTCGAACGTAATCGCCGGTGAGAAGCTTCCACAAATGTACAGCCAATCTTACTCCAAAACAGATGGATCCTCTTGCACTTAGAAGTAGATAGCAGCGGAAAAATATATTTCCTTGGACAAGTAAAAAAAGGAAAAGATTTATAAACACCAAACTCTTCGCCTACGGCTTGTGTCCACTAACCAACTGGTAGGCGCCCGCTTTCCCGGCTTCATGCTTTGTGCGGGAAATTATGAATGAAACTGGAGACGCCGCTCGTTTTCTTCCCGCTTCAAAAATGTCCAAAAATAGTTACCGACCGCTTCAATGTCAAGTTCCGGTCTTTTTGCGTCCATTTCCGGCGGAAAGAACGTCCAAAGTTGGCTCCAGATTAAGAAGCGTGTCAGAAAAGTGTTGGGGTGCCACTAATATTATTATTATTTATTATTATTTATTATTCGGGAATAGAGGCTGTTTTACGTGGCTACTCTAGGCCGGTTTGGCTATGTTTTGGTCATGCAAAAAAATTGCAAGTGGAAAGTCAAAGGAGGTGCTGTTTTCCGAGTGAAAATGCCTGCACGCAAAGGAACAATTTACTGCCCTGTCCGCAGAGGATTCTCACCGTAGCAACAAACCTGGAAAACTACCAAGGAGGTGCATTTCTTTGCCCAGGGGCCCGTTTCTCGAAAGTCCCGGTAACTTTTGGGGCCCGAAATCAAATATTCAAATCAAAATATAAAGAGTAAGAGCGCGGGCTCTGGCTAGCAAACTACTCCATTTTGTTTCATTAACTCGTAGTTTTATAATGTCAGATGGAAAACTATTGAAACCTTTATCTTTAATATAAACGGCAACAGCTTACCGGGCCCGTTAATTATCGGAACTTTCGAGAAACGGGCCCCAGGCCACCTAAAACTCGTGGACGAAGCTCTCACATTTACAAACCACGCTCTCTACAAAACCCTACTACGAGAAAGGTATGTTTCTTTTGCACTCAATCAACAGTCAAACTGTACAGAAACAGATCATACATTCTTAGTTTTGTTTTAGAATATATTCATATTTTGCATTAAATTTGCCCTACACATTTGTAGACAAAATGTACTACTTCAGTCCTATGTACTACCCCAGAAAAGAAAATAACTTGGAGGGATGGAAACTCTCAGACCGCCCCTTTGCAGAGTGTTAATGAGCTAGCAGAGGCAAGACAAGTAATCACCAAATTACAGCGTGAAAATGCAGCATTAAAAGTAGCCTGCGAGCAAGCTCTCCTATTTGGGTAAGCGAAGTGGGAGCTTGCTTGCAGGCTACATTAAAAGAAAGATGCAACAAGCTAGAGGGTATTGTATTGACGTACTCTTAATTTCCACACATTCAAAACAAAGGCGACTAGTTTCAACCTTTATTAGAAATATTTTTTATTAATTTTTCAGAGCCAATTTTTGATGAGCAGTTCAAAACGTTCCACAAGTGTCTCACCAAACATTCATAATGACATTTTAACGGGAAGCTTTCTCACCCGTAGCTGATCTACAGAAAGGTCCCGATCCAAAATAACATTAAATTATTAAAAAATATATATTAAAAATACAAAAGTAAATTATAGACTAATACTGTAGATTTAAAAAAATTACTTTTAAACTGACATATGGTGTCAGAGTCCTTCAAGTCACTGTCCAAGGCATTCCAGTCTTTAAAGGCATGATAACAAGTTCTCTGTTTACCCCAGTTCCGTTTTACTGTTGGAATCTATGGACATCGCTATTTCGAGATAATTCCAATTTGTGAGATGTATTTCCATTCACACATTTATAAACATACAAGCAGCGATGGAAGTGCCTGCGTTGATTTAAATTTAACCAGCCAAGCTGACTGAGAGCATCGGTTGCAGAAGAATACAATGGTTTATTTAGAACAAGTTTTGCCGCCTTGTTTTGCAACACCTGCAGGTTGTTCATTAAAACAGCGTTATCCTTATTGCCCCATACCAGATCAGCATAATCAAAGGTTGGAACAACAAGGCCATTGTAATAAATAAGGCGTGCATTATAGCGGAGCTCCTCACGCGCGCGAAGCGCGCGCGTGGACGGAGCCCCATACCTAACGTAATCTACCCATCCCAGAAAATTTGGTAATCACGTGACCGTACACCGACCGCCCGCCCGCCCGCCCGCCGTCCGTCCGCACCACAGGAAAACCAATGTTTACTTGCACACTTTCCAACTACTTTGGGAACCCAGGAAGCCCATGAGGAAACCGATTACACATCAATATTGTGATCAATTGACAGCTGTCAAAACAAGGTATCCGCTGACCAATATCACCTGGCCATATCGCGGGCTCAGGTGTCCACCCATCGAGGTCGAGTACTTTTTTGAAGTTATCCGCTGACAAGTTACTGGTTTTCAGATGATCGCAGGCTCAAGTTTATTATTTTTAAAATTTATATGAAATATGCCGTGTTTATGCCATGATGACCCCGCACTATTAAGAGTTTGATTTCAAACTAACCATGGTCGCGAAAATTCAGCAAGTTATGTAACAATACAGGCTAGGAAGACCTTTTCTCACCAAGGTCACGCGTTGGTCATGCTCTACGCCCAATTTTTATGCTCTGATTGGTCAAAATTTGACAGGTGAGTTTATGCGGAAAATTTATGCATCATCTTGAAACTTGTTTACTTTGACAGCTGAAGCTGACAGAGTTTTGTGTAAACTTGTGATGTTTTTAACTGTGAATGAAAATTGTTGTGTCTGTAAATGTTTAACCGAATTATATTTGTTTTCGTGATTGTTAGTAGTCTCTCTTGCAATTTAAATCGCTGTGCTGTTTGTTTTCAGTCGTTCATGAACATCGCTTGCAGGAGTTGTCTTTTTGCCGCGCGTATCAAACGCTTTTCAAGATTACACATCGTTATAAAACCCTTAAATTAAAAAAAAAAAAAACAATAAATTATTTATGTTGAAGCATAACTCTTTTAATGTTCACTGCGCTCGAGGTCTGTTTGATAAATAGTACGGTTTCACCTCAGATGTGATGTGTAAAAAGTATAAAAGGTTGGTTTACATATCCCCGGATTTGTTGGCAAGATTTTATAAAGTAAACTTGTCGAAAGCAAAAAATTCGGCCCGATTTGTTTTCCGAGAATTTGTTTTCCAGGTATAATCCACTGTGATCAAGAACCATTACCGCTCTTGAATGTGATCGAAGATGATTGCTATGTTTTGTTTTGTTTTTGTTTCTATTTTTTTACTCCATCCTTTAAGACATTAGTTGTACAATAATAATACATTAATTGTACAGTAATACAGTAATACAGTAATTGTATTCAATAATACTATAGTTGCTTAACCTACGTGCACATAATAATAATAATAATAAAAGAATAGAATTAGAATGGAGAAGGGCACATTATAGTGAACTAATGGCCCTTTAACAAGATTGACTTTATTCTTTTGTAGTTTATTTTTCACAAAAAAACACACACACACACACAAGTCAATACTGAGCAAGATAATATATTTTAAGTGCCTTTTTGAACAGGATTTTTGATGATTTATTGCGAATGAAGGGGGAGATAGTTTTAGCTGAAGTTGTTAAAGAGGTATCGTCTGCAAATAGTCTGATAGAGAAAAAATCAGAAGATTGAGTAAAGTCGTTTATATATATCAAAAATAACAATGGTCCTAAAATTCATCCTTTGGGTACACCAGAAGTAATTGGCATGGTGTCAGAAATGTTACCATTTACAAAAACTCTCTGCTTTGTTTTATTAAGATACGATTTGAACCAGTGGATATGAGGTTTTCGAATGCCATAGGACAGTAGCTTTGATAATAAAATAGAATGATTGAAGGTATCAAATGCTTTACTCAAATCTAAAAATATTGATACAGCATAATCTCCTTGATCTACACACGTAGAGATTTCTTCAGTGAGATCAACAAGACAGTCCATAGTGGTACTGCCTGGCTTAAACCCATATTGAGTATGAGTAATCATATTTTCAGACAAAAAATAAGATATAAGTTGATTATAAATACATTTTTCAAAAACTTTACTTAATACTGGAAGAACTGATATTGGTCTATAATTATCGCACAGTCACGGAACGGGATCCCTGTTTAAAGATAGGAATCACTTTAGCGATTTTTAGATCATCAGGAAAAGTTCTTTGCTTGATGGACAGATTAATTATATACGTTATATACGTTATAGGCCAACTCGATGTAAGATGTTTCACTCTAAAATCACTGAGCCTTTCCCATATGAATTTCCCCTTAAGTTAACTGATTTGTGGATTACAAGTTTATTGTTTGATTTAAATAATAAATTTATTAATGGGAGCTTCGCTTTTAGCCCTGGCTAAATCTATATATTACGGCAACAAGTGCTTAATCCTATGCAAAAGATCTAGTATCTGGTTCACTTTAGATGTCACATTACAAGGATGGAGGGCAGCGGCTATACAACCCTGCAGACATGGAAAAATTTGCCAACAAGTGCACCCCTGGATTGTTCGACCATGCCTTGTTTCTAGTCAAGAATAATGAAAAACAACAACTTTCTAAGAAAAGAAATGAAATACAGAGACTGCAAGTTGTGGCACTGCTTCATCAGCTGTCTTACTTCAGAAACCAAGCATGTATAATAATAATAAAAAATAAAATAAATAATAATACTTATAATGATAATGGTAATGATAATGATAATAATAATAGTAGTAGCAGGAACCATACTTTAGGAAGACACTTAAATTAAACACCATGGTGAGTAATAGACAGAAGTGTTGCTTGTTTGTTTTTAACAGAAAAACAATCCCTTACAACAAGACCGTGGGTTGCACTTGTCCTTTCATGGTGCCAGTGATGATGCTTTGACAGCTGGCTCACTTCTGGGGTTTAGCACTCACCCGAGAAGTGTGCTAAATCATAAAAAAGGATTGTCTGAAAAAAACATTCAAAAGACACAAGCGATCGTTGAGAGTGCCATAAAGGTACATGTATTATTTTACATACTGGAACAATTCATTATTGAACATCTGCCACTGTACAACACCCTGGCCACAAAAATAAGTTGACACAAGGTGAGGTGGCTGGATGTAAAGAAGCAGGGGCTAAATAGAAGGCACAAGGACCTTGTAACAAGGAGACAAAAATAACAAAAACAGAGTGATTTTACTTGAACCGTGAAACAGATATTAACAAACTATGCAGAATAGCAAGAGGTAAACAAAAGAAGGCAATGGAATTAGCGCATAATAGTGCGTAGTATTCTTCTGCCTGTTTCACAGTTTAAGTAAAATGACTCTAATTTATCAGTCCATAGATGTACACTGATCCAGTTAAAAATTTCCTCCCCAACAGAACAACAACTTCCTCCTGCTCATTATAGATGATTTTCATTGTGTCCAGTCTATAAAAGACCCCAAACAGAGCCAGCTGAGCAAGTGCCTTCACTACTGGAGTAGTGGATCACCAAGAATCTATACTGGCAATGCCAACAACAAGAAACGTCCACCGGGTTATACCTGTCCGAATTGCTGGGGGTGCAGTTGTTAACTGTCGGATACACTAGCAAATAAGATACTCATTAAAGCAAAACAATCATCCCTTTTGCATCTTCCACAAAGTGCTTTATTTAAGTACAGCAACAAAAATTCCAAGAATGTAAACTTCACCAACTCTACTGGAGAAGCAGTAATTGTTAATTGTTAGCAGATGGCAGTCCCTAGCAGATCATTAACGGCACGGTCTAAAATAGTGTCTAGGGACTGCCATCTGCTTTTTATCAGCTAGACAAAAAAATTCGTGGGTCCACGTATCTCTTTTGAAGAACACTACTGTGTGTTCCGTTTCCTTCTTTTAGTAGGGAGCTTACGAATCGACGACGTTCGCATGACGGCGCCGTTGGGCCACGTCATAGTCCTGCGTCGCCGTCATCTAGAAATTTGAATTTACGATTTTAAGTAAAGACGGCGACGTTGGTGCGCTCGCTGCACATTTTCCCGCCGTTTCTGAAGTTTGTTTTTTTTTCTCTCCATGATCATAAGCCGGGTTGTTCAAACCAAGATGCCTAACTTCAGAGAAACAAGAGCTTGTATTGCTTACGCTTATCGAAACAACTTTTTAAGCGAACAAGAATTTGTGCTTTTATACGACGCTCATAAGTCAAAAAACCCAGAGTTTCCGTATTGGAACTACGAAAGGTTCGATTTGGAAGAGAAAACAAACGACGAATGCAGGGTCGAGTTTCGTTTCTACAGAGATGACATTTATAAACTTGCGGAGCAGCTGCAGTTACCTGACGAGATAACCACTTACAATGGTTTAGTAGTAGCTTCGGTACCTGCATTATGCATGTATCTTAAGCGCTATGCCTACCCTTGCCGATATGGAGATTTGGTTTATCATTTTGCCAGACCGGTTCCTGAGATTTCTATCATAAATAACCACATAATGGACTTGATTTATGATCGCTGGCATCATCTGCTTACACGATATAATCATGATTTGCTATCCCCTCCCAAGCTTCGCCAGTATGCTAATGCTATCCAACAAGCAGGAGCTGCCCTAGATAACTGCTGGGGATTCATAGATGGAACTGTACGTCCAGTTTGTAGGCCTAACGAAAACCAGCGATCTATCTACAATGGCCATAAACGTGTCCACTCCATTAAGTTTCAGGCCGTCGCTTTGCCTAATGGATTAGTGGGGAATCTGTTTGGCCCGATTGAGGGAAGACGCCATGACAGTTTCATGCTAGCTGCCTCCGGATTCTTGCAAGAACTGCAGAGGTTTTCCAACTGCCCCGTAACTGGCCTTCCTCTCTGTGTCTACGGTGACCCCGCCTATCCGATACGTGCACACCTACAAAGGCCCTATAAAGGCGGAGTCTTGACACCAGCTCAACAAGATTTTAACACCTCAATGAGCACAGTTCGCTCTTCCGTCGAGTGGATATTTGGGGATATTGTCAATTATTTTAAGTTCTTAGATTTTAAAAAGAATCTGAAAATCGGATTGAGTGCTGTGGGAAAGATGTACGTAACATGTGCGTTAATGCAGAATGCACGAAGCATTTTATATGGCTCTGTTACATCAGAGTATTTTGGTGTTAATCCGCCAACTCTAGAGGAATACTTCATTTGATATAATGTTGTTAGACTCTTGTGATACTCCAGTTATACAACATAAACACTCTAGTCGCTTGAAGGTTTAATTTGAAATGCAATAGAACTCAAGTTCAAAAAAGAACACATGTCAAGCCAATAGTAGTGTTAACACGCGTGCCACAATAAAGTGATGAAAATCAACATGGAATGCTAAGCGTGCTTGTTTATGCTATATTACAAAACCAAAAACAACAACGAAAACATAAGTTGCATGTTTACAAGAAAACTGAAAAATAACTACTCTGATCATAACTACGGTCCTTTTTTAAAGAGTTCAATGACTGCTTGTGTTTGCGCTTGCTGGCTGTTAAGCATCATTTGCATCATATGCATAAACTGCTGTTGCTGTTGTTGTTGTTGTTGCATTTGTAACTGCTGCTGGTCCCGCAGCTGAGTGAACAATGCTTGCTGGGTAGCAGCTGTAGCTTCGTCTTGCTTCCTCTTCATGTCTAGCTCATCTTGCCTTATCTGAGACTCCCTCTCCGCTGCCTCCCTTAGATAGTCAAGAGTGTCACTACTTTTTTGGCGCTTTTTTCGTGGTTCATCTTTGCCATTTCTCTTCTTAGTCTGAGCTAGCCTCTCCATGGCCCTCTCCCTCATTTCCTCGCCTGTTGCTTTATCTTGATCTGTCTTGTTTCGATCCACATCAGTGCGGGATTCCTTGGTCTTCTCCTCCTCCTCTCTTCTCTCCATGTAGTCTTCCATTATTTGATCTATTTCTCGGTATTCCGGGGAAATTCCCGAGCCCCTCTCGGCCTCTCTCTTCCTGGCCTTGGAATCCCTTTCCAGGATTTTCAAGCGGTCCCTCAAACCCTTTTGCGAAACGCAAAATTTGGGCTCTTTGATGTTATTCAAAATTTTGCATATTTCGTCTAAACAGTTTCCTCGCTCTCTGGTGCCTGAACGGTACTTCCATAGCTCCCAACTAAGGAGGTTCGCGACCAAATATGGTGTCATGTTTAACTGACCACTTCATTTTCGGCATTCTGTGAAAAGATTATAAAAATATATAAATATAATTGACTGAATAATTTTAAAAATCACCAACTTACTCTGAAGCTATCTGTTAAGATAACTTTTCACCGCCAGCTATTTATCTATGAGATCACACTGGCTGGTTGTTTGTCTCACAAGCTTTAGAAAATAACACGATAGAACAAGAAAAACAACAAAATCAGTTCGCATAGCGAGCAGAAAAGCAAACAAAGCCGCCGTGTAAGCCAAGACAAGTTTACGTGTTTCAAGCTCGCTGTAAGATCACTCTTAACAACAGAAAAGGAGTAAAAATAAACTTTTCATTTAATTTGAAACTGTTTTGAAATCTGGGAGAGTAAGAATTTTTTTTGTTTAGCGAAGTGTATAAACTTACCAGCTATAGCCAACGCGGGTTGTTTCTTACTGTCTGTTTCTTACTGTTGATGTGACGGTTCAAAAAAAAAAACAACAAGATACACGACTTTTCGGTCCTTTCAAATTCAATGAGCACTAGAAAATGCCTTATACTTTAGTGCAGTGTGATTATAAAAAGAAAGATGTCCATACAGCAATCAACTTTTCTTTCATACCTTTGCGTGCCTTCGCCAGCGCTTTCACTGTGAGTTGCCATAGCTGAGGAAGGTAGAGTTGACTGAAAACAGACAAAAAAGTCAAAGGCATTTGTAAAGAACATGTCACTAATATAATAACTTGATTTTTCTGGCAAAAACGCGTGTATTATCGATAGAAAGCTTTGAAAACTAACCTCACGTCCTGCTGCTTTCAAGACGCCGGCAAATCGCTCTAACCAACGTCGTTGACTTTAGCTCGACGCCGGCAAGTGCCAAGATAGGCATGCGCAGTAAGCATGTCACGCAATCTAACGGCGCCGTCGTGCAAAAGTCGTCGATTCGTAAGCTCCCTAGTAGCTGGAGCTGACGCCGCCGACGCCGACTGCTGTCTGCTGCTGCGTGAGAAACTGGTTGACCTTTCGCGAGCCGTGTACGGCTGAAATAAATTTCGAAAATTTTCCAGTACTCGTCCGTTGGTTTCCCGTCCGTTCACTGCAACGGCTACTGCACTGTTCCTGGGAGAACCATTCTCGGGACCCTGGGATGTGTGTTCCCTAATAAGACGGGTCGCCTCTTCCAATAAATTCACCGCTCTTTCACGAAGAGCGGCCATGCTTCCAACCAAGACAGGGCGACAGAGAGGAAATATATTAACATAATTATAATTTTGGCGGGAAATAAATTATCCTGTCCGAAACTCGTTTCTGAGTGTCACGCCGAATTGCATGTTACCTTGTCAAAACACCACAATGAAACGCACGCTATTGAAAATGACAAATCACAACAGCAAAAGTGCTTGTCCCAATGTCGAAATTGAAGAATACTAGAATGCAATGGCAAAATGGCAAAGTATAATAGCCAAACGTCAAGGTACAGTGACAAATCAGCACATTGTAGAAGCAAAATAGTCAAATGTGATAGCATAATGTCATAACACAAGGACCAAATAGCATATTGCAGTTACAAAATACCAAATACTAATTTGGGCAGTCGTCGGAGACCCAGGGGCAGATAGTGGGGACGAGGGAAAGTCTAAACGGGCGGAAAGTTACTTTTCTTCGCGCCACATTTTTCCGCCGTTTAGACTTTCCCTCGTCCCCACTATCTGCCCCTGGGTCTCCGAGGATGGGCAGTCGTTGGACCCCATAATCTTGAGGTCATATTGCAATAGCACAATTGCATATCTCAATGTCATAATTGACATTGTGGATATCATAATTGAACATTTATTTTTGACGGTAATTACACCCCATACTTGTTCTCTGTTCAGCTTGTACACGTCATCTATTATCTTTGTTGTGATTGAACGAATGAGGGGAGTTTGGCAGCCGCGTTCAGAAATTCGCGCCAAAACCGTTAAAACATGGGTGCTAGGATCCAGTCTTTCATCCTCCCGTCCGAGTGCGGCCATCTTGGTTTCTGTTTGGATCGATCTGGATCTTTCAGTCTTTTAGATCTTAATGTGCAATGGTGATTTTTTTTTTTCACCGATTAAGTTAATGAACAATATGTGAGGAACAAGCATGAGTTCTGAACTGAGGTCAGAGTAAAAGAAAACTGCTTTAGCTTCGTACATCGCCTTGAGTTCGCAAGTGAAAGTCGAAGTCAGTCTCCGTTTATCGATATTTTTACCCACTGTTTTACCTGTCGTTATACAGAAGCAGAAGCTCAATGCCGAATGGAAGAAAAAAAGTACGTTAAGGTGAGTACGTACGGCTGTATTTTTGGTCATTTTAATTACCTTTCACAATTTTTCGTGCTCTTTTTGATTTAAGTTTCAATGCACGAATGCATGCAAGTTTAATAGCTCGTCGGAATCCGCTCGTCGTGATTGCACTGTATAGAGAGAAGTCGTTACGTCACGTTACAATGGTAGCAAAATTTTTGGATGACAGCAAACCGATAAAGTCACATAAAAGTCTATTCGCACTATTTCAAACTTGACCGATCTTATTCAGTTTCATTCAATTTGGCAAATCTTGGCGAAATTTCTTTGGGACCTTATCTATTAATTGCCATCTAAGTTTAGAAAAACAAAGCGACAGTTTTTGTGTTGTGTTCACCTACTACATAAAGCAGGCTCATGAAATTAGGAAGTTTCATGTCGTAGTGGTGCAACAACGGCAAAGAAATGTACAAAATAGCGTGATGCACGTGCAAAGTTGTTGTTTGTTAATATAAACATTATTTTTGCCGTTCTCCTTGCCGTCACCGTCGTCATTGGTTTTGTTGTCATCCAGGCCCCGGTTGTTCAAACGTTGGATAGCGCTATCCACCGGATAAATCACTATCCAGCTGATAAGTATTAGGCAAACCGATTGTGTTATGCACTGGATAGATTTTTATCCGGTGGATAGCACTATCCAACGTTTGAACAACCGGGGCCAGAAATGGTGCTACCATGGTAACGTGATGTCACACTTCTCCTCTCTATTAAAGTACATTACTGTGTCTTTAATAATGACAGGCAGCTGGTCAAAGTTTTCCAATCTGTATTTTTTACAGGTCTTCTCATCTTCAGATTTGCTTCTACGGGTCAAAGAATATACAATGTAAACAAACACAAGAGCTTTGAGTGGTTGCCACTACATATACGGTCAGTGTAACACATGGACTGTGGACCACGGACTACGTCGGTTAAATGAACCTTTTAATAAGTAATTATTTATTTATTAATTTATTTATTTTTTAAAGATCTTTTACCTGTAATATCCTCTGTGAAGATCTTTAATTACTGGCTCATTAATTCGTATTTGTATGATGATGTTCTTACTACATTAATTAGGTGTACATGATTTGTATTGTAATATTAGTATAACTGTGCTCAGTTCCCAAGAAGTGCATCATTTAGGAAAAACTACAACAGAACATTAAAGTACCACGTTCGAAGCCTGATGTTTGCACTCCATTTTTTTCAACTTGGATACTAATAACATGTGTGCATACATTACATGCAACCATTAAAATTAATGTTGTAATGCAACGGTACAATTACTGAATCCACTTAAATATTTTTTGATCAGCTCTGGACAAATCTTTTCTTTGACTGTTGTACATGCAATTTATACTTATTATAATGGCAGGATTATCCTAAAAATGAAAATGAACCGTTAAGTGCTAAAATGAACCCATCCAAAAGTGCATAGCACCAATTCAATTTTTCCTTCAAACTGTTCGCGTTAGTTTCATGGGGAATTCCAGTGAGATTTGCATAAAAGTGTGATTTCTTTTCACCACTGCCTATGAAATCACACTTCTGTATCACACTTCTTTATCACACTTCTTTCTACATGAATCACACTTCTCAAGCATCAATTCTAAGAAATCACACAAGTGAAGTGTGATTAAAAGTGTGATTCCATGAATCACACTTCTATCACACTTTCAAAGTGTGTTCACACGTGTGATCACACATTTTTTTTGCATGGGTAACACAAAAAGGCCTGAAAAATGTCTTTGATGAAGCAGTCTTAGCAGCACTCAAACCTCCAGAGCAACCGAAGAAAAAGAAATGTACATTGCTTTGAACAATGGACTAGTAAATTGATATGAAAATGACACTTGCAATCTTGATTTGGGACAAGATTCTGTTTGTCCACACACCTAGCTACACATTCAACGAATGCTGTGTAGAACTGGTGTGGATTAATACATAAGCATAAGTGTTCTAAACAGAAGCAGTGTAGATGTACCATTCTCTAAAGAAAGTTTTAAAAAAAATGTCTGAATGTTTAAAGTGAGAGCCAAAGACTATGATTTATTTGTTTTGACTCTAATTATGGAACTAGCAGAGGTTCTTGCTCGTCAACTGAAACTCTCTTTCTTTGATTCTGCTTTGCTGTTTTAATATTATGATATATATCTATAGTCACTCATAGAAGCATAATTAGTAACCTCTTGATAAGTTAATGCTGTGTCAGTAGGCATGTGTGGGTATTTATTGTGACAAACAAGAGTGTTTCAGAATCAAGGCAAAACTAGTAGGTCCATTAGCCTGAATTTCGTTGTCCCAAAATTGAACTCAGGTTCCCCTCAGTAACCCAACTTTCCAGTTACCTGACCAGTTCCTTCAATTGCTTGATCCAAGCAAGGTAGCTAATCAAAAATGCTGAATGTTGCTGTGGAATTTCATTAGCTTCTATTAATTAACAATTAGTCGCCGAAGGCGACATGAATATCAGCGAATAGTCACCGAGACGAAGTCGAGGTGACTATTCGCCAATATTCACGTCGCCTGAGGCGACTAATTGTTTTAGTATAATTACATTGATGATTAGTCAAGAAAATAAAATTATTGATCAATTTCTGACCCCGAAACATAAAAAAATCTGGCTGCCATTTTGAAAACTGCTAGCCTTCAATGCTATATATAATCACCGTGCGGTGATTATAGCGGAATAGAGCGAAGCTCCTAGCCAATCACAGTGCTCTATCTTCAATAGTCATCGATGTAATTATACTAATATTGTATATTATTTTGCTAAATTTTCGTGTAGCAATGGGTAGCTGCATGATATGTGATTTTGTGTTTTTGTTGTGACTTTATAAAATATAAATTATTGTGTCAGTCATTCTAGTGTCAGTTAAAAAACCATTCATTACCTTCTTTTGACTTGTTGGGAGGGCCAAAGCTGCTATTAGGTTTTCTTTCTCATTTAGTTATTGTCAGATTCTCTAATAACATACCGTCCTGTTATTGATAAGTTTGCAGGTGGAGCAAGATTTTAAGGTTCATAATTACACTGTACTGGAAAACTTTCATATTGTCTTGCTTGCCTTTTTTTGTTCACACATGAAATGCCATTTTTTGGTCTATTTTTGAGTCAGCAGTGTACAAAGAAAGTCGTGTCCAATAGCCCGGGGCTAGTGGATTTTGCTATTGGGCTAGTGATTTTTGTTCTTAACTTGCCCGACAGGCAAGTGCTATTTTTTGGGGAAATTCAAGTTACGGAAGGATTGTAGTCAATCCTGCTAATCAAAAAGGGTTTTGGGGCTAATTGAAATGACTTGTGGGCTAGTAAATGCTAGCTACAGCTTGCCCGAATGGCAGGCTGTAAAACTGACTTTCTTTGCACCCTGGCCAGACCACTTCTGCATTGCAGTGTTAATTGGAATGGAAAACTTTGTACCATGTTGGGAGTTAAAGGCTGTTGTTCTATGTTTTTGTTCACATTGTACCATATCAGTTTCTGTGCTGGCACAAAACTCCTTGTGGTATAGTGTGGACAGTATACATAAATGATGAATATTATCTAGATGGAAACAAGAGCAAGAGTTAAGGGCAGTTCACACTTGTGACAGTGTATGAGAACTCACTGAAGAGATGGAGGTTGAACACGGGTCATCTCTTAGGTCTTACAGTCAGTAATTTTTTCTAGAAAATGTAAAGTGTTAATATTATTGGATGGCCTCATATTCTTGGTTTGTTGAGATCATGTTAAAATTGATAATTTTCCTTAAATTTATGTTGAAAGGAGCAGTTATAATCTATTGGCTGCATCTCGCTGTTCTCTTTTTTTGACCCTTCAAGTCCCAATATTCACGTACAAATACTGCAAACTGTTCTTCGATGTTCTCAATACATTTCCTAAAGAGAATAATTTGAAAAAGATCTATGCTTTTTCCCTTTGCTGATCATTTTGATAATTCTTGTTACCTTTTCTTTTGATAATGCATTGATCTTGCTAGGAGAGAATTAATGTTGGTCCCTCTGGGGATTTACAGGATTAAGCTCTAGCCATGTAGTGGAAATCTTGTAGTGCATCCATTGCAGTCAATGGCTTGACTATTTATTTTATTCAAGATTATTGTGCTGAATTCTAAAGTGACCAGTTGTGCGCTTACCAACAATATTTTTTGCCACCAGATACATTCTAAATGGTAGAGAAATTTAAATGTGAACAGCAAACTTTAAAAGAAATTAAAGGAACCTGGTGTTGATCAATACCAAATTTTGTAGATGTTTGTCATTAGGGCAGTTGCATGATGATGTCATTTGACATTAACACCCAGAATCCTTCAGTCTAATGTGTTCTTGTGCATATAAGTGTTGTTTCTTCAACTTTGCCATGATTGAGGATTTTAAATAATACAGGGAAACAAAATGATTTATGGTCACTTTAGTCAAATGACATCGTGAAAATGGCCTATTTAAAGGTATAGGAACAACATGTTGAAAATTCTTGAGATCAATAAACTAATTTCAATTGCATTCTTTGTGCCCAGTGTATTTAACGACAGTTTAAAAATTTTAAATTTACATGGATTTGTATAAAAAGCCACTCAACCTTGACTGGGTGGCAAGAGTTGTTTTTCTCATACAAATCCTTCTAATTCTCAGCGGCCGTTGCAATCGCTACTTTGATAAATATACGGCTAAAAACTTACTGGTTCCCAAAATCTGATATGCTCTTTCAGCTTCTGCTAACAAACTTTTCCAAAAGCAAACTGTTTTCGTGTTTACAGAAAGTTGATCACGTGACCAATGAATGCCAAAAGAAAAATTGTAGGAATGGAAAGTTTGGGTAGAGGTGTACCTCTGAGGCCTTGAAACTTTGTCTTTTGCTACCATGTTTAACACTTCAAGCCCCAATATCCAAATACAAATTCTCCACCCCAGTGTCTATAATTAGTTGAGAGAACTTGATAAAAGATCAAAGCATTCCTCCTTTGTTTATCATTTTGTTAATTCTCCTAACCTTTTCTTTTGGTGATGTATTGATGTAGTTAAGAAAAAATTCATGTTGGTCACTTGAAAATTGCATGGTTAAGACACTCGACCTTTTTTTATGACCGTTATGCCTTTTATTTTGGGGAGGTTTTTAGACAAGTCTAGCACAATAGAACTGCAGTTCTAACAAAATTGTTTGTACCAGACACGGCCAATCTTAAACCCATCAGCCTGCTTTACAGTCAAGACCCCCCAAAACCATACCTTGTTTAGGCCCAGATAAGGGAGTGTCTCCGCCCCTTTTAGAGTTTGTATGGCCTAGCGCCGAAGTGTAACCTACTGTCATAAAACTGCATCTTAATCAAAGCTGTCGCTATAAGAGCTCCAATCATAAGCCTTAATCGGTTTACACTCCAGGGCCAGGTTTATCAAACGTTAGGTTGCGCTATCCAGCGGATAAGTATCAGGGAAACCAATTGTGCTCTTCACCGGATAAACATTTACCAAGTGGATAGTGTTATCCCCCATTTGAACAACTAACTGGGCCAGTAGACGAACAGTGATGTACTCTGGCCTCCGACATAAAAGAAATGGGAAACATATGCATCTGCACGTAGGCTATCTGACTGTTCAATGTTGGTTCTAATTCTAAGGTGTTAATTCCTTGTAAATTGGATACGCTTGTAGAGCATATTTAATGACACCAATCCTCAAGCCAAAGAATGCAGGAGAAGTGCGCTATAACACTGGACATAGACGTACTAGGTGTGTTATTGAGAGATACTTTGGACTGCTAAAGCGACGTTTTCCGTGTCTTCACTTAGGACCGCGTGCCGCTTTGGCGAATACCCTCGTCATTATTGTCGCTACTGCAGTGTTGCATAATTTTGCCTTTATGCATCGGGAGCAAGACTTTGATGAAGACATTGAAAACGAAGATGTCCCATTTGACGTTGTTGCTGCAGCAGACGCCAGTGGGAATGCCAAACGCCAGCTCATTATATCCCAATTTTTTCTCAGGGATAGTTTAGCGAGCGAAACGCGAGCGCGCGTGAAAATCACCCCACGCGAGAAAGGCGAGACGCGGCGGGGAGAGAGAAAACGAGCGCTCGCGTTTCGCTCGCTTTACTATGCTTGAGGAAAAATGGGGACTACTTGTAGTCTACGGGGATTGTAGAGCAAGGGAAAAGTGCGAGAGTCGGGTGAACCCCACCCCACTCTCCCTCCCGCGCGCCCCTCCTCTTCAGTTGTTCCTTGTAAACGCATTGATAATCCAATTGTTAGAGAGCGCTGTTTACTTTTGTTGCAGTGCCCGACCAGAATTCTGCCAAGTTTCTGTGTGGACTTCTTCTGTCTTTAGAATAATGCATAAAATATGCCGATGTACAATAAGAGAAAAAAGATAAATTTCAGTCATCCTCTTGATTAGCCTCGCCCGCAGGCGTTCTTAGGGGTTCGTCACGCGTGCCTACCCCAACAAGACAGAACAGCTACAGAACAAGTTACTCGAGTTTGACGCACTAGGCGAACATCGGACTGAATAGGTCCAGGTGATAATGAATTACTATAGTTTCCTTCAAGTTTTGAAGGTCCTGAAAAACAAAACTTTTTCTTTGTTTTTCAGTTTGGCAAACTTTTTAAAGTTTGCCAAACTGTCTGACCGCACCGAAATAGCATATATGCCGAAGTTTGGAGCTCCTTTGCTTATAAAACCAATAAAATGGCCGTTAGTCAGATGTTAGAACAGAATCAATGTGTAATCGATTGAAGCGTGAAGAACAATTCAAAGACACGTTGAGGGAAAAAATTAGCTGATATTTCAACATATTTGCAAATCAATTTCGTACAATTCCATTTGAAAAGTAATTTGGGCGTGAAAACGATTCCAGTAGCACTGAGTCAACAGTCACCTGCATTTTCCCGAAGTTAGTCTGAACATGTTCTTTCGTAAATGGTAATAAGCTCAAATTTAGGCCATTTAGGTAGTAGGTTCTTATTTTTCTTAAGATAAAAAAAATACGTTGTAGTTAAGAGTATTTAGTCTTCAGTAACTACAGATAGCATTGAGATCTTTTCTATTACATTTTGTACTCTAGTTACTGTTTACCGCATTTGAAAATAGCGAAAGACGCTTTCAGAATTGTGCTTTACGTTTCAACGTTTTACATGCAGCATTGCGTGTAGCTAGGTGAGATGTACAATGTTGTATGCTACTGAAAGACGGGTGTCTTTGTACTGTGAATTGCTAACTTTAAATGCAGTTTAAAGAGGAGTGTGACTGAGCCTCCTTACAGCTACTGAACACTTAAAACTGTAAGTGGAGTCATAAAGTGACGTCATTACAGTGATCCCTTTTGTACGGACACCTCTCTAATACGAACACTTCGCCCTGTCGCTTCGGTGTCCGTATTGGATTCAGCATTGCGATTGGAGTGATAAGTCACTTATGTCTCCAAGAGGATCCTATGATGATGACCTATCTTGTTTGCCCAACTGTACAGAACTTTTTTAAAAACAGAGTTAGAAAATAAGAAACTGTTTCAAATTTTAGGCTTAGCAGGCTCTTGTATAGATGGGGCCAAAGTGGAAAATTTTATTTTAACTTGTTTTTAAAAACTAGGGACCCGTTTCTAGAAAGGTCCGGAAACTTTTCGGGCCTGAAGGCAAATTTTAAAATCAAAACCTGTTGAATAGTAGCATTTTACAGTTCCTGGCTCACAAACCAATTTTGCTTCGTTAGCTGATAGATTTATTGTATCATTTGCAAAATTATTGAAACTTTGATCTTGAATGCAAACGCGGCAACCATAAACAGCTTTACGGGCCCGAAAAGCTACCGGGACTTTCGAGAAACGGGTCCCAGGTTCTTACTCGCGGGATTTTACTGTAATCAGCCTTCTAAATTTTTTCAGAGCGGTAAATTGTCAGTCAACTCAGTTCATGGAACCAAATTTTTGTGTTTCACTCACCCGGTACCGCAGCATCACAAATTCTTTTTAATTTAACTCTCATTCTTTCAGTTATCAAAAAGAAAATATTCATCCCCTGTGGTTTACATTTTATCACCCGGACTCGACGAACTTTGAAGACAAAATAGAGGGTCTGTGAACAGGCTAAGATCGACATCAATATGCCATTAAAATATTAGCCCGGAGCAAAGTTCCGGCCTTTTCAACTAATATCAGCTGTAGTAAAGGCAGATTATGCATAACACACTGGACTGATCTGTAAAGCAGCTGCTTCTGCTGAAGTTCAGAAGGTTAGCCGAATGTTACGGCCCATTATCTTTTCAGTATTTTCTCACTGTGTAAACCCGTTTCGTTTGCATAGTAATATATCTACTGATCACCAACAAACAGGTCAGAATTCATAACTTTTATTAGTTTGGGTGTTTAAGGTTATTTTGGGCACGTAGTCTGTTAAAACGGACGGCGGATGGCGGAAAATAATAAATAATTAATTAAATAAATGTATGCAATAAATATATAAAATAGATAAATAAATGAGACTAATAAATAAAAAAAAAAAGAATTTAAAATCATTAAAAATATAAATATCAGTTGTGACATCTCTGGATTGTTGGAGAGAAGACAGATGAAATAAGCACAGTGTTCTATCGTCCAAAAAACAGGGATAATTCATTTATTCGAGCTCAAACATCCAACAAGCACATCGCAAACGAAAAAAGAAAGCTACTTCGAGCCTTTAAACGTAGAGGCTGTACAATTTAGTGTCAAAAACCCTTGCCGTAAATCACTTACCGCTGGACTCCCTTCCCTCCGTTCAAACGTGAACTGCAGTTATCGGCTCCTAGAGCTGGGTCACTTGACACTCAGGTTTGTGGTTTGTGTTTGCGTTTTTCCTTAAAAAATTTATGTTTATGGGAAAAGCATTACTGTTCTTCCAAAACCGTGTTGTTTATTGCGTTTACCCGGTTTGCCAGCACGTCAGCTAGGGGAACCCCCTTTTCCTGAAATACGTCTCGCGATTGGACAAGACCACAAAGAGTCAATGAAAGACCCATATCATAAACCTATGAGCAGCAGTGCAATCTTCAGTGAGTGCATTTGGCAATCAGCACCAAGGAGTTATTTAATAGACGCTGCATCAGTGACCTTAACTAAGATAAATAGAGCCGTGTTAACAAGAGAGCGACAAACAAGACTACGGCAAGCCACCACGAGGATCGCGTCTGCTTGCAACAAACTGTGAAACGCACACGTAGGGCTGGGTGAGTTCTTTTTACTGTCGATCATTCTAATGAGTTTTTTCTATCTGATAGATATACATGAAGGACACAATCTATGTGAAGTGCTAGGTAGCGAATTATGTTTGTTTTAATTTGATGGACTCCCTTAGGCTTTTCAGGATGATCGATCCGGAATTTCGCTTATTTGAAGCTTATTTGAAGTTGGGGATTTTAAAGCAAACTTGGGGCGAGATTCGGGTATTGAAAGTATGCGCGGAAGAAGAAATGCCAAAAACAAAACCTCGGGATTACGGGATCCGCGTGGGGATTGTAGGTCGGGAGTAGACCTAGCCTGAATTTCATCCTATTACTTCGAGTCGTTATTAGGAGAAAACGACTCGAAGCAATCGGATGAATTTCAGGCTATTGGAGACCCAGTAATTTCACATTTTTAATCACTGACAGTGCAGTAGAACCTCGGTAACTAAACTATTATAGTCTCATTTCCCTTGGATTTTACTCGGTTAACTTAAACTCGGACCAGTACTCGAATTCCTCGCCAACTCGAACTAAATTTCGTTTTCCTTGATCAAAATATTTTACCCCGATAACTAGCGTTATGGTTTTTTGCAACATGAGACGGTCTTATGAGTGATACCGGATCATTGGATTAACAATGCATAACTCTGAATCGAACGTCCCGATAACTCGAACTTAAGTTTAGAGTTTGAAGTTTATTGATTCATAAATACATAGCAGTTCGAAAACTGAATTGCGTATTTACGTTACAAAAATTAAATTATAGATCTAAACATTAGCTAATCTATCTTAATTAAAAGGAATAAAAAAGCTGCGAAATTCGAAAACTCTAACTTTAGGTACTACGTCTTATACTACGTCATGGTTGATGTAACTTATAAAGGCGGTGATTGTTGTCATTTACAATTGTGTGAAAACTGACTCACATATTCCGTCACGGTGGGTTGCTAGAGTCCATAATTGATCTAAAACAACTAGATTAAAGAGCCCTAAATCAGTGCGAGTAACTTTAGCTCTTGTGCTAAAAAATATAATATCTCGGAGGCCTTCTTAACAATTTCATTAATATGGATATTCCAGGTCAAATCACTCAAAATATTGAGACCGAATAACTCAACTTTACACTGTAATAAAATATATCCGACCAGGATAATCGAGATACTCTGCGGGTATGGCTACTGCTCCGATCGATTATAAGCTCCCCAGGAAATACAAGTCCCCTTCAAAATGCATTGAAATGAATTCGATTTATTATGACGTTTTGAAGCGTAACTAAAACTAGTAAATACAAATTAAAGATGTATAACTTTGATCAGCACTGCTTCAGCTCGGTTTCAAAGCGCTTTTTCTGTTCCGGTTATAAGCCCCCTAGGAAATAGAGCTCCCAGTTTATAAGAGTTACTAAAACCTATAAGGAATAGGAAGACCAAACGTCAAACCTTTCATGAGATGAACCAAAGTTAGTGAGTTAAGCTTGTGAAAAGTTCGACGTCTGGCTCAGTTAGGTTGGTCTGAATGGGTTTGGATCGCCCAACACGTTCTATCCGCCGTCAGCCTCAGACGGCTAGAACGTCTGAAGCTGAATGTCTCCGGGACAAACGTCGATCTTCATATACGACATTACCTAGGTCTCTTAAGGCCCGGTTCAGACGCCGAACTTTTCATGAGCCGAACCTAATGCATTGAATTAAGTACATGAAAAGTTCGGTGTTTGAATCAATTAGGAACGCCTGTTTCAATTTGGAACGGCTCAGCCGTTCTTTTCGCCTGGCCCAGCCAGGAATTTCGCCTTTGGAGCGACTTTGGAACGGCTTTGATTCAGACACCGAACTTTTCATGTACCCAACCTAATGCATAAATTATTATAACATATTTTGTAAGTAGTTTGACGGAAATGAGCATTTTTCTCTTTTTGAATTTAGTTCGGCTGGAATTAAGATCGGCGTCTGATTCAATTCACCCGGTCTTAATAATTTGGGTCGGCCTTAATTCGAATTAGGTTCGGCTCATGAAAAGTTCGGCGTCTGAACCGGGCCTAAGTCAAACTAATAAATTATTTTAATATATTTTGATCTGATTCAGTTGATTGGTCGACGTCTGACCCAACAGTGGCTAGGCCATAAGCCCAGGGATTTGTTATACATATTTCTCAGAGAATGAAGGGCTTACGATCTCCCGTGTATGACGAGAAAAATGGGATAATGATATTAGCAAAAGGTGTGATCTTCTTCAAAATGAAAATAACATTTGAATTATAGATATTAAAAGTCTTATGAAGAAATTAACGCCTCTCTTGAATAACATTTATTTTTTCTAATAGCTGCCACCCCCGGAAGAGGCAAACTAAAGAGATTATTTACTCGTCTGGCTAACAGTTCTAGTCTGTAAATACGCTGGCATGGTTCAGTTTGTCTATAGTTAAAATCTGTCTTCTTTCAGTTTTTCTAAAACTTCACAGCCTATTAGAGGAGGAGGAGAGGGGAACAGCAGAAATAGGCTCTTATAATAACATTCCGAAGCTTTTTTAAGAGGTAGAATATGAGTTCATTTGGCAAAGTACGTCGTCGTGCCTAATTTCCTCATAGACAAGTGTCTCAAGACGTTTTGACCAGGATTGTTACAGTAGTTTTCGCGTTTCAGGTTATTTGAAGTAACAGCACTGATAGACAGAGACCTTTAGCATTTGGTTTTTCACTGTGGGAAATCACAAACCGCAAGAACTGCAGTTTGTAGACACGCGTTCGCAGTTTTACGTTGCCGGGATTTCAAAATTTTAGCAAAGCGTTAATTCAGGGCTGCCATCGGTTGTATTTCCGCAAGTCAAACAAACTAGTGCATCACGTGGCAAAAAACCTTGCTGTAAGTCACTTACCGCTGGACGCTTCTTGCCCTTCAAACGTGAACAGCAAATACTTTTTTTTTACGCAACAGGACAGCAATCACTTGTGTGTGACAAACGTGACAGGGTTATTACTTGCGTGTTTTATCGTGATCGTCCCTTAACACCAATGTTTTCTGGTTCCTTACAAAAAGATCTGTTCAAGGGAATTAAATGTGAAATTTGGCGAAAAGTTATTTCAAACAAAATTATTGTCACGCTTGTCACACAAGGTTTGCCGTCTTCTTTCCCCTTCCGTCCTGTCGCGTTAAGTTCACTTTAAAAATGAACTGAAAACGCAACCGGAAGTAGCCTAAATTTTATCCGATTGCTTCGAGTCATTTTCTCCTCTCAGGGAGTAATAACGACTCGAAGTAATCGGATGAAATTCAGGCTAAACCGGAAGACCTATAAACTGAAAACAATAATTTTCTAATGTGAAATAAATGAAATAATTCATTTTGAACTGCGGTTATAGATGAGAGTGAAGAATGATCCTCGCAGTGAATTTTCCAATTTAAGCAATTGGAAAGAAGCCTGAAAAAAATCAGGGCTTCAACGGGATTCGAACCCGTGACCTCCGCGTTGCCGGTGCGTTGCTCTACCAACTGAGCTATGAAGCCACACATTGGGAGCGAGGTCAATTTATTGAGTTCATATCTCATCATTTCACTCCTTACGGGAGTGAAATGATGAGATATGAACTCAATAAATTGACCTCGCTCCCAATGTGTGGCTTCATAGCTCAGTTGGTAGAGCAACGCACCGGCAACGCGGAGGTCACGGGTTCGAATCCCGTTGAAGCCCTGATTTTTTTCAGGCTTCTTTCCAATTGCTTAAATTGGAAAATTCACTGCGAGGATCATTCTTCACTCTCATCTATAACCGCAGTTCAAAATGAATTATTTCATTTATTTCACATCATTTCACTCCTTACGGGAGATATGAACTCAATAAATTGACCTCGCTCCCAATGTGTGGCTTCATAGCTCAGTTGGTAGAGCAACGCACCGGCAACGCGGAGGTCACGGGTTCGAATCCCGTTGAAGCCCTGATTTTTTTCAGGCTTCTTTCCAATTGCTTAAATTGGAAAATTCACTGCGAGGATCATTCTTCACTCTCATCTATAACCGCAGTTCAAAATGAATTATTTCATTTATTTCACATCATTTCACTCCTTACGGGAGATATGAACTCAATAAATTGACCTCGCTCCCAATGTGTGGCTTCATAGCTCAGTTGGTAGAGCAACGCACCGGCAACGCGGAGGTCACGGGTTCGAATCCCGTTGAAGCCCTGATTTTTTTCAGGCTTCTTTCCAATTGCTTAAATTGGAAAATTCACTGCGAGGATCATTCTTCACTCTCATCTATAACCGCAGTTCAAAATGAATTATTTCATTTATTTCACATCATTTCACTCCTTACGGGAGATATGAACTCAATAAATTGACCTCGCTCCCAATGTGTGGCTTCATAGCTCAGTTGGTAGAGCAACGCACCGGCAACGCGGAGGTCACGGGTTCGAATCCCGTTGAAGCCCTGATTTTTTTCAGGCTTCTTTCCAATTGCTTAAATTGGAAAATTCACTGCGAGGATCATTCTTCACTCTCAATAATTTTCTAGGAAGTTACTTTCTGAGAAAGCCGTGTTTTTGCAAAAATCCGGACTGTTTTCCCGTCTAGGAAACCCCCTTTTCATGAGATACGTCTTACGATTGGACAAACCACCACGAAGAGATATGACCCGTCATTATACGTCAATATGACCCATATCATACCGCACGCGCGAGCTGTATGATTCACATATAACCTGCAAGCTACAGAATCTTCAAGCAGTCATTTTATAGTCGCTGCATCAGTGACCCTAAGCTAAATAGAGCCTTGTTAACAAGATAGCGACCAGCAAGACTACGGCAAGCCACCACGCGGATCGCGTCTGCTTGCAACAAACTGTCAAACGCACACGTAAGGCTATGGGTTCTTCCGAATGTTTTCACAGCTGATTTTTTCAAGTTTGCGCTAGCTACAATACTCGTCAAAAATCGTTGAAACAGAAGGCATTTGTCTTGAATTTTCTCCGAATTTCATACATTCACTCTTCACACCTTTGTTCTCAATCAAATGCACCCCTCTCCTTCCCCAATGTTGAGTCACGCGTATTTTGGAGCACTGAGATGACTGCAAATCCCAAATCAACATTGGGGAGGGGAAAATCGCACAAGTGTTTCAAGATTTCTGACAAGTATTGTAGTAATTACTGTCGATCATTCTAATGCGTTTTTTTTCGACCAATCAGAATGCGTTATTGAAAGAGTGATTTTCGCGCTTTGAAAGAGCAGAGGAAAATGTGGTGAAATTTTCGCTTTATTGCTGGTTTTCAGTGTCACGCCATTCAAAATAGATCAAAATAAAAAATCAAAACCGTTCTATAGATCAAGTCAAGAATCTGGGAAATGAAAGGAGGTACATATATACAGACCCTCGCCAAGATTCAGGTCAGAGGAATATTTCGTATATGAGATATCCGAAGAAATGTTTTACCCAAACTTATAGAGATTTGTATGGAGACGCCATGCTGGTGCTCACCTCGATGAGCTCCAACATGGCGGACGGAAACCAACAGAAAGATCTGTTACCGAGTTTTGCTACAAAAGCGTGAATTTATTCTTCGAGAAACTTATAAACATTAAAGTAATACTTTTTCTAATACATGAAATGTTTAGATAGCAAAATTTCCTGAAATAAGACATTTTTTTAATCTACATGACAGCTCTCTTGGCCGTCATGGAAATGCCGCGTCACGCAAGAGCTTAGAAATTCAAGCGTACTTTATCACAAAACCAAGAACCCTTTTGAAGCGAAAATTTGTATGAAAATTAGTTTTCAGCTGCTGTAATGCATCGTGGAAGTAAAATCTCGGTAGGGTCGATAGTTTTTTAGTTTGAATTTTAGTGACGTCATGTGAAAACCAACAATTGCTGGTTTTCAGTGTCACGCCATTCAAAATAGATCAAAATAAAAATCAAAACCGTTCAATAGATAAAGTCCAGAATCTGGCAAATGAAAGGAGGTACGTATACAACGACCCTCGCCAAGATTCAGGTCAGAGGAATATTTCGCATACGAGATATCCGAAGAAATGTTTTACCGAAACTTATAGAGATTTGTATGGAGACTTCATGCTGGTGCTCACCTGGATGAGCTCCAACATGGCGGACGGAAACCAACAGAAACATCTGTTACCGAGTTTTTCTACAAAAGCGTGAATTTATTCTTCGAGAAATTCATAAACATTAAAGTAATACTTTTTCTAATACATGAACTGTTTAGATAGCAAAATTTCTTGAAATAAGTCATTTTTTTAACCTACGTGACAGCTCTCTTGGCCGTCATGTAAATGTCGCGTCACGCAAAAGCTTAGACATTCAATCGTACTCTAGCACAAAACCAAGAACCCTTTTGAAGCAAAAATTTGTATGAAAATTAGTTTTCAGCTGCCCTAATGCATCGTGAAAGTAAAATCTCAGTAGGATCGATAGTTTTTTAGTTTGAATTTTAGTGACGTCATGTGAAAACCAACAATTCCAAGTTTGTGTAGATAATTTCGACACTATACCGCCGTGAAAAGTTGTTAGAACCTTTTATCTTGTTAGCAGTTACGTTAGTTTTGGATATTTTGCTTTCTTGAGCTTTTGTAACAAGTTGCTCGGTCAAATACAAGCCGCCATGATGATTTGAGTGTTATTTTCGCCGTTCTTCTTGGATTTATTGCTGGTTACTGTTTGCGGTTTTATCGGATTATCTCAGTCAACTTGTTACTTCAGCCTTTTTTTCTTTGTAAATTTTGGGGTCTACCGGGCTCTACTTCTGTTAGATTCCCCGTTATGAGGCGTTGAAAGTGCCTTAAAGTAGCACAACTCCTGTGAAACGGGCTGAGAAACTTGCCGAAGCGAAAGCCGACGTGAAGCGAGTAACGCAAAATCCAGCAAGAGTTTGTTTCATTTTAAACCTGAAAAGGTACAAAAGTTTGAATTTTGTGATAACCTCTGAAACAAAACTTTTTTCATAACCCAGTGCGGAAACTGAAAGCGTGTCTTTAAAACAATTCGTATGCAGTGTGTGCTATGTATATGCAAATCTTATGTAAAGTTACACGAAGGAATAAATCTCTACCAAAACACAAAACCATTATCGAAGATCTAGACAACATCATACAAGGCCGAGTCGCTCAAAGCTGGGTTAAGATAACCCAGCCGGGGTTAGTGTGAAATTTGAATTCAGATTTGACAGCTTAAAAAGTATTTCAGTTTTAGTTATTTTTGTCTACAAGTTGATGATTGGAAGCTCTAAAAATATCACAGAAAATTATCCGAGAAAATGCTTTTGAACACAAGAAAAAGAAACCCGGGTTAAGCGCTAATCGGCTTTCGAACAACTAGGTCCTGGAGGTTAGGTTTATAACAAAATCGATACACTGCGCTCACTTCAATGAAGGTACAGACAAGATTGTGGTTTATTTCTGTGGCCGTAGCTTCGGTGAAATTCCCATTGTGCTGTAGCTGTTCGGGCGCTATTTTTGGTCTGTTTTTCCATTGCCTATAGAAGATTTATTTGCTCATAAGGATTACAAACAGTCACTGTTTGCAAAATAATATAAAATTGTCGATGAAAATAAAATTGTTATGAGAGACGATGCAAGATTTCTCACCTTGCTCTTTGTTCGCGCTCCGCCTCCTTGCCCGGTTAACAAAGTCCATCAAACGTTACTTTTAAATGGACGAATATTTTATTTAAGCAAATCCAGGTGTGAAATACAGATCTCTTTCACTCTTCTGAGATAGAAATATACATATAAGCACAGCACTAAACAGTACCTGAAATCTTCTGAGGGAAATCGCCGCGTAAGATGCGAACTCGACCGTGTCACGATTGAAATGAGGCACATATTAAATAGTTTTACCTATGAACCTTTGTGGGTCGTGACGCACACCGCCTGCAACAAATGTTACGAAAATTCTAGATCTCAAATCGTTTTCCGAACAGATATTTTCCGAAAATTGACGTTGGGTGCCGTGAAGATTTTATAACGTCTGGCTAACAGTTCCAGTCTACAAATACGCTGGCATAGTTCAGTTTGTCCGTAGTTTTTGCGTGTTTTCTTTCAGTTCAGTTCTAAGCCTTCACGACCTATTATTATTGACAAGCTGGGGTTAAGAAGCTTCACACGAATATCGGGTACGGCACACACGCAGAGAGAACGATTTGGGTGCTAAAATAATCATCGGAGCTATCTAGTTCCTAGAATCATGAGAATGTTTCAGCACCCGTAAACTTTGTCGATGGTATTAATACGTAATTCGACAAAACAAAGATTTAGAATCCGCTTTTCCGGCAAAAGCCTTTTCCACAATATTGTAAATATCGAAATCTATTTATATCCCAACCTCGTTCCCAGGGAACGAGGTTGTTTATATTCGATATTCAGGGATCAAACAGTGAGCATCAAAGGATATCAAAGGGTATCTTGCAAGTATTAAGGGTATCTTGCACTTAGCGTTACAGTGAATAAGATTACCTACTGGTAAGTTTACTTTCTACAATTACTTTCTACTATCTTTTCAAAATGTGACATCGCTATAACGTCTGCAGCGGACGACATTTCAGTATGTTAGATCATAATTTACAAAAGAAAAGTGCCTTCAGTTCCCTGTTGTTCTCATGTCATCACGGCACGCGAAACATTTCTATATTGACAATTTAATGTAAAAACTCTAGAGACTATGACTCATAGTCTCTTGAAAAACTGTATTCAATGTTAATGTTGTAAACGGATTTTATTAGCTCTTACTAATTTAGGTTTTTTAATTGTAATTTTAGTAGTTTTATATTATGTATTTTTGCTTAAAACGTGTGACTGCAAATAATTAAGACTTGACTAAAGTCACACAGTCATACACAATTTACGGATGGGTCGTCACATTTATTCATTTCTCTTTTGTATTCTAATATAGGCAGACAAAGCGTGAAAGAAAGTGACGGAAGACTCCAAAGTATTTAGATAATCTTGTGTGCTTTTCTAAAGAAGAGAAAAAAATAGAGGAAATTTAAATGGGAATTTTGCAGGCCAAGATTTTTATAAATTTTGTTATCTTTATTTTAGTATTAATGATATATGAAATGAATCATATATGAACTGCGGAAATGAAATGAAACGGGAACATATGAACCCACAATTGACCTGCTCCCAACGTCAGTGGCTTCATAGCTCAGTTGGTAGAGCATCGCACCGGTATCGCGAGGTCACGGGTTCAAACCCCGTTGAAGTCCTGAATTTTTTTCAGGCTTCTTTACGCAATTGCTTAAATTGCGTTTCACTGCGACGATCATACCTTCATTTCATTTTATTTTAGTAGTACCTGAAACTGCTAGGCTGTAGGTTTGGAGGAAAAATGTCTGCTCATTTCTGTGCCACCTGTAAACAATTCATCGCGGGAAATGTGGACAAGAATTCCGCGACCCATTGTGAAAAGGGAATTCAGTGCAGGTAGGTCAACCATGCAGAAAGTATTTAGACTTTCGAAAACGCCCTCCGTGTTGGCAGTGGTGAACAAACGGATGCAACAACTCCCAACAATACCCAACAACTCAATAACATGCAACAGGGTGTGCAAACGGACGCAACAGAGGGGCCTGGCAGCGGCCTTTGATCTTGCCGCTTTTCGGTTGTCCATGATCGCCCCAGTTAAGAAATCTGTCAATCCTTCGAGAACTGTAGCGAACATGCGCGAAACGGGTTGGGAACAACAAACAACAACAAACAATAAGAAGTTCGTCTTCGCAGCGATTCGACAGTGTGACGTGAATTCGCTTTTGGTTCCGTTGGTAATGTGGAACTTACGTTTTCCTCTCTTCTGGTCTTGCGTTAGCCTGCGCGGAGACGAAATTAAACTCTGGTTAACTCCGTCTGCGAAACAGCGCCGAAATCCTTGTTCTGGACTTCCAGCTGTGTACCCAGATTTGAGTACGCGCCACGATTGGCCAGTTAAAAAAGGCCTTTGTTTTGTTTGTCGTGATCGCCAATCAGGTTGAAGGGAAATTCGAAACGCACTTCCGGTAATTCGTTGAGTCCGTTGGGGGTCCAGAACAAGGATCTCTGCGCTGCTTCGCAGACGGTACTAATCAGAGTTTAGTTATCGTCTGCACGCAGGCTAGTCTTGTGTTTATCATAACACGCCGTTTACCACGCTAAGAACGAGACCAGTGAACATTCATCTCTTTAGATGCAGGCTCTCAAGATGTGTTTCTGTTTAGAAGACCCACAAGACTAATATTTTCAAGTGAAAGGCCCAAAATTAATTCTTTTTGATATTAAAAACGTGCGGTGGCTGTGGTCGAGTAGAAGAGTTGTCACTGGGGTTGTTTACGGTTTTACTACACCTCTAAGGTGGCCCGAACCTTTTTTTTTTCAAAAAATGTCAATAATTTCAAAACCCTAAGACAGATTTTTCTCTAACTTCGGCAAATAAGCCTCAGAGCTCTCTAGTTTTATATCTGCAAGTTTGAAGTCAATCGTGACCGTAGAACTAGATTCAATTTTCTTTTTTCTGTTTCTTGTACTTCAGTCCTTTGAGGGATTTTCTCAACGCATACCCCTCTCTGATGTACTCACTCTTATTAGCAACTGGATTAGCCTCGTCCTCACACTAAACTGGCATAATTTTTTTACAAACAATTTCAAGGAAATACTTGAAACCGAAGTCACTATCTAATATAAAACTACTAAATACAGTATTGTCGTTGGAAATATTTATACATTATCACTCCAATTATGTTCCAGTGAAGATTTTGAAGGTTCAGTACACCCATTTTAGCCTTCTGATATTAAAAACAACTTATACTGACAGACCCAGCATATGTGAAGCAAGTGATTGGAACATTTACCCTGGCTTTTACTAAATTGGCCCTGTATTCTGTATTTTAAGCCCATAAATTGTTGTTGCTCCCAATTGTACAAACAAACTTACGAACAGCGAAGTAGAAAAATTGGTTAATGAGCATTCACATGTACTGTTGCAAGACTCACACTAATGTAGTGTGCTCCTAGCATGTGTTTAGGATAAGGAAGAGAGTCTTAATACCGCTGTTAACGGAAAAATATAAGAGATGGAGCAGGGTGGTCGCTCGTAAAATTCACGGAGCTTATAAATAACCAGGAGCCCATCAAATGGAGCCTCCATATCCCATACAAGCCCTTGGAGTCAACCCTTTCGCGAATAGATTTATAATTAGAACGGTTCCCAGGGGAGACTTCGCGCGCCGACAGTGGGAAGAGTCAATCACAACGACGAAATGACAGTGCTATTGTAAATCATCAAACAGCAGGAAATAAGGTGTTGGCAGGTCAAACACAATGATAAGCTAGTGAAACGTGACTTTAGCGTTTTCATCCCTCAGAGATTTTCCTTGGAGATTTTCTGTCTTTTCTTTCTAGTGGGTAGATTATACTGTGGAGAATTTTTAACTCTGTCCATGTTAATCTTTATTTTGAATGCTTGTCTCAAATTAAGAGTGATTGTCTGTAAAATTCGAACTTCGGCCTGACACGGTACCTCATCGATTTGGCTGATTTTTGGCATGTAGTCTTAGAATGGTGTCCTAAATACTGAATGCATATTCTAAGCTTCGAATTCTCTTTGGTTTCAAAGATACAGGAATGACAGTTTTGACGAGGCCTCGAGGGGCCGCCATGTTGGTGAACTGAAGAGGTTTGCTATAATTAATTCTAGCCTTATCATTGAAATAACTTAATCGTGACTGATACATTCACAAAGAACTATCCTTCCTCCTTTCATTTACCTACTCTTGTCTGAAAATGGTTAAGCCTGAGGTACGAACGGCTATAGCTTCTCACGGCACTTTTTCGGTACTTAAAAGGTACACAAATTTGGTAGAAATTGGAAGGTCAATATCACCCATGCCACATCGATTTAGACTAAGCCATTTTAACTAAACATAGTTTGTTTATAGATAAGTTAGACTGCTGAATAAAATAATTGGGCAAATGTAATGTAGCAGAACTATAATTGCATGAATGCGCAATGGTTCAGCCATTTGGCCGCTAAAACTCCCAAACGAAATTCGGTGAATATTTGAAAAGAAAATTCTTAAAAATTGATCGTGCCTCTTAAAGCCTATCTATCGCTTAAAAAACCTTCACTTGTAATGTAAAAAGATGATCTTTTGTTTCTGATCTTGCGAAGAGCTTGAAATATGCGCTAAAATGAAAATTATACATTTTGTTACACACAGTACTAGCTCAAGTTCGCTCTTCGATTTGCCAGTCCCATCGGGAGCCGCTCGTGTGCACAGTTACAATTTTCTCTGTAGTATTTCGCTGTATAAAGCTACAACTTACATATTTTCTCAGGCAAAGATAACGTAAACTTTGTCAATTTTTATCAAAAGGCTAGAAAAACAAACCGTACACTGCGGCTTTACGCGAATTATATGGTATTCGATATTACACGTGTAAACAGGAACCTACCTTTGCTTCTATGCACATTTGGCAGATCTTTCCGGCGTAAGATATGAAACTAGTACATGAAATGAAGTTAAAGAACTCATCAAGTCAAATTACGTGATCGTACCGTCATTACTGAATAAAAGTCGGAAAAATATGACATGGAATGATCGGTGGGAAACGAAGCTATTTTTAGGAGGTCAAGCGCAACTGCACGCTGGAACGGAAGTGAAATGAACAACCTTAATCCAATTCAGTCTTCTTGACGCTATTAAACGTTTCACCCGACTTTGAACAGAAAGTTTTTATTATTCTCTTTCTCCTTCTTGCGTGTATTCTGCATTTCGCCCAGTTTTTTCTCGTACCTTTTAATTTTCTAGCAAACTAGAACTGTTAAGAATTCCTTCAACCACCTCCTCGCCCCCCTATTTGAGTGAACTTTCACTCAGTCTGATTCACAATAATTTTTGAACGGTCACAAAGTGAAATTTGAAATGAAATTTTATTTTGGTATATTAAGCTCCTTCTTTTTTTTTTTCCCGATAGCCAGAAATGTTTTGAACGTAAAGGCTAAAGTGTCGGTGTTTTTCACGACTCGGCTTGTAGACTGACCTCACCACCAGTATTACACCACACGGACATAAATTCTGATTCCGGAGAGGGTCAAAAGGTAACTGATGGGTCTCTGAAAAGCAAAATGCAATCACCTTGGGGCGAGCAGGCTATATAGATGATGAACTCATTGTTTGTATTAAACTCTATGACCGTATCCCAAACGTCGAGCCAGGCCGGGGCGAGCGAACACAATTTTGGCGCCACTCCACGCCAGTATGTTTGGCGGGAAATTGGCTGCTTAGTCAAATCTCCTAAACTCCATGACCATGCACCTTTCCAAATATTGCCCTTCTAATCATTGTATAGTTAGGGCCTCCCTTAAGCATTTGCAACTATTCTGATTTGTATATAGAAGACTGTTTAACAGTTTCCATATCTTTAATGTCTCGTAAACAACACGTGGTGCATGTTCTGATCTCTGCCCCCCCCCCCCTCCCTCCCCCATCCATAACAAAAAATTTTCGGATCAACACTGAAGGTACAAACAAAAAATGACCATCTCAAGGCAAAGTTCATCACTGTAACTTACCACATAAAAGTATTTTCGTTGTTTGCCATCGACTGATTCTGTTCCGAATACTGAGGTCTCATAAACAACGGCAGCGTTTAGAAAGAGCCCGCCCTTTTCAATCCAAGAAAACCCAAGTAGCAATTTCACCAACGGACATAAGCCGTAAAAAGAGGACCGCGTCAAATAGTTCATAAAACACAAACGCCTCATGACACCTTTACTTCAGCCTTTCTTCAATAAACTAATTTTTTAAGGATAAATGACGCCAGGATGCGCGCGTGATTACAACCATAGTAGACTTATGAATAGAAAATTTAACCAATGCACATGAAAGCGCTTAAGACAGGGACTATGGGGAATTGGGAACAACGTGCGTACCGCTGGAAAAATATTAGCTAGTTCCCTGAATAGACACAATTAAAACCGTTTTTGTTTAGTGAGGAGCTGTTAGATCGGGGAAAGCGACATAAAGTAGATCTCATCAGAATACGGCACAGGACTAAGCCTTAAAAATCGCAGGATAAGCATGGAAGATCAATCATTATGTAAAACAAAGAAAAATTGCTTGAGGGAAAAATTTATGGTTAGGGAAAAGGTCGAGACTCGAAGGTAGAAAGTTAGGATCGTAGCTTCTTTTCAGATAACATTTCCTCAGGCCCGTACATGCGTAAAAAAATCTATAAAGGTTAACAAAAAACGATCTTCTCCCTGACTAAAAAAAACTTAATTGACTGGACAGTGCTCTAAAAATAGAAACTGAGCAACGGTTTTTTTTTCTAGTATATATTTGAAGGAAAAGCTATAATGAATTCAGCCGAGCTCACATAAAGACCAAAGAAGCATATACCACTAAGGCACCAAGCCAAGGGAAAATAGAGCAAAAATTTCCAATTTTTCAAATGACGAAAGCACTACGTTACCTGTTTGACACCAACGAACCTATGAAATCAAGGTTATCTTCCCAAGTGACAGAATATATCTTTCATTTTTTCTTTTTTTCCAAGCAGTTACCGTAAATGATCGATTAAGCACTGCTTCTCGAATAAACGCCGCTACGGAATAGGCGCCGTAGCGCTAATTTCATTTACAAATAAACGTCCTACCTTTGTTACGGCGCTTGATATAAAAAGATACCAAAACCATATCGCTTGACAAACAAGACCACGACCTACTAGTGAGTTCTAAAGTTTTAATGTACGGGAACTTTCGAAACCAGGTTCATATAGCAGTTCGAGGTGTGCATATTTGTCCTTTTTCTTGCCGAAGTCTGAGTTCTCTGTATATTCCCCTTAGTGTTTTTACCCGTAGTTGAAATAAGCGCCGCTCCCTAATAAGCGCCGCACCTTTAACATGGAAAATGCAATAGGTTATGTACGATGGGCACAGCTTGGTGGACGTCTTACTAACAAGCACATTACTACTACTTGTCTTCAGAGGCGCTTTGAGTTTACGAGCAGAGAAAATTAGGTTTTGACCGTTAGAAAATGAGGATGCCTTTTGTATGATGACGTCATCGTCCTACAGTAAAAAGCGTTCGTTTTTTACCACTGATATTATCAATCGGTACACTTATATTGTCGAAAGGTCCGTGAGCATGGTGAATTATTTTACATTAAACTGCAGACACATCTTCAGTCACTCCGTGAAAGAACACTCTTACTATTCGCGATATCGGATAAACACTCTGGTCGCTAACTGAATTTTCTTTGCTGTTTCCTTTATTTAGAATTAGGACTCTCTTGAGTTATCCATACATGGACTAGCGATTTTAAGCTTTTTCAAGAAAACTAAAGTCTGGAATTGTCCCTAGGGTGGGGCATTTGCGCACAGTTTTGAAGCCCCTCGGTAGGGTGACTGGAGACTTTTCTTATCTCCTGTGATCATCCCTCATTCTTCTCAACCTCTTCCAAACCAATTTTCCTGTTTATCACAAAACACTTTATGGAAAGACCAAGAATCTCCTCAAAACGAGTTTGCGTGATTGAAACAAAATAACTGAAACTGTTGGACAGAATGAGTCTATTTATTACTTTGCTACGCCCAATTTGCAAAACAGGAAGTAATGATGTTTATTTCAAGGGCTCATGTCTCATGAGTTTGACTGAACCTTCAAATGCTGTAAATACATGTAGCTGGAACTATCATCGCATCCTCGCTCACTAATAATGATAACTTATATCAATGCCATTATTTATTGCCTGGCTACGATTTTCACGGATTCTTCAGTTCAGTTGTTTGAAACCAGGCGGTTTCACATGAGTTGTAACGCCATGCAAGGAACGTGACGATCGACCCGCGATATGCGTGGGAAAATATTACTTTTTTTCGATCAAGGTGGAAATTGGCATCTTTGTCGTCGAGTAAGGTAATACATTCCAATTTTAATTATTATGGTTAATTTTAAAAGCTCTGTTTTCGATAAAGGAACTGGAGGAAAATCAGGAAAATTCCAGTTTGCCTGTGATGACTGCATTTTACTTACGCGCCGTAGCATAAATATAACAAATTCATTTTCCTTTTCCTCATACAATCCGCCTTTTTATACTGTTTTTCGCAGTAGAGCTATCGCTTATATTACAGAGGCTAATTTTGTTGTATAGACCACTCAGATTTAGTGACAGAATTTCTATGATCGATTGTAATTTTGACAACACCTGGCGAGTAATCGGTGTAAAGCTCATTGACAAAGTCGCTAGAACACTCTTCCATTCATTACTTTTGTTTCTGCTCCTTTAAATTTGCCCAATTTTTTTATTAACGAACTAGATTTAACTACAAACGATGAGTATTCAGGTTGAGTGGCAACCTTCAAAGCGATGTGGCAAGAGAGATATACGCCTTTGAATTTCTGTTAATTTTACGGGTGTAAAAAATTCAAAATATATACCCACCAAAAGTTTAATCGATCGTTGCGAAAATGTTGTCAATTTCGAAGTAGTTTCTAAAAATACAATGAAGAGGGATTCTTCTTTCAATGTGTATTGGCAAAGGAAGATAAGCTTTGAAGACAGGGTTGTAGTCGAAGGCTCAAAAACATCTTCTATTAACCAATACATGTTTAAAGTTTTCAAATTAAAACGGGGAAAAGGAAATGAAAGAGCAGCAAATATTGTTAGGCACCAGTGTTTTTCTCATGGCCTGGATATTATGAAATAGCTCTGCATGTATGCTTAAGTGGAGCAAGGATTACGAAATAAGGAAAAACGGATCACGTGACTTACAAAATACTTTAATAACTCTTTATAAAAATGCTTTAATCCACATTGCAAGGCTAATTGACAATCCAGACAGTATCGCTGACAACTTGATGACAAGTATTTTTAGGCTGAAGTTTAACAACCTTTCCCCACTTAAGAAAACAGTTTTTGTGACATCATGATCCAAGGAATGTCACATGATGCTTGGGATGAATTTTCCAAAACTATTTTAGTGAGATATGTCTTATCATATCTTGAGGAACCCTTTACTTGGATCCTTCTAAGTCATTAAAGAGGATCTTTGAATTCTCTGTGGGGGGTCTTTTAAGCATTTCAATGCAACCCATGCCTTAACTTGCCTGAGTTGGACAATACCTCTCCATCATTTACGTCTCTTCAGGAATATCAATTGACTTTATTTTTATTGGCATTGGATAATACCGGCCGTGTTTTCACGAGCGGTTTTTCAGGTCGCTTAGCGAGTGACAACCGGAAATCTCGTGAAAACAGTTGCTCTTCCTACTCGCTTAAAGTTAAGCGAGTCGGCAAACTTCAATGCAATTCTCATTAAATTTAAGCCACCAAACCAGGTAGCTTAAGCGAGTCGGCAAGAAATTTCCACCAATGGGAAGCAACTTGCGGTCATTCATCTGACAAGGCCGTCAAATCGGAAATACAACACGCGTTCTATTTCTGTTTCTCCCGCAAAACTTCTGTGGCCAATGCAAAAGCGAAGCAAGATGGATAATTTTCCGTTTAATGAACCCAGAAACGTTCCTTTAAATGACGCACGGTCAAGCCATGCAAGGTAAGTTTCCTTCCTTTAAACAGTGAGGATGCAAAGCATTTCCCTAACGTAACAACTTATTTGCTTCAGATCTCCCTTCGTTATTCCTCAAGTCAGCGATCATTTTCCCGATCCCGCACGTGGACCGTACATTTTTCCAGCATGGCAAAGTCAACTGCGAGCTTCGTTTGGATCTCCCGCCATGTTATTCAAATTGATTAATTCGCGCGCGTGGTCTACTCAAATTACTGGAAGAAGAAATTTAATCTTACTCGTGAAAACACCTATCATTTTTAAGTCGCTTAACGGGGTCTATAAACAAAACACCTTCAGGAATGTTAAGCGAGACAAGCGCTGTCGTGAAAACACAACCACCTCTTCGTATTTTACGTCCCTTCAGGAAGATCAATTGACCTTATTTTTATTTGCATTGGAATACCTCTTCATCATTTACGTCCCTTCAGGACGATGAAATGACTGAACTTTCATTTCATCATTTACGCCTCTTCAGGAAGATGAAATGGTTACGTTGGTTTCATTTATAATGAAAGTCTGATACCTTAAACTGCTACTGTAAACAACTGACAACCACAGTACAGTGAGGACCTGTCTATTGGATCCTAACTGAAAAAATGTGAGTACTAAATCTTCGTAAATACTTTGTTATTACTACGGTTATATAACGAGTAAATTCAAATACATAAACTGATTTAAAGAGATAAACTTGCAGCACTTTATTATGCTCCTTACCTCCAAAAACCAAAAACTACACAATTTTAACTTTTCCGTCAATATGGAGGAAAACTAGTAACCTATTTTTAGGAAATTAAAAATCGCACCTTCGCTGGCTGGCATGTAAATTTTCCATGAGACCGCTGGCTAGAAACGCCAAATGTCTTTGCTTTTCTAGCTGGCATTATGTGCTAATTAGGATTTTCGATGATGCTGGCTGGTTAAAAATAGTCGCACGTGACATCTGGCTGGGATTTTTATTTCCTTAAAGTCCTGCTGGCTAGAAGTGTAGAGCGGGTATTTTTTTCCCAGGAAAGTTAAAAATTAACAAAGAATGACGTATAAACACTCTGTTAGGGTTAAAAACACTTTATGACTATTTTTAAAAAAAATGGTCGTTGGGTACTCCTGCCAATATGGCACCGGTCCGAAGCACCCCAAAACCGGCCGTGTCGGTAATTTCCGAAATAGGAGGAATTAGAACCTAAAGTTACCTATTCCTTATTAAAGACCCCAAATCAAGTCTACATGCCAATTTTTAGCCAATTCGGTGAGATAGTGTGGCAGCGACTTTTCAATATAGTTCGAATCTTACAGACAACTGCTCTTAAGAGGCCATGAAGCTAGTCTGTTCCATGCATAATGATTAACTACTTCCTACAGTCTGTCTGATTCGATTCTAGTACCGGTTTTCTTTAGCTAAAGTTCTTATTTCGGCTAAATGACTTAATATCAATCAAATTTCTTGTTTTTAAAGGTTATTTTTTTCAAAAATGCGTTTATCTGAATAAACACTTGTAGTCCTTGTAGCTGTTTTTCCGTTAGTGTGATGATCCCCGCTATGTTTTGTAACGCCGGGCCGAGCTATTTAACATTACTTTCATGAAAAGTGATCTACAGATGCGAATTCGAAGAAAAAAATTGAGCTTAAACTTAAGCTACATTAACTGCTGAGAATGGTCCTGTTAGTCAGACATAATTCTTTATTACGCGCAGATACAATCCATTGTTTTTCTTGAGATATTAAAGTGGGACTGGAGAGCGCGATGTCCCAAATTCCTCTGTTAGCAACTGAGTACTTTTGAGTTAGCTTCACAGTCGAGCAATTGTTCTGTTCTGTTCCACTTTTCAAGTCCCAGTTTAAAAACGCAAATGAAATAATACTATTTGACACGTTTCATGACGTTTCAGACGTTTGGGTTCACATGTTTGCGATCGTAAAGCTGCGAGGTAAATGGGGAGAACAAAATAGTATCGTTATAACATGTTCAAAAGAGATGGCATTTTTTACGACGAAAGAAAAAATCTCATGGTGTGTCATGTTAGTTATGTAACGCATTCTCGACTCACGTAACAGCATTCCTTGACACACGTCGAGTGCGCGGGGGTTTCGCTGCAGTTTGCCTCAGTTTTTGCGGTCATGAAGACAAGCAAGGGCATAAGATACAAACAAAAATATTGCCGACCTCATATTTACTAGAAAGGATAGATATTTGGTGTAAAGTTTGAACACTTTGCTGTTTCGTGATACGAGGACTTGACCTTCATGTTTACTTTAGTGTTCAGCCACAGGTTACGATAAAAAGCTGGGATTTGACCATCTTTTTGGCTAAACATTGAGGTACAATTTTCCATCTTACTTTTTTTCAATTACGTGTGTATCACTGTGGGACTTGGAATCGCCTGAATTAAACGTACCTGGGCTGAACGATTTGTTTTAGAATTCACCGTGTCGCGCCGAACCTCATAACTGTCAAGTCAGAGGTCAAATTTCACTCAAGTGCTCCCTGAATTTCGCTTTCCCAAAAATTCATTTCACATGTTGCCCGAAGGTTAGACTTGCTACAAGTCGACCTCTTGGCGAGCGGGACGGGCCTTTTTTGGCCGCGAAGCGACCTAATAATGTCAGCATGAATGTCAGATATCTATTTCTTCTTAAAACGATGTATCGGGTTGAATTTTAGGCCTTCGAATTTCGACAAAATTTTGCTCGGGTGAAATCCTCAAAATTATTCAAGTATCTTAAAATCCGTAAAATATTCTGGTTGCAATCAATTGAAGCATATTACCAGTCAAAATGTATTTTGAAATCCCTTTAATACGATGAGAAGCATTGTGAATTGAATGATGTTTGAAGTAGACTAAAATCGAGCTTTTTTCGTTACCCTGTCGCGCGTCCCGAAAAAGAGGCCCCGTGGAGGCCGTGAAGCGGTCAATCTTTACACTCGCTGTATTGCAAAAATATTTAACCGATGAAAGTAAAATTTATATTTTCATTACTAAGGTACCTAGGGTGGTCCACTGAATTTTTTTTGGATTTTTCGAAATTTGTATTTTTCCCACCCCTGGTCGATATTTACAGACAGCCGCTCTTACGCGTCGACTCTTTTCGAAGTGCGTGCTTAAATGTAGGATGTATGACGGCAAAAAAAAAAAAACATTCGCAAAGATAACCTTTCCGTGATCCTCAGTTCGCTGCCTTTGTCCCATCGCTTCGTGGTCAGTCTCAGTCGGGTAATTCATTAACTTTTATTTCATGATGCCCAGATCCCAGCGGCTGTAAAATATTAAAAACGGACGCATAGTAAAAAAGGAAAACGGTCTAAGGACGGGCTTCTGAGTTCAACTTCATCCAACTTTCTTTTTTTCACGGTGACATACGAGACTCACGGAAATATGACACTTAATGGGCTCCTGAAATAACTGAACTTGCCGCGATGCCGAATCACGAAAAGTGAAGTCCCCCATGAACTGTTCATACATCATGCCTCCTGACGTCCAAAAATTCTATTAAAAAAGTTCATGCAAACCTTTTCTAGATGTCTGGACGCGGGAAAACTTAAAACTGAGCAAAAACTCACCGTCCTTCCATGTCTGTATTCTCCGCCATATTTGTTTTAGGGAAAATTGGTACTCAGTCTCACTCGGCTAAATTTCTTAACTGGGACGACTGGGGCGATCATGTAAACTCGGTTCCAGACCTCGCTGCCCGCCCCCTGGGAACATGTAACATCCAACCAGGGGTGGTGGGGGGGGGGGGGGTGGGGCGGGGAAGCTACTCCCCATACATTCTCTTAAATGAAATCCAAACTATGTTCTCACAACTTGCAAAGCGATCAGCGAGGGTCTTGCCAGCGGATTTGTGTACCGATCATGCGCATTACGTCAAAACCATAGATCAATCGAAGGCGGGACTGTTTTTCACTATTATATTTTGGTAATTCGCAAATTTATTGATTTGATGTTGCTTTTCAAACATAGTGTGTGGTTTTCTTTTTCTGTTCAACAATTTCCTTCTGCAGAGTATGGAACATCCTCGGAGACCCAGGGGCAGATAGTGGGGACGAGGAAAAGTCTAAATGGGCGGGAAAATATATGGCACGAAGAAAAGTAAAGAACGGCGAGAAGAGCCCCTGGGGACAATGTCTTACCAGACCAGTTCCAAACGGTCGCCGCCGTTCTGGCTTCTGATTGGTGCCAGAAAACTTGTGTTTTTCTGGCACCAATCAGAAGCAAGAACGGAGTCGCATTTGATAGATAAGGCCATGACTCTTGAACCTCATGGCCTAAACCGCCGTGACGAATTATTTTGATCCATATCCTTAGTATTTTTCCTTTCCAGTCTTTATGTTGTACGTCATTTCCGCCTCTCCCTTTTATTGCGTAATTCTCCATTTATATAATATTGTGATTTCTACATAAGTTCAGTAACATCTGTAAACCTGAAGAAGGCTGGTTTGGCCAGCCGAAATATTGTTACAAAAAACAATATACGTTGTTTTAAATCAGCTTTGCAGTAGTCTTTGGACTTCTTGTTCTTGGTTCATATATTTTTCCGCCCGTTTAGACTTTTCCTCGTCCCCACTATCTGCCCCTGGGTCTCCGAGGATGAGTTTGGAATATACAACATATAGCTCCGTACTGATAAGAACCGCCGAAGAGTTGAGCTATCGAGCAGTGTTTTGCAGCAAACCTTAGGAAAGTTAAAGTCGCTTGAAGGTAAAGAGCTTTCAGTAGTAGTTGTGATTTGTTTATAAGGATCGTTTTGAATTTTAACTTTGGATTCAAGGTGTTGACTGGTCGTAATAAACGAAGTGATTCAAATGTTATGAAGTGTGAATGTTTATTCAGTCATGATATGTAGAGCTGTAAGCTCATATTTATAAAGCTCTGTGAATATAATTGATTCCGATAAATTTGACACTTTCTCAAAAATTTTTATCAGCATCAAGTTATCCTTGCCCGGCAAAAACAATGTAACCTATAAATCGATCGAGCGCGTTGTTGTTGGTTAAGATCTAACGCGGTTGTGTTTTAGTTTCCCCCTCAATTTCAGTACCGAAAGACAAATACGATATGCAAGAAAAACAAAGATGCATGATATTATTTTTTTTTCAATTTTTTAAGCATTTCTCATTTCCCCTGCCGGTTCGCTTCTTGCTTCTAAAAAGTCTAAAAATATTACTGTGGGAAAAATACTGCAATTACCCGCTGACCACCAAGCAGTGTGACCGCTTTGCAAGTTGTGAGAACATCGTTTCTCGGTCCCAGACCTCGTCTCTTCCACCCCCCCCCCCACCCCCACCCACTTTCTCCCCACCCTGCATCCAACGATGTTGGTAGTTGTTGGCCAACAAGGTTGCGTCCGTTTGTGTGGGGCTTTACTTAGCCTTCCCTTGATGCAATGCGTTCTAGTCAAAACCGCCTCAGGAGCGACTGGGAACGAGTCTGGTGTGGACACCTTACTTCTATTTAAACAAAGGTTGGCGTTCAGGATAATATGTAGGCTAAAGGACACACATTTATCATTAGTGCAGCGGAAACAAAGCAGTTGCAAGTGGGATGTTAGAAGTTTTGTCATTTTTGCGATCAGGAGAGGGCTTAAATAACGGACCTTAACTTTTCAAATGAAAAAAGGTAAAATGAAGCTTTTCGAAGTGTTTATATATCATGTATTTTTTTAATACGCGAAAACTTTTCAAGCCAAATTTCGCCAAGTACAGTCGCCTTTGTTCTCGAATCTTGACCAGTCTCAGGGGCGCCCAAACGACTGTTGTCACTGGGAAGTAAATATTGCCTTGAATTTTCTATTGCTTGAGGACGGCTACAAATTTCTAGGTGACCGCTCCATTCATGTACAATTTTCGAAACTTATGTAATAAATTCTCTACGATTTTCTAAAGCTTAATTTTCACATTTGACTCGCCAAGTAATGCTGTTTTTCGTAGGAACGGGAAACCAAAAATTTTCGGATTTAAAAATGTGATTGAAAGGGGAATCAGAAAAATTCCCACGTTCGTAAAGAACAAATTGCCTCTAAAATTTTCAGAAGAATAATGCTGAAGCCCTTGTAATTTCGAAAAGCCTCAAAGTCCCCTAGGATGACCGAATAGATACAAATTTATAGCGCCGCTTAGAATGCATGTAAAGAATTTTTACCCTGGGCGCTAGGGTTTATTAATTTTTCTTTCATTATTCCTGATAGTTTGCCGCCTCGGGAGCTTTTTTCGAACCGCGCACGGACAGTTATTTCATCCACGTATTTCGAGAACGGACCTCTGGAGCCAGGATCAATTTTATCGCCCCAGACGCTTCAGTTTGTCACTTAAAAGTTCTTCTTCTATACCTGATTATTAGCAAAACTCTGTAACAATTTTGGGTCAATCTTGCTTTCTTTTTTTGTCACTTTTCCTCGCCTGCCGCCAAAATTTCCCCCGAATTTGCACAAGTGAGCCTGCTCGCAGGCAAGTTCACCGGCGAAAAATGTCTACGCATGCTCTGCAAAAAATGGCACGTGATCGATTTCGGGCAATGTCATTGGCTCCGAGGCAAAAATGCCCGCGAAATGTTGTTGAGATGAAAGAAGCGATGGCAGCTTTTTTTGGCAGTGACAACGTTGCAATTTCTTGCCAATGTAAGAGATCAAAAATTATTTTGGTCGAAGTTTTGACGGAGATGTGTTCTCTAGAGAATATAGCGTCCTGGAACTGACGAAAAATCGCAGTAGCATGGTCTGATTCAGTTTTGTTGACGTTGAGATCGCTGGTTTGCATGTGGAAGACAGGCCGAAAAGGTAGGTAATTTTTACTCTCTTTGTTTACTGCATGTTCCGTGCCACCCGGTACAAAAAGAAATTATAAAGTAGTGGAAGAAAAATTATTGGGCTTTGTTTTGGTATATAAATGAGCTTGTACCGAGTGGCACGGAAGCGACAGTTTTGTTAAATTTGTATCCCGTTTTTGTGTCAAAATTCGACTTTAACATTCGACAACATTCGACTGTTGATCGAAGAGCGTATTACAAAGCTACCCTAAATGTTTTTTTTTTGTTTAGTTCGAGTTTCCTATCACGGATTCAACAAAAAAAAAGTAGAGGGACAGACATTTTTAAGCTTTGTTTTGTTAATATGACTTAGCTTGTATTTTGTTGCTGGAAAAACTATATTTAGATGCTAAATCTCCGTGTGTTTACACTGTTTATGGCACAAAAATAAGCGTACGCTTGGTTCAACTTAATCTTGTGTCACTCGGTACAAAAGAAATATTCTTAGCCATTGTCTTGCTTTGTAAATTGCCTAGCTATTGTCTGGCTAGTGGATCGAAAGCGGCCGGGTTGCGGCAGTTTTCTAAAGTGCGTAGTTCGTAACGTCATTTTGTCGATCGGTGCACATTTCATTGTTGTTGCACATTATTACAGCTTTGTATGTTACAGAATTTTGAGTTTTATCCGAACTGTCGAATGAGAAAATGTGAGAGTGTTTTCATTAACATGCTTAGACCGTCTTGGAGCTACAGTTCGATAGGTCCAGCAACATTTTGATTTGTAAAAAAAATTCTGTTTACAATGTGCACAACTGCTTGCAATTTTATAATTGAAGGATCGAAGTTTAGATTATTTTGCTCATAAATTTGGCTTGGGATTATACACACAACGAGTTACTTGTTACTTTCCTCGTTAGGAACCGTACTTACGGACATGATTTCCCCCGGGTACAATTTTTAGTACAAAATTTTTAGACACAAGGCTTTCAGTGGGGGGTGTTCCCTGCTGGCAGAGGTCTCTCACGACGAGGCAAAAATGAGAGAAAGGAGAGAGACCTTTGCCGGTTTCCGGAGCGTTTTCTATCACGCATGCGTTTGCATTTCCTTAACAACCAGTGACGTTTTTGTCGCGTGCGACACAACCCACAGAACCGGTTTGCACGCAAATTTGAGGAAAGCGAGGATGTCCGTTAAACCAGCTGAGAGTCTGGAAAAGACGGTAAATGTCTTTTCTGAGGATTACAATTCAAAATAAGAGGGCATATCACTTGGAGTTACCTTTGCAGCGGCGGTCGAAACAGAAATACTGAACCTAAATCCTCGTTAAAGCAAAACAACAAGGTCACGTATCACACAATCACGAGGTTATGAGTCATGGTTGGCCTGTCAACACCTTCCATTGTGGGCTCAATAATTGTCATCGTTCAGTCTAACAGGGCACGCGCATTACACATAAAAACGAAACCGGTTTTGAAACCGGTAAGTTTCGACCAGAAATCTGGTCGGCGGCTTCATCAAACAACGCTTCGGAGGCCGGCAGAGGTCTCTCTCCTTTCTCTCATTTTTGCCTCGTCGTGAGAGACCTCTGCTAGCAGGGAATGGGGGGTGCTTCTTTGCTTGAAAATTGGATCCTGGAAGGAGATGAACAGGGTAATTTTTCTGTGAATGCTTTTGTTTTTATATGCATCGTTTTTGGCTTAAATTTTTTGGGAGCCAAGTTATAAAATGAATGACAGAGTTAACATGCTATTAGGTATTCAAAAGTTCTTTCCAAGAAAAAAAAAATCATCAAAAATTAAACTTAAGGAGTTTAAAGCTTGGGGTAAACTTTGAGTCTTAATGAAATTTTCGTTGGATCATGTTGATGAATGCAGTTGTGTGGGATGATTGTGCAGTTTCCAATTTTGATGTTCTGTCAGAATTATGAGAGGACACTCACAGATCTCGTTCAAAAATTATAGTTTCATTGTAATTATCGTTTGTTTCTATTCCTATAAACTTCTCATCAGGTCTACATTTTGCATGAATTTAATGTGATATATATTTGAAGTGGTTGTTGTTTCACAGTGAAGTAGTTTTCACTTTGTTTTTTGATTTGAAGTTCAGTTTCTTCTTAGCTGTTGGCTAAGGCAGTGTTGAAGTATCTGACATGTTAACATACTTTACTTTTCATTTCTCTTCAGAAAAGATTAATTGATCCTGCATCAAACAAAGTACAGCCTCACAAACAAGATTTTTAACGAAAAAATGTGTACTCAAGGAAAGCACATGTCCCTGACAGTGTCAATAAAATTTATTTATGGAAAGATCTGGGTTTTCACTCCTTTGTATCACTTTAGACTATATGCATCACATTTTTAACCTTCATATACTAAAAAAATATAATCAGTATTTTTTCCAACTAACACTTAAATCAAAGTTCTCTTCTTTTAAAGTACAGTATTTAGTGTTGCCCTTATTCTAAAAATTTCATTATCTTTTGCAGATCAAGCACAATAACCATTGAAAAGAAAAAAAAAGCCTTGCTCCGTCAAAGACGGCTTTAAAGTTTTGATATTCAAATTGCACCCGTTGACAATGAAAAGACTGAATGCAGACACTAAAGTTCATTTAGCTCATGTTCAAGCTTTTTTTTTGTAAATTGGAAAGTGTTGCTGAAGAAAAAGTATTTTTGCTTTACCCTTTAGGGAAAAAAATAATAAAATAACTACCAGGTGTCTAAGCAATTTCAAAGGACCATAGTGTCTTATTTATCTGCTGCATTGAGCTGTGAACAAAGGCCGTTCTTTCTGGTGACCCTGCTTTTTTCAGAAACATTGTTGTCCTTCGTGATCCGAAGTTGAATCCCGAAAACCGGCCAAATCGCAAGCATCGCAGGAAACGAATCCCATAGGAATAGGTGACAAAGGATAATAAAAAGTCTAGGCTATTCTAAAAATATCCGACGTGCATTTGCAACTCATATTAAGCCGCAATTCCCCACTCCAGAAACTATGGGGAATCTGGGCACGAACTTGACTCGTAAGGTCTTCTGGGATCGTTTGGGTGGACACGCAAGACATTTAAAATGGCGGTAGCGGGGAAAGTTTTCGTCGCAAAACACTGAAGAAAAATGGCAAAGCATGCTAATTGTTGTGTTCCTGGATGTACGAATAATTACAGAACCAAGCATGGGCTTTCGTATTACCGAATTCCAAAGGACAAAAAATTACGAAGACAGTACAAGATTCTAATTCGTAATGCAACATTAAAACTCGACGCCGATAATACACGTATTTGTGGAGATCACTTCGAGGGTGGACATAAGCGCAGCAGGCTTCATTTACCGTCGATTTTTCCATGGTCTAAACATGCGTCAGCTAGGCGTATTTTAAAGCGTGTTTCGCCCGAAAAAATCGTCAAGAAATCAAGGATATGTGAAAGTAAGCGAAGACGTGCATCTCTTAACAAAGACCATTCCGAAGACACTTTGCCGGAAAGTGATCTCTGTCAGACGGAGGATGTGCTGCTCACAAGCGATCAAGGTATGCAAACGGATTTTTATGAACAAGTACAAAACAAAGATGAATCTTTGCAAACTGAATGTTATGAAATGGTAAAAGTAAATTTTGGCACCCAAACGGAATTGCTTAGATTTGACATTAATCAGTTCAAAGATAAGGACTCAGACATTACTTTTTACACTGGATTTCCCAATTATAAAACACTAATGCTTTGCTTTGATATGGTGAAGGATGCAGCGAAAAACATAAGCTATGGAAACTATGATCGAAAATGTTTTGATTGCCCCCCAGTTTGGCAACCAGGTCGACCAAGAATTCTTACAACCTTTCAGGAGTTTGTTCTTGTGTTGATGCGACTAAGGCTTGGCCTGTTTGAAAGAGATTTGGCTCACAGATTTGAAATTTCCGAGTCAACAGTTTCTGTAATATTTAGAACATGGATTCGATTTTTACGCCTTGAACTTCAGGAACTTTTTATCACTCCACCACGAGATGTTCTTCAGGAACACATGCCTAAACTTTTCAAGGAATTTTATCCCAAGACAGCATTGATTATTGACTGCACTGAAATACAAATGGAGCGTCCATCTGCGTTGGATAATCAGTCCTCCTGTTACTCTTCGTACAAATCTAGAACAACCATGAAAAGCCTGGTGGGAATTACCCCAAGTGGTGTCATTGGATTTGCCAGTGAATTATACCCTGGTAGTATTACTGACAAAGAAATTACAGTAAAGAGTGGTTTCCTTGCTTTGTTGGAGCAAGATGATGAAATTATGGCTGATAAAGGCTTTCTCATTCAAGATGAGCTTGCTGCAGTTGGTGCAACCCTCATAATACCTGCCTTTTTAAAAGGAAAACAGCAGTTTTCTAAAGAAGAAGGAGAAAAAAACAAGAAAGTAGCAAGTTTGAGAGTTCACGTCGAAAGATGTATGGAGCGAATTAAGAATTGGCATATTTTAGATAAACCTATTCCAGTTTCCCTTGCAGGAGTAGCTTCAGACATTTTTGTTGTAATTGCAGCACTCACAAATTTCCACCCTCCACTTATTTCATAAAAAAGAAAAATTGTAATATTGAATTGTTATGCATTTTGTTATGTGAAGAATAGTGAAAAGTAAACAAGTAAACTTTTGCTTCTTTAAACAAATTTTCTTAGTTTATTTTGTTTATGTCTTCATAAAACATGAATATATGATACCAAACCATTAATGTGAATGTTACAGGTTATATTTGATTGAAGGTTAAACCTTTTTGTCTGTAGGCACTAATAAATAATTAGGGCTATGAGACAAAAGAGGTGAAATAACTAAAGTTGGAAAAAGTTTAACCTGAAATCAAGTTTAACCAGCTACAAACTGTAAAAATACATTACATACAATTCTTGAAAAGAAAACACTGACGTACTCCTCAGAATGTTGGAAACTGCATTAAAATTCTGGACTTACATTTCAACGGTCTTAGAGCATGCATAATCCTGCCTTCAGAGCTCATTCACTTCTTTTTACAGACCTTTTGCAGGTTCTTTAAATGGGAAAAGACATTATCAAAGACGTTTCTTTACATATACAACATATCTAATCTGGGTAAACCATATTTAATCCTTGGGTATGCAAGTTCAGGTAGCATGTGTTTTTCAAAGAATTGGTTCAGTTGAGAAGCACTGGGCCCCAGAAAGTTGGATCAAATTGTACTCTTTTGATGAAGAGCTCAGTTGACAATGACCCTTTCACCACAAAATCATTCCAATATCGACCTGCAACATACATTTGATGCTGCACTTGGTAAAAGTACTGGTGACAGCGATTTACAGTTAGTTCCTCATTGTCATACACACAAATTCTCTTCCTTAGCAATGCCTCCGTCAGTTTTTCGTCCAGTTCACCAGGCTCACCAGTTCTTTCTCTGTCTTGAACTGTGCTATCTACTTTACAATAGGTATGTTCTTTGCCAATTATTTCCTTTAAATTGTTACTTGTCTTTAGAGGTAAAATATGACTGAGACCTATAGTTTGCCCCGTTTCCTCTTGAACACAGAGAACAGAAGTCAACACATTATATCGTCTGGTGTTGGACCATTCCCTTTGGTGGGGGGCTCTCACGTCCTTATCGCGCTTAACTTCAGATTCTCGGTCTTTCTTTTCTTTCCCATGTTCATGCTTCTTAAATTTCATTTGGCTTATGGGCAGTACCTCTCCTTTCCTTTTACGGGGAACATTCCAAGTGCAAGGTTGGGACGTTCGAGAGATCTGTTCTTGCTGCTGCTTTTCACGTTACTTGCAGTATTCCTCAAGTCCAAACAAGGTTGCCGCGATATGATTACATCGACCGTCAACACCTGCTGGGCAACCACAGTACGCGCTTTTTACGTGGCCATTTGGTAAGAGCACGATGAAACAGTTATAGACGCTTGATTTTTTCATTGAGGGCAAAACTTGACTCTTTAAGTACCATTTATTTTCTCGAGAACAGACGGTCACTTTTACTACGTTACCGGACTTAAAAAAGTTAAAGCCTTTGACCAGTGGTTTAGCTGTGGATAGCTGCTTTTTTGCATTGGAAGACTCGATCATGTACTTCCATACAGTACCAAAATTTACAAAAGGCAAATCAGTAAGATCTTCATGGAAACCATCCTTAGGGAAAATATCAGTAACATGTGGAGGGTCTACTTCATCCATTACACCTAGTAAGACTTTCTTTCGTGCAAGATGCACACCTCCATCCGGATCTCGTAAGTGTTTTAAATGAAGGCCTCCCTTGACATAGTCTTTATATCTAAAATAAACAGTAAAGCAAACCATGTCTTCGTTTAAATTTACGCTGGACAGTTCAAAATAACAAACCCTGATAAATGATCAATAATAAACCATCGTCTGAGCAAACCTCTTGACAAGATCGGCTTTCTTGCCGCTTGTTTTCGCTCCTCTACACAACAGCCATCGTCGAAGCTGTGGTACAGTACACTCTTCAACGTTTTCCCGAGGAAGCTTCGCTCCGGGAATGTCTTCTTCGCATAGAACAACTTTTTTGAAACAGCTGGCTTTCTCTGCCGCCATTTTGAAGTTTCGCGCGTCCACCCAAACGATCCCAGAAGACCTTACGAGTCAAATTCGTGCCCAGATTCCCCATAGTTTCTGGAGTGGGGAATTAACCTTCTCTCCACTGGAATAAAGTATGGAGGTATTGCCGCCATTTTGAATTTAGCAATGTCACGTGGTCGCGCGACGACCAATCAGACATTTTTCGCCGGTGAAAGCAGAGAGCAGGGCTGAAAAACGACTGCGCATGTGTGTTGATATGCGGCAAAGAACGCAGGCTCAAGCGCGCGCCCATTCAAAATGATTGCCGTTTTGCGGGAAATAAACAGGCGGCATTTAAATCGAAAAAATAAGGTCATGGTTGAAAAGATAAGCATTTCAACCAACATTTTGAAAAGAAAACACAATTCTCTACAAATCTGGAGGGTGTAGAAATTGTGAACAATTTGTTGTCGCCTCGAAAACGGCCTTTCGCGTAAGTGGAGTTGCGAACCCGGTTAATTTAAACTTACATCGGCAATGTTTACAACACTGTGTTGGCTTTTTCTGGCTATTTTGCCGCCTGTTCTTGGATGTTGGTTTGCTGGTAAAGCTAGGAATACCAAAGAGGCTTAACTTGTTACGACGATACTAAGCCCTAACCACCAGCCTTTTAGCGAGAGCTGCTAACATGCCGAACCACACAACAGTTTGCCTGAGACATGGACCGAATGATCGAGTGACAAGGCAGTCGCTGCTCTGAACCTTTTCAAGACAATCACTCTGCTTTTTCTTTGCGTGTATAATTCAGTATTAAGACAAACAATTCAGTGACCACAATTTGAGTTCATTAGAGAATCCAAATTCAATGAGAAAATGTATATTTCTACTATTCTAATTTGTAATATTTTTGTGTGCATACTTTTTGTGCTCTTTGAATGAAATATAAAAATTAAAGTTAGTTCAAACATTATTTCTCGAGTTTAATAATACAACAGTTCAATAAGCTCAGACAACAATTATAATTAGTTGCTGAGTATCCATAACATGTTAGTAAAAGGTTTTTCAAGATACAAGAGGGGAAAAGGGGTTTAAGAAAGAAAAAAGTGGAAGGGGGGTGGTGGTTGGGTAAGAGGTATCCTACTGTTTGGCAGTGTACATTGGGTTGTGAAGAGTATAAATGCAAACATTGCATAACTCTTACTTATTCTCTTGCTTGTTCAAATAGTAGTTTTCACTCGGCCGCTTTCAATTTAACATCGACCCATGAATGGTATCAATGCAGACAACTGGTCATTAACCTGCCTCCTTGTCCGGAATCCTTACTACACTGTAGATTTTTTAGTCTCATGGCTGTCATCCCATCCTTTAAAAGACCGTGATTGTAACTTTAAAATGGGCAAGGTTATGATAGTTAAAACTTTTTTTTTCATTTTCTTGCTTGCTTATCTTAACTATAATACTTATATTTACGTTTATTTATGAACTTTTTATTGTAGGAAAAGGTATTTCCTAGTAAATATTTAATTTACCACGATTACACTTCACCTTGATTAATTCTCAGTGAGTTTTGAAGGAGAGGAAAGGAAAGCATGTAGTAAAGACATTGGACATGTCAAAGAAATAGAGCAAGAGGAAAAAATGCAATGAAAAATAAAAAAGGGAAGAAAATCTCTAAAACAATAATTGAGGTGTTAAATAATGGTTCTCCTTGATTTTATTAAAGACAATTCCATTCCTCTAAAGCCCTCCACCTCATTAGTTCAACCACAATAATAATTGTTGGAAATATCTGTCTCCACTCCATGAGAGCCACAGCCATTATTATGGAAAAAAAATATTTTACACTTTCATAATTATTTTCTGTATGCAAAATCTGGTCTGCCAAGCGGCATAGCTGTCCAGCAATAAAATACAGCTGGCAGCCGCCTGCTTGGCCTCCACAGCAGTGTTCTTGATCTGGGCTGCCTTCTTGAAAGTTTTTTTCTTCTTTTCTTCTATATTTTCTTCTTGTTTTTTAAATTCCAATCTCAAGTCCTGTCTCCACCGCATGTAATCCTTATTCCAGTTTAGTTCACCGCAAGAAGAGTACGAAATCAGGGGGGCAGTGCTTGCACAAGCACTGCCCCCCTGATTTCATACTCTTCTTGCAGTGATATAAACTGGAAATATGGATTACCCAAGGAGCCAGTAATTATCAACTAACTAGTTTTACACTGATAATTTATAAACCAAAAGGGGCCAACCATTTGACTTTTGAGGGGGGCACGGGTGATTTCAGAAAAAAATATGCTGTAGACTGATTTTGAGGGAAAAAAATTCTTCCAAGGAAATAACTAGCCAAAAAAATTCCTTCACTGAAAAAATATATTTCAAGGCGTATAATGCTGGAAGAAAATCTTACACCGTTGTTTGTCAGTAAAAATTCTTTTACCAGAGGTTTGGGAAAAAATTATACACAAAAAATTAAAATTATACACCCATACCACCACTCAAAAGTCAAATGGTCGGCCCCTAAATTAATTTCCCAAAATTAACTCATCATTAACAAGCAGTAAGGATCACGCAATAACAAAATGTTGATTGCCTTGTCTCATCAGGAGCTCAGAAAGATCTGGAAAGTAGAGAAACATGTCAGGTCAACTGAATGACAACGTAGCTGCAAAGCAACACAATTGAAAAAAAAGCCAAACAAAATTTTTCAGCTGCAAAATCTGCTTAGATGCACGATCCAATGCCCACCAAACTAGCAGTCTGTAAAATACAGATACTTAAAGCTGGAGTGTGAAATTAAATTGGACAAATAAAATTCACGAAGATAAGACACATGTTCACGAGTAAAGCTCACTTTTATATATGTAAGATTGAGCTTAATTATGTCAGTGACATTTTGCGTTTTCAGTTTTATCTTTTGTATGTGAGCTTGTTTGGGAGTCACACTACAACAACGTTGAAATTTTTTTTGATAAGTTAATTATATTGCAGTCTAAATCAAGCAAGCGTACTCACAGAGAGCTGCCATCGTCTAAAGCAACGCTTTCCGGAATATGTCTGCCGGCTTAATCTATCGAAATAGACGAATATTCGTTTAAAATACTTTCAGCATGTCCGAGAATTTCTCTTGACTGAAACTGTTTGCAAACTGCGTCTCTCAGTTCCATCTAGCAAACAAATATTGCCTGGGAACCACCAGCAAGAACCACCTTCCACCGCCATACGTTTCATGATAAAACGATCGAAATGACAGACAACAAGCAGACAACAGTGCATTCTCGACCCCAGTACTTACGGGTTTGGGAATGCGCCCTCTCCTTTGCATGCGCAGAAGAGCTCTGGGTCGAGATTGACAACAGTGCTTCACCTAACGCATGCGCAGTCGTTTTTCAGCCCTGCTGCAGGCTAGGTTGTTAAAGGTGTACTCATGCGCAATGAGAACAAATGCAAATAATTTTGTCTGCAAAAAGAGACTTGGTGATGAAAAACCGAGGAAAACTGGCGTCAACTTGAGTATGGGCAGGTGAGGGCACTTTCTTAGCCATCTCTGCCTTTTCATTAAGGAAATAGCCATATTTCTTTCAATGGTCTTTATTGATTTTGGAAAAAATCAGTTTCTGGATTCTATAGCTGTTTATTGCAAAACACACGTTTCGAAGGGTATAGCGTGATTCAGAAAGTCTTGGGTTCGACCCCAGTTAGGAGAGTTGTCGAATTTTTTCCTAGTCGTTGACTTTTTTTCTTTTTCTTTGTTTTTGCCTTTAAAAGAACAACCAATGACCGCCTGTCTGTATCAAATGAGCGAAATGTGTCAAACCTTGGCTACCAAAGGTATCAGGGTCAGCAGTTACAGCGGCCTGGCATCGAATATCCGGAAGATGGTCTGGCTGACTGGTTCATAATCAAACACACCCATGACAATGCCTTGTCGCGCGATTTGCTTTCTAGATATGGTTTTGTGGCAGCGGATGCAACACAGGTGGGTATAAATACTAAAAACAAAGGAAAAGGGAAAGAAGCGGTATTAAAATGAATAGAGCAGCTGTTTTTCTGTGTAAGACCAGCCAGTCTAAGGTTCCCAGGCCATCGCCCGCGGGAGTTACACGGTATTTCGCTCTTATCGTCTGAATTCTGGTATTTATTAAAAAGAGCTTCGCAATTTAAAGGTAGTGCTTATTCAGAACTCATGGAATTGTTGTTTCTTTAATTGACGTCTACTATTAGATAATTTTTATTTTCCAAGTTGGCGAGTCTGCCTGTCCAGTGTTCTGTTTTTTCGACAAATTCGGCAAGTATGCGAGCGAAGCGAGCGAGAGAAAAAGAAAACTCTATTTTCTTCTTTCCCCACATTCTCGTCCCCAGAGCCTCCTGGGGCCCTGAGTACGAGGATCAGGAGGCTCTGGGGACACAGGATTTCAAGTTTTAGGATTCCCGGTCATTTCTGATTTTCTACAACGTTTCTAATAGCGTTCACTTGCTCTTGCCGAAGTGTCAGTGACTGTAAATTTAGGCTAGGTGATTCAAAGCTTTTAAAGGAGAATCCTCAAACTTACTTTTGAACTGGAAACGACAGGAAGTCCTAAAATCCAGGACTTCAAATCCTGTGTTCCCAGAACCTCCTGATCCTCGTGCTCAGGCCTCGCCGGCTAAGGGAACAGGAGGCTCTGGCGCTCTATAAATGCCCCGCTCGCCCTTCACACTATACCGATAGCTTTTGCGCTGCGGCCACGAAAACCATATCAGATAGGGCTTCTGTTAGCACGCAAGAGTTGTAAGTTAAGCGGCGCGATTTCTGAGCTGTGACGGAGCGGAGCTGAGACGCGCTGATCTCGAAAGTGGAGCGTTACATATCCGATAGGTTTTGTCCCATACTTTGGCGCAGTGTGAACACCTATTCGGTCCGTCGCGGAAGTAAATACGTAAGAGTGAGGACTGGAACCCACTGAAACGGAAGTAAATATTAGGACTGGAATTTAGTGCACCAGACCTTCTCGGCCAACAGCTCCGGTACGATGTTTGATGTGTGGTGAACGACTTGTGCCGCCCTGGGCCTTTAATTTGCTCTTCATACCATACCAGATAGTATTTTGTGGCGCCATGCAAAGCTATCCGGTATAGTATGAACATATATAGTCTTAGTGTCATCCGCTAGACGATCTCTAAAGAGGAAATAGAGGGCCTGTGAACAGGCTAGTTCTTTGTACATATACTCTTCTTTGTGCCATGAAGAATCTAAGTTCTGGCTTTTATATCCGAACATCAAGTGTTTGTACGAACGAAACTTTTCTTGACTCTCGGATTCTTACACCTTCTTTAAGAGTTTCGACACTCAGTTCATTTACAAGGAAAGGTTTGCTTGAAATCCTGCTGAAAATAGAATGATGAACTTCATTTTCAGAACTATTTTCATAACTTTTTTCTTTCTTTTTATTTTCCCCAGAATAGAAATCCACAACTTACAGGACCGACGCCTTCAATGTGAGTAGAATTAATCGTGACTTGCGTGGATAGAAAACGTTTATTTATTTATTTACCTACTTACTTACTTAGTATACCAAGAGCCATAATAGACTCTTGAGTATACTTAATATTCATTTATTCGTTTATAAACGAACATCTGGTTTAGCATGTAAAGAAGCTAGCTCATTTAAACAGAGAATCAATATAAGATTATATCGAAGATTAGCACTCTAAACGTAAGTAGACACGTGCACGCGACAATGAAAAGATTCAAGGGACAGCCTGGCGCGTGAAATGCCGTTTCCCCAAAGAATTTAACGCATTTAAGTCTGTTGCAGTTCTTATATTAGAGGGAAGGCGAGTACTATATTCTGACTATACTTTATCTAATAAAGGAGTCTTGTTTTGCCATATTCTCAAGTATTGAAAAAGGATAACGTTGCCAACACTTTTGGGGAAGCGAGGAAACGAACAGCTTCTTTACCCCGGTTGGAAGAGAGTGGAGGGCTACTCAACAAAGTTTTATAATTAGACGGGAGGCACTACCCAGATATTCAAACTCCTTGCCCTTTTATACACCATTTTTGACGGAGAAGGTATCCCTTTCGATTCGTATACCTTCTATTGACAAATGGTCCCCCTTCCACATACCTATTTTATTAGAACTTTGCATCCCTTTTAACTGCTGTAATGGCACTGTCTTTTAAATAGGAATCAATCACAAAACCAGAAAGCTTCCTCGACTTTTTTACAGCCATAAAATGTATCTGTCAACTCTTGTGAATCCTTTAACAGACTGAAATGTCTTATCAATTTCGTACCCTTTCATACACCTTAACTAGTAAAATCCCTACGCTTTAACATACCTGCAGCTTAATAAAGGCACCCCTTTCGGGCGGAGCCTCCCGGTATTGTATAGTCCATCCCTCTGGGTCTCTACCTGATTCAAGTGGCAATAAGATGAATATAGAATGTGACCAATTTAAATAGCGATATGAACGACTAACTCTTTTTTGCAACACCAGTAAACGCGCGCGCAGGAGCCCATAAAATTTGGGGGTATAACATTAGCTGATGATTACTTGTGTATATTCAGTCAACCAATAAAAATCTAGTTATGGGTAGAAGGCCATCTTCCAGTGGAAAGCTCGGGGGAGATACTCTTTTCATGTTTGGGTACTGCAGCAAGGTGCTGGATTAATTACCAAAAAAACCAAGAACCATCTTTGTAGTTTGGGGCATTACTTGGCCGTTTTCACACTAAAGACGGATTTTCCGTCTGAGACATGGGTGAAATGTGGGTCTTTGACTAGAACTGCATCACGCAGTCACATTTTCAAACCAAGACAAGCACGTATGACTCATAACTACATCACGCAGTCACTTTAAGGCACTTCGTAGATGGAACCATCCATGCAACGAAGTGAGTCTTTTGTAAAAGTAAAACATGCATGATACGTAACTCAGTGGTTAGTGATCCAAGTAGATCAAGGAGGGTCGTGGGCTCGGATCTTTTTCCGAGTTTGCATTTAATGCAAAAAACGTATCATATTTTTAAATTAAGACGTTTTAACTATCTGACGCGAATTATCGAACTGATAACCCGTCTCAGACGAGTAATCCTTCTGCAAAGTGAAAATGGCCATAGAGACGCATTTTCTTCTCTCCATACTTGTAACTCCCCCCTCCCCCCTCCCCCCTCAACCTTCAAGCAATTCGTAGGAAACGGCCAGAAATTGCTTCTTGAACAAGAGTGAGTTCGAATGATCCAGAGGAAAGGTAACAATGTTTTGGCTGGGAAACGAAAACGAGTTTTGGTTCGAAAAACGAGACTCCTAGCCACTTTGTTGTCAATCCTTAATGTTGTAACAGTATCATTTCTGTTTCAGATTTATCTGTTCATATTGTGGCAGAATTCCCGCATTGGAGCATCAAGACTGAGGTGATCTTCACGAATTCACTGCTCAACTCACTCTGTTCAGAACTGCTTGCTTTTCCCCTCCTTTTGTGAAATGAAGGCATTAGAGGTCGAGAAAGACTGCAGATCCTTCCCGACTGAGACTGAACTGTATCAATATGTATTCAATATGTATTTGTATCAATATGTATATGTGATCAGAATTACACGCGCAGCGCTGGAAACCTCTATCTTTTGCAATGAGCTGTAAAATGTGCGCGAGATTTTATGAAGATAGATGTGCCATGTTTTCAATGAAGAACACTACTATTTTACATTTGTATAGTTTTCATATATTTATTAGGAAAAAAATTTTAGTCTCTTAACAGGACTTTGTATAGATAAATACAAGAGAATCTTTTTATATTATTTTACTTTTAAATTTAAGTGATTAGATCACTGTATTTTTAATGTATTTTTCTTAACTAAAACCTTTAATCTACTATTTGCTGAAATGAACGCCTTTTATTGACAAATATACACAGATCTCCGGGCATTAATGTTCCGCGTTCATACACAATAAATCAAAAAAAATATGCGTGAAAAAGACACGGTTCGCCCTAAAAATGCAATCCGTTGACTAGTTATTTCCCTTGACTTTGTCCATTCGCGTTGCTTTTAGGCTTTCTGTCGTGTGTTTTTCTGGCGTTTGAGTTATAATTATGATTGTTCGCCCACAGGCATGCGCAGACGACTGTCCCTTGAAACAAAAGTAGCGTTGCGTGACGGCACCGTTAAGGGGGCAACAAAGACTTGCAACTTGTGTTGCAACATTGCTGCCAAACGAGTTGAATAGCGATGTTGCGCGTTTTACTAATCACCTTCAAACCGGCCGGACTTGCAACAATTCAGGCTGTTGCAAGTTGCGCAACAGTTGAGCGTTTTACCAGTTGAGCGTTTTACCGACTTAAAAGTACGGGTAAAACGGGTCATATAAAGCGTGCAACTTGTTCTGCAACATTGCTGTAAAACAAGTTGAATGCGTCTTCCCACCCACGATAGAAACCTTGCAACCTTATTTGTTGGAAGACAGGTTCCAACGACGTTGGTGAAACGCGCATTATAGCTTGTTTTGTAGCAAGTGACGTAACTCACGTGTATGGCGTGACTCTCATGTAAATTTATTCAATTAGAAGCCAGTTTTCACGTAACTTGCAACAGGTTTCTGGGAAACTGCCCACCTACCCCTCCCCTAAGCTAACATTAACACTTACTTCTCACTTAGGTCAAAATGTTGGATTAGGGGAGGGGTAGGTGGGCCGTTTCTTAGAAACATAAATTGATCCGTGAGGGATCACCTAGGCCTTGCATTATTTCAGTCCGTCCACTCGTCATGATTTGAAAGGGTCTTTGTTCCAAGTATTTGCGCAAGACCGTTTATCCGGTGTTTCACCATTTAAACCAACTCTGATCTCCATTGAGATAATAACTTAATTTTGATAACTTTAAAAAACAACTTTTTATAGAGTTTAACAAAAGAAAGCGACATCACGGTGGACTAGTAACGAAAAAGTTGACGCATTAAATACACCGACTCAATGACTTTGGAAAATGACATATGCGCTAAAAATGGGCGATCAGTTAAAATAAAAAAAAATTCCAAAAAGTGTAAACATGCAATGTTTTTGAACTGTGTATTGAAAAGATAAGTCTTGCGCCTTTTGATAAAAGCTGGATCGGTTTAGCTCATTTGCTCTCTTCTTATCTCAATATTATTACTTTTCAACAAAACCAGTTTAACCAGTAATGTGACTCTGATGGCTTGATTGCGCGATTTTAGGCGAAGCCCGGTACGTGGGATCTTTTGATATCTACCCGAAACTCGTTCAACAGGTAAGCTTTATATATCGCTTCTTTGATTTTTTTTCTTCGTTATATGTTGAGATCATGTATGTAATGTGTGTACGTTTTGCATATTGATGTTGGGGAAATTTAATGAATTTTGAGGCTTTGAAAGGCCATGAAGACATACTATTTAAATTGCGCAATAAGACACCATTTCAAGGGTATAACTACTCAACTAGTTTAGAAATTAGTTTTCTCTAGTTTGTTTCATTTGTTGGCTCTCTTTTAATGCGACATTACTCAGCCATTTATGAACCTTTAAACATAGAAGACTTTTAAATGAAAACACGAGAAATAAAACTAAATTTGCTAAATTTCGAGTCGGATCATCACAAATGGTCCAATTAAGTATTGCGCAAATCGAAAGTTTGGGGGTCAATTCTAGATCACGCTATAGTTATTGACTCGTTGAAAGACCCTACCCTGAATTGCGCAAGTCACTGAATCACTTAGATAAATATTTTAGTAAGTAAGCTTTACGGTGCTGTGTTGATTCTTATATTTTTGATCTAACATTGTTATTACTTTTCTGGAAAAAGTTGAACAAGTCGTGATATTTAAAAAGGAACGCACACATTTGGACAACTTTTAAAACAAGTTTTGTTTTCAAATGATTATAGCTTTATGTTAATCTCATATTTTTAAAGGTTAAATACACCCTTCTGTTGGAGATTTATCGGTCGCTACGAGAGTCTAGATAGTTCTTGCATCGAACAAGGATCCAGCATCTGAGTTCCATCCGGTCACTTTAGCAGTCAGAGTTATCTTTCTCTTGTTCGATGACCACAAAAGAACAAGGACAAGCCTGCATGCGAGTAAGACTTCTTTAAAACGGGTCCTCTTTGAAGCTAGATTAAACTATCGTATTGAATGTTTGTTGCCATTCTTTCGCTGAGCATTTCTAGCTTAAGTTTTGGTTTCCGACAAAGCCTTCAGTACTCCTTGCACTGCATTCAAGTGATACTTTTATTAGCTCAAGTACATATTTTTTAATTCCATGTCAGTTTGACGTGGAATTTGATTTGCCTGCGTTCGAAGGCAAAGCTTTGACTAGGAAATGAGTTAGGCGACTTAAGGCGTTCATTTTATGATATTCCTTTGAAATTTAGAGAGCATTATCAGCATGGTTAGCAACGTCCTGAATGTGGTTGATTGGGGCCCGAGGATTTAGCAAGTGCGGTGCAAATCGTTTGAGTACGATATCGAACGATATTTCTGGCGGGTTGTCGATAGATACACGGTCGTTTGTAGTATCGGAAACTAAGAAAACATGAAACGTCTGAAGACACTCATAATCTACTGATTGAACCAGATACGTACACTGGATCAGGCAAATTCACACTCGCGCCGTCGAGCATGTCGCCTTGCCCTGGCCTTCCTCATCGCATTTCCCACTGTTTGAGAAAGGAAATCATGTTGCCCAAAACGACCTCAAAACTTTTCTTTGTACCTCTCAATAGTTTTGTCTACTTGTGTGTCACACGTTCTCTAGCATTGGCCAACAGCCAGATTCCAGAATCCTCACGTCTTCTTTCCAAATTTTATTTTTGAACAGAGGAGCTGTTGATCTGGAAGGAGGAAGACCCTAGCACCAGGAAGATCCTATAGAAGGCGGATCATCCTAGCGCCACATGTTTTCTGTTTGCATTTTGAAATAGTTGTACGTGTCCCAAGCGCTAGGTTCTTCCTAGGTGGGAGGTAGGAGGATCCTAACACCATGTAAACTGCTTTCGCTAAGAAGATCCTATTATTAATTAGGGACAAACCACACAAAAAGTGGCGGCGGGTCGTTCAGTGGGTAATTTTTAATCATTAAATTCGTATTCCACTTTGATTTAACCATGCGGACCGAATTGAAATTTCTGCATGTAAACCCAACTTAAAGTTGATCTCAGTGCCTTCAAGGATCTTTCTCCCTTCATGTCAACGGCTCCCAAGAGAGATAAACACAACTTAGAAGGCAGGAAAAAAGCTTGCTCATCTTTACTATGTTAACTTGATTACTTTGATCTTTTGTCGAATTTTTTCTGAGTTTGAACAGTACAGGAGTAACAAGAAACGTTACTGTCGTGAGTGCAAACGTCTGCGTTCAGTCGGGGTGTCAATTAGCAGTAGAAGCTGTTTTAGATTTTAATCGTGTAACTATCTTAATGGAATAACCATTTTACAAACCAAACAGAGGTATCGAGAGTTAACTAAATGGGAAATATTAACATTTCTTAGCGAATACTATGTGTTAAACATTTTTGTACTTTGTTTAATTCTTATCTTCGTCAAGAGAATCCTGTTTTTCTTAATATCTTGAAAGTTTTTTTAAAAAAATCTTTTGGCGCAGATTCACAATACAGTCAACTTTCTCCAAGACGGACACCCAGAGTCAAGAGAGTCAAATAAATGGCGTAAAGAAAAGCAGAGACTAACTCTAGGTGTCCGTTTTACAGAGGTGTTCCTCTTATAGAGATGTCCGTTAAGAGAGATATAATCGACTGTATTCTTTCTTCTGGGTGTGATTTAGTGTTGATTACTGTAGATCTTAAGGCCCTGTTTGGGGATCAGGAGATAAAACAGTGCAGGGCTGACGAATGAAGGACCCCCGATTTGTGGACATCACTTGATCGCTTATTAAAGGAGCAGCTCGACCTCTTACAATTGTGAGTGATGGAGACAAAACTCAGAGCAAAACGTTCAAAGTCAAGAATATGCACTGGACACACAAATTTAATTATACTGAAAGATACGTTCTAGAGAGATGTTAAGTAAAAGTAAAATTTGTAGTAGAATACCCACCTCTCCCTCCCGACTTAAATTAAGTAAGCCCCTAGGGCGCTTATTTGAGGACAAAAGTTATTTTTACGTTTTGAGTTACCGCATAATTCGCAACAACCTTACGGGTACCTATAGACGGGTTGACACAAAAACATACTCTATAGCTATGAACATTCATTCGCAAAAGATCACAGGTTTAACTGAACCATATGCACTGAACACATTGACTCTTGACAGAGCCGACGCATTTTTTATACATAAAACGCTATATTCATTGTTTTATTGCGCAAGTTCAGTAGAAATTTTTGATTTTCATGCTTTGAGACCCCTAGCTATCATCAACTTTGTTTCAAGTGATTGCACAAGACTAAAGGACGAGCCTATTTCGCAACACTGTATAAAGGTCAAACCTTGATGTTTTAAATTTCCCTTCAGCGGAAAAATTCCGGTTAGTTTCGTAATTTTAAAGATTCTGCCAACTAGACAAGAGTTAATTAAGCAATTATATTAATTTTGTAAGAGTAAGAGATTCTCTACTAATGGGAAAATATATTTATATGTATTAATAAGCTTCTCAGGAATTCTGACCATGACGTAGTCAGTAAACCTTCTAAACAATCCTGTTATTAAAAATGACTAATGACTTACAATATAAAGAAATCCACAACCTAGGTTTAAGCAAATTGCGCAATGTAAGGTTTCATTGCCCCGAGAACGGTTTGATGACTTTAATAATGAGTGCTGCCCTATTTTTAAAGACTCAGTCATGACAGGTACGAGTACTTATTTATTTTTTGATTTATCTGGTTTGCAACCGAAGCATAATTTGATGAGTTAAGTTAACAGACTCTTAACATTGAGTTTCGCAATATTAGGTAAGTCTCAACGGAATTTTGAATCTTGTCCAACTGGTTAAGAAAGTAGTATTGCCTCGGATGTAAAGAGGAAATACCAGCTATAGTAATAAAACAGTCATGTAGAGGTGACTTCTACTGGAAGGCAGTTTTTTTTTTTTCCGGACGGTCGAACTGATTAACTCGGCTGCTCGACTCATTCATTTTGATAGGAGGCACCATTCGCAGTTTAAGCACCTTCTACTCACCCCCCCCCCCTCCCCCCGTCACGTCTCTTCCCCATCTACCTCCCGCAGGGGCCGCATTGGACTAAGTAATGATACATGCATCGCAGCACCAAATCAACCCTTGGGTAAAGTTTAAAATTATACTAAATCATGCTTTACACCAGCCTACAGTTGAAATATCGTGAGAATTGCCTTGCAAGATTACATCCCACCCACGCGCCACTATTTGGAAGGCTTCCAATGTTGCGTACGTGTTGCGAAACAGTGTTAAACGAGTAAAACCGGTTGAATCAAACATGCATGTTTTAGTTTTGTAGAGTTTACAGCCGCAAGAGGCATTAGGGTGGCCTGTAACGTTATGACACGATGCCGTATTAGACAAACAGACTCAATGAGTTGGAAAATAAAAACTTGCTGAAAGTTGGCGATAATTTAAGAAATGAATAACAATTCCACGAGCTGTGTTATATTTGAAAAGGCAATGCTCTTGAATTGTTCACTGCCTGTAAGGATACGTCAGTGGGCTTGGTGAAAACTAATCTGGTTTAGCTTGCTGATTCATTTGCTCTCTTTTTATCTTAATATTATTAATAACTTCTCAATAAAACTAGTTGAGCCAGTAATGTGACTTTGAAGGCTTGATTGCGCAAAACAAGGGCATGTACAACAACCCATACCCGGCACTCGTTAGGCAAGTAAGCTTTATATATTGCATATCTTTTATTCTTTTGTCATCTTCCGTGTTTACCTTAAGATATCATAGCATGAAAATAAGAGTATTTTCCCACAGATGTCGATGTATATTGGTATATACATTGAATGATCGATTTTTGTAACACTTCTAAATTGAGAAATCATTAACCAAGGTTAAAATTTTAAAAGGTTCAACTTAAAGCAGTTTAGCACTAAGCAAGCTTGCGAATTCCTTTAAGGCGCTTTGTTCTGAGACTCAAACAGTGAAGAGTACTTTCACAGCTTTTGGAGACTTAGATTTGTGGTACAATTTAATGAAATTTGCCGGCTTTAACTCGAAAGGCACGCTACTATGGTGCTCTAAAGCCTCTTTGCTGGGTTGATTTTTTATTTGCTTTCATCTGCCGTAAACTGTAAAACCGTTAAACGACATTTAGCAAGGTACTGAATTGCGCAAAGCACAAGCACGTTTTGATAACAATTCAAATGATTTAGCTATATCTCGCTATATTTTATCAATGATATTTGAAGGTTCGAAGCGCGCTTCTGTTTGGAGATCTAACAGCGCGGCGGTGGCTGTTTCCATGCCTTACATACATGTGTGAAGCCTGCTCAGCATTGTATCGTCGAGTCTCTTGCTTCACTATAGTTAATTGAGCATACAGGATATTTGGTATCCTTTCCGCTTACTTCAAATTTTCATCTTTCTATTCTTCGATGCGTGCAAAGAGGAAAAGTAAAGCTAAATAAGTAGTTACCAACGGCTATCACTCCTGAACTGTTGAATGATCGAACGGAACTCAGTTTATGCCATTCTTACTCAAGCATGGCTTGAAATTTGGTTTGAAAAAGGTATTTCGTGGTAGATCTTTTTGATTTGCGTGACTTTAGGCGCTCATTTTATTCGCGTATAAAACTGGTTGTTGAGCTCTGCCAAACTTTGTTAAACTCTTTGAATGTAGAGAGCAGTACATATAGTAACAAAGTTGAGTCTTGGATCAGGCAAATCGTTTGCCTACGATATTTCTGGCGAGTTGTCGATACATATTGTTATTAGCCTTGATATATAAAAAAGAAAAAAGCAACAACAAAGAAAGTTTAAATATCCTGACACATTCAAAATCTGGCATGAATGGCCATAGCTACTGACAGTATCATAATTGAGTAACGACCTCACAACTAATTTTGTTGCATCACCACATAGTTAGGTCATGTCTTGTCTACACATGTGCACTTACTATGTAAATGTAAAAAGATGCTAGATCTCATCCATGATTCCGTCATTCTTAGTACGACTTCCTTGATGAACACGTTTTTCATTGTAAACTCTTAGCGGCATCGATGGTATATTTTCTCCACAAATTTCATTTACAAGTTGATGTTGGCTCTCCGATCATGAATACGGCAGTGAGAAGAAATGCTACAATGGTTATGACAAGAAACTTCTGCGTTTCGGGGCAAGGAGAGCCTGTCATAGATCAGGAATCTTCAAGGAATTTCAACCAAGTTACTAACCAAACAGAGGTGGGTGGAATTGGACAATTAAACATGGCATTGTGAGAGAAACAACACTGGACAACTTAGTACTATTCTAACTTATACTGTTCCTTTCTTTATACAAAATATGAAAAAAAAGTTACTTTACTTGACGGGGTCTTTCCTTAACTCTTAGACAAGATTTAGACGATTTTCAGTTTATTTTAATGTAGTCTCCCTGTTTAAAAACCCCTGCTTGGGGATCAAATAGATCCAAATAAACATAAATCAGTTGACAGTATACATGCAGGACCGTATGTAATTCTTGTAATTCTTTGCCGTTCGGGAATAGACCTTATTTTGTATGTTTTACTTTCTTATTTCAGACCACTTGCTCTAGCCCCAGAGAACTGTTTCAGTCTTTAGTTATTTCCACGCGCGTAAGTGTTATAACTTTGTAGACAAATTCCTTTAAGAACATCGCAGGGTCTGAATTGAAAAAACAAAATAAAAAAAGAAACATGCAACTATTAAAATTTCTGAACGGCAGAAAATTGCTCTCTATCGTAAATAAAATTGATTTTGCTCAGATTCAGTACAACATCAATATTGAGAGCAAATCTGTACGTAAGCAACATTTTACTTTTCTGTATCTTCAGAATATAAATATGGAACCAGGCGTACAAGAATGGGAACAGCAAGCAAACCACTTCTCTTCGGAATACCGTGCAAATTCGCCGTAAGTCATTAGTGTACTCAATCATAAATGTTCAAACGTTTTTCCTGACTTTTTTCCACGCTCGTTCAGTTGACAATCCCCTGGAACCGGTCTTCTCGATTTTAGTCTGAAATTCTTATTCTAGGCCAGGCAGGCGATTAGTTTTTACTTTTATCCACGATTCGATTGTGTTCACCTTCGTGTAGATATAGCTGTAGAGAGTCAATAGAGTGTAGTAATTGAATATAGGAGTATACAGGCTCAACAATAGGAAAGAATTAAGCTCCATATAGAGGTCCCTAGATCCCGGAGACAGGATGACTTCCAATGGCTGTTTGCCAGCCAATTCCTTAGGAGCTATGACCTCCACATACCGATAGGAGCCTCCCGGCTAAACTCCTTCCGCCGAATAATCTTTTCTAATAAGAATATTTTATAAAGTTGTTTGTTTTGTGCATTTTCTAAATTGCATTTAGTTCTTTGTTACATTTAACTCGAATGCATACACAGCAATTTTATAATAAAGTATTATTTACATAGGATCTGAGACCAAAACACCAACTTCCTCTATTAAACTTTACAGCGATAGGATAATTGCAATTCAATTTTGGAGCAGTTCAATACTGATTGTACTGTCAGCTTGTCAAAACTGACAACTCCTACTTTTTTACTTTTCAGATCTGCCTGCCCGTACTGTGGCGGCCCCATTGCTCGCCAGATTCTTGGCCAAATTGCAAGCGAGATTTTGAGTCAAGTTTTCGGGAAAATTCCCAGTGAACTATAACGAAACGTGCGTGCATACTACCAAAATGCCAGACATTAGTTACAGATCTTACTGATCACAGAATACTTATTGACTGAATCTGTTCAGTATATTATTACATGTAGATTTTCCGAGCTATGAAAGACTGGGCAATTGTATTTTCCTTTTCTCAGAAGTAGTTGAATTTATAACATATGTGCAGTGAAATGTTTGACGTATCATTTGCCCAGATTAACTTATTTAGACAAGTTTTGTCCGAGCATGAAGCATTACTCGGTTTTTACCTCTATCTTAAAGTTAATAAGTTGGGAAATGACCAATCTTATTTTGAAAAACACTGACTACCGTAGTCCCCTTTTGAAAGGATAAGACTTTATTTATTTCTAAACTAACTCAATCAAGTAAACGGGCAAACCATACAAGTCATGCTATTTTCCTAGAAACCAATGCACATAGCGCTATAGCAAGGAGTGCGTGCATTGCATTTCATTCTAAATAATATTTGCTGCTAAACGGTGCGTTCGATTGACCTCAGTTAGTCTAGAAGACAAATTCTTTCTGGATTTTTTTCCGGAAAGTTTAATCAATAAAAAAATAACGTGCAGCTATATTTTGTCTATAACAGAGTGAATACAGCGATGTGGCCGATGTCTCCCGATTTTTATGATACCATCGACTATTGACGTCAACAAATATCAGGGGCACCCAACCAGAATATAGTTCAAAACCACTTTAACATAGCATTGTTGAACGTATTTTAGTATTTAATGGTAGACATATATCCCCTAAAAATTTTTCATCTGTTCGGATTTCCTAGCTGAAAGACTAGTGATCCGAACATTATAGGGATCAAAACTTACCTTTTCGAAAATTTCAGCCAGAAAAAAGGCGCCTGAAAATTCTAGGTCACCTTTTTAGGGTAAAAATTTGTTAAATTTTACAATAAATGTTCCGAAAATTCTAGATCTCAAATCGTCTTCCGAACAGATATTTTCCGAAAATTGACGTTGGGTGCCCCTGAAATATAGCATTGCTGACTCGGCTGAGCGAATATTGATTTTTTGAAGAAGGAAATCTAGGGGAAATTTTAACAAAGAGAAATAAATTGTCGTATAGATCAGAGATGTTTTGTTTTGTGTTTTGGAAAACTAACAGAGCACAGGGAATCTGCCTACAGAAGAATTTTTACAGCTTTCCCTCTTTTCTTGTGGTTGGAAATATTTCGAAATCTTTCAAAGAGTTTCTTCTCTGTGCCTATTTCACATATCGCTTTTTCTCACCGACTAATTCCCTTTTGTTATTGTTAAAAGCGAGAAAAATTAAGTTATTATTCCGTCTAAAATACAGTTATCCCAATATATCTTTGTTTCCTGTCCCTAGGCATGCAATAGATACGATGTTCGCAATATTTTCAACCTATTGCGGAACTCGAACTCGAATGGATATTTAGAATTATCCTTCGGCATTCTCTTTCAGAATGAAGGTCACTCCTTTAAGCTGTGAGGTAATTATTAAGGAAAACATACGTTCTAAATTTGTCAGCATAAGTACTTTAAAAGATATTTTAAGTAAAGTCAAGTGGTCTTCAAGTACTTTAGTTCAGTTAAGGCAGGTACTTATTAAAACCAAAAACTATATTTATTCGCTCTTTAAAGGCGAATAGGAGTTAACTTGTGCCAATTGTAAATAATACATCTATTAACTAATCATGAGGATGAAGTTTCAACTGTTTTGTGTACTTCAACAATTAAATTGTTTAGAACTGGGCCTTCCCACTTTAGGGCAGAATTTCAGCCGGTTACAAAGTAATCACACTTCGTACTGCTTATGCTAATCTAGACTAAGAGAGCCCAAAATAATACAGTCAAACCTCCGTATAACGAAGAACAAAGGGAGAGCGAAATATCTTCGCTATAATGATTACTATCTGTCGGGTGAAGAAAACCGTTAGTTGCCGAGGACTTCGTAATCATTAGGGTTCGTTATATCGAGGTTCCACTGTGCACACTAGAACGAGATCGCCCTATCATACAGCGTAGCCTGCCTTGGATCTTTGCACTGCTTTGAGTCCTTTGACCAATATGTACAAGGCCGCCATGCCATGTGATCATTTAACTAGGACACGTACCAGTCCTCGTACTTTCGGGATCATTCACATTATCTTCATTGTTCGTCTTCGTCTGCACCAAGAGAGGATCTGACTGAGTCTATTGGCGATGTAAAGTTTTCTGTAAATGTGACATTAAACTAAAACAGAATTACTGAGTTCAAAGTCATTCATATATCATTTGACCGGAACAGGGAACAGATTTTTGTAACGGACGCGACAACACCAAAACACCGGAAAAGGTTGCAGGTCATACTTTTTTCACGGACCATTCAACTAACGAAACGCACGCGCAGGAATTGTCATGAATTCTAAAAATTCTTGGTTTAGAGTTTGATCTGATGAGTCCCTTCGGAGTGTGAATTATTTAGATTCAAATCCATTTTTTAACTTTTAGTAAAGAAACGCTGGAAATCCGTTTTTTAGGGGTGACGAATGGTCTTTGCGAGCATTCGCGAGCATGCCGAGCACTGCGATTTTTTTGCGAGCACGAGCAGAAATAAAAAATTTGCTTTGCGAGCTTGCGAGCAACGCAAAAATTTGGGGAGCACGGGCAAGCGAGCACTCGTTTAAATTTTGCGAGCAAATCGAGCAAAGGTAAAATTTTGCGAGCAGTTAAAAATTTTAATGGACCATTCATCACCCCTTTTTTTGGTGGATTCTAGAGTGCGGATTTCAGGTACATTATTATTGTTACTTTAACTTAAGTTCTGATAGCTTTGCAAGGCGTAAATGTTGCCAGACAATTCTGTGTCAGAAGATCGCTTTATTATCCTATAGCTATGCAATGTATGTCTTGCTGATCAATGTTCAACGTCTCTCACAAAGATGCAGCAAAAGTCAGGAAAAGTTGCAAGAAATATTAGTATTGTCAGCGGAAGTAAGATAAAAATAATGTGTTTAATTTTGTAAAATATTTCTTAGTTCTAGATTGAGCACCGGTGGTATATATTTTTTCGGGCTTTGGTCCAACTTTGTACTCGTTTCTGATTACAATCAGGGCGGTCCAAAAACAAAAACGGAAAAGGTGTTGTTATCAAAAAACGAATATATTTAGAGAATTAGCTGGATTTTCCGGTTTTCCTGTTTCGTACTTCCTCAATCGGTCCAAAGACCAAAACGAAAAAAAAAGCATTTTCTATTATCAAAAACCAAAGATCTAAGAGTATTAGCGTGTGCCGCTCTTCCGGTGTTCTGATGAGTTTCGTACAGTATTTGAAAGTAGAGGAACAAAACAGGTTCTCTCCTGCTTCCGCCATATTGGAAAACGAGAAGAACCTGGGGACGTGGCTGTAGGAGACGTAACTCGCCACCCCTAAACGGATCGTTTCAACTAAGAAGTGTACGAATCTTATTGCGCTTATTTGTTCAAAGTGCACTCGAAATATGTTATTTCCTATGCGGGTACAGTCATTATGAACATTCATACCAGCTAGCACTGAACAGCGAGGGAACCAAATTTCCGACCTCTTATCCCGAGAAAAATTTCCTTTTGGCCTACAAGGGGAGCCTTCGCCAAAAAGAGGTACCTTTTTCAGGCTTCGGGTCAAAGGGTAGAATTTCACGAATTGACTGTATATGAAAGGGTAGAAAAATATGGTCTGTAAAAAGGCCCAAAAGGGCTTACAGACGCGTTTTATGACCGTGAAAAAGTCGAGAAAATTTTATGTTCCTGTCATTTATTCATATTTGAAACATTGTGCATTTACAGCAGTTAAAAGGGATGCAAAGTCTTAACCTAGGAGGAGCCTCCCCACCCGGGCCGCTAATCATCCTCGGAGACTAGGGCAGGCAGTTGGGTCTAGAGAAAAGGCGTGAAATTAAAAATTTCGTTGCGCCTTGTGACACTTAGCCTGCACGCAGACGAAACCGGTTTTTTTTCAGGGATTTCTTATCTGTATTTCATTGCGTTACGGGCTTAAGACCGAATCTCTTGCTCTCTGAAATGTGGCGGCAGAGGGGTTATTTTCTTCCTCGTCTTAGTTTGCTGAGAAACTGGCACTACTCTGAGGTTGAAAAGGTTCATGGGAGCGACGACAAAGCACAAATTGATCATGCGCAGTTGTATCCTTGATCGCCATTGCTGTTAGTTTCCAAAGTTTCAAGCAAAATGCCGGATTATTTAGGAAAAGATCAAAGGAAAACCAAAGACGACGAGAAAAAAGACGATAAGCCAATCCAAGGTGCGAGTGATACTTTGAATCATACCAAATCACGATGGGACTATCCGACTTCTTAGTATAAACACGATTGACATCTTTCTCATTACGATTGCACATGGACCACGATTCAGGTCTTTCATTAAAAATTGTATTGTCATTTTTGCCTCTTCTAGCTCTTGATGAAGGAGATATCGAAATTCTAAAGACATATGTAAGTACATCAAAATTAATCGACTTTTATGTAAAGAGTAACAGGATTTTATATTAGCTTGATATGTTATGTTTCATTACAGTCTGTATTCAGGAAATTTATTTAGGTTCAGTTTCAGGGCCATTCGATTTAAAAAATCCCCGCCTAAACTGTTATGCCAGGTATATTTAATCATGACAATAGAAATCGATATCAGAAAATTTAAATAAGCCAAAATTTGAACAAATTAGAAAAGATACTTGTAATGGTTTCTGCAACCTCTTATCATATTAGATTTTTGTTTGTTGTTATTTCCCCCAAGTGACACTGACACTGACCTGGTTTTGTAATACACTGTTATTTAACAATTATTCGCCGAAGGTGAAGTTAATATTTAACAATTAGTCACCGAAGGCAACGTGAATATTGCCGAGGAGTCACTGAGACATGACTATTCGCCGATATTCACGTCACCTGAGGCGACTAATGGTTTTAGTATAATTACATTGATGATTATTCGAGAAAATAAAATTATTGATCAATTTCCGACTCCTAAACATCAGCAAATCTGGCTGCCATTTTGAAAACTGCCAGCCTTTAATGTTATAATCACCGCACGGTGATTCAAGTGGGATGAAGCAACACTCCTAGCCAATCAGGGCCCAGTTGCTTGAAGCATGGTTAGCGTTAACCAGCGGGTAATACCTTGACAACGTACTGGTTTTGATACTGCATAACCAATGGTTAAAGCTAACCATGCTTTGAGCAACTCAGCCCAGTGCTCTATTTTCGATAATCATCAATGTATTTATTCAACAATGTGTGGTTCCAGAAAATATCCAGACTCCTACCACGGAGGGAATTGGAAATTCCAGGGGGGTGGGTGGGGGGATGTCAGTGTCCCAGGAAATTCCAGAGGGGAGGGGGGTTGGACAATAAAATCACTTTCCAAGGGGTCAATATCATTTCGTTTTCAACCTGAGTTCAAACATTGCTTCTTACCGGCCTGGTAGATCTTAACTTACTTAGGCCCGGTTCAGATGTCGTACTTTTCATGAGCCGAACCTAATACATTGAATTAAGTACATGAAAAGTTTGGCGTCTGAATCAATTAGGAACGCCTATTTCTATTTGGAACGGCTCAGCCGTTCTTTTCACCTAGCCCGGCTGGGAATCTCGCCTTTGGATCGACTTTTGAACGCCTTTGATTCAGACGCCGAACTTTTCATGTATCAAACCAAATGCAGAAATTCCTATAACGTATTTTGTAAGCAGTTTGACCGAAATGCGCATTTTTCGCCTTCTCAATTTAGTTCAGCTGGAATTAAGGTCGGTGTCCAAATCACTCTTATAATTTGATTTGAATCACTCTAATTTAATCTGAATCACCTCTAAATAATTTGGGTCAGCCTTAATTCGAATTAGGGCTGCCATTACTCATTACCAGTCTCCCTCAAGACATCAGCACGTGCAACACATCATGTTGTGTCAGTCGATCGATTGAAGAACAGTAGAGTGGCAATTTTACTTCATGAAGCACAAGCTATACATTGTAACCAGTTTAGAATGTAGAGTTTTTATTCTCCTTTTCATTTTCGCCCAATTTTGTGGTTGAAGGTGTCGCATGTTCATGATCAAATTCTCGCTAAAATGGTGCCGATTTCACCGAATGTTACGGCCATACGGCCAAAGTAGGGCTTTATTTGTTTCTGTCAACTCACCATGAATGAGAAAGTTTTTTTTGTCGCTTCTTCCAATGCTGTCAACAGCAGCTACGATCAAGGTGAGCATTGTTTATCTGCAGCATTCTTTGCCTTGTCAACTTGCTGGCACGTACAATTTTTGAAAATATTTGCCTTCCTTTATTCTCTATAAGTTAACTTCTATTTATAGGCAAAATTAGTCTTACTAGAAAATCCCAAAATCACAAAACAGTGACAAAGTGGCCTTGTTTTCCTCTGTAGTGGTACACATAGCTTCAAGCATACAAAAGTCAGCTACAATAAACCACTTCACAATAAATCACACTGTTTAAACACCATGAAGTCTTTTCTTACCTTCAAAGTCATCAACACTTGGATATTCTTGTATTTTCAAAAAGTTGTTGCTATGAAACTTTGGCAAAACAGCCAGTTCACAACAGCGATTTTGTTCTGCTTTATATTCACCACCTAGCACGGTGAATATAACAACGTAGTCTGCTATAGCAAACCAATCAGATTGCTTGGATCACCAAGATCACGGAGTGTGTATTTACTAAAAGCGTATAATTATTGTTAGTTGGAAAGTTTGCTGCCTTAAGATGATCTATGTCATCATGAGTGGGTTAAATGAGTGACAAATTATGAAAGAATGAATGAAATGTTGTGGGTGATAGGACAACAAACATGCCCTCTTTACGTTTCAAATATCAACATATTAACAGTATGATTGGATGTCAGCCTACTGGGGCACCACTGGCAGCTGCTGTCAGCCCATTTATGAACGTACGGTAACCCATCCATCCCATGATATGAATGATGTGCGAAAGGTAGACCACAACAGCATGGAAACTTCACCTACCCTATTACTCTTTTATGTCCCCTTGGATCTGACATGAAAGAAGGATGAAGGAGACAAGGTCAATGCTTAATGTAATATCACCACCCGATCACTTGATCATCTGAACTGAGACAAGATCTTAAATCACAGCCAGCGGGATCTTGCGAGTTTTTTTAAAGAGCCTGGTCGGTTGTTAGGATGGGGTTTGAACACACAACCTCCCCCACTGCAGACTGGCACTCTCCCACCTGAGCTAACCAGGTGTCATATATTGTAAATAACAGTATGAGCATTGATGATAATTTTTATAAACTGACTAACCCCCTTTTCTGGTTACTGATTAAGAGGGTTTTTTAAATAGAGGGTGTTACATGGTGGCATGAAGATGTGAATTTTATTTTCGCGTGGAAAAAGGTGAAAATAACGAAAAATATTGTTTTGCCACAAGAAAATAAAATTCCTGTCTTCAAACTGCATGTAATATTCTTTTTGTTATATAGACAAAAAGACATCGATAAAATAATAGAGGGAAATTACCAAAATTACATCATTGATAAACTTACCTGTGAGATTACGGAAAATAAACCACTCGGGCCCCGGATGTAGTTTTTATGAATTTTACAAGTGGTATATTTTCCAGTAAAACACTCGTGTCTATATAATAAAACTGTTAAAATTACTGACTGGAGGTATATACCCTATTGAGATGCAAGAGCTGTTGCAAAATACTGCCATGATAGGACTATGGTTACAAACAATTTCTGTCTTTCCTGGCGGTGTTTTCAAACAGGGCGCTGGTTTATACAGCAGATCAATAAAAAAAGTGGAAGATGATATTCAAGGAGCACTGAAGAAAGTGAATGAATTAACAGGTAGAAACATTTTTTGATATTTAAAGAAGCTGCTACTGTTAAGAAATACTATGTACTTACTGACTGACTGGGAGATATGGACAGGAAAATATTTTGCTCTAGGTTAGACTTCCTGACTGAGAACCAAATATTTTCCCATCTAGCTCAACCTAACTCAGTCAGTACATTGTAAGCATTTTATTGTGTGACTCTTGTTTTTTGAATTTTCTGATGGAGTGAACAAGCATCGATCAGTATGCTTTTCTAGCAATGCCGTTTGCATTTTATTTCATGCCCTATCTCTTGATGTGTACAGTCCTCTTACAGACCTTTTTTCTATTGTTTTCCAACAAAAATTAATTCTGCACGGTTCCATAAGGGTCATATGATAAAGATCTCTGTTCAACAAGCTTTGGCCTGTTTGACTAAATTGTGCTTAATCAGGTATGGTTTGAAAGATCTCTCTGCCCAGTACAAGTTAAATGTCTGTTAAGACTGACAACATTACAAGTTGTACAAGAGGTGGTTGTGGATAGTTTAGATGTGAATGGGTCAATCCTAGGCCATATTTACTCAGTGCGTGGTCTTGCCCTTTTTCTTGTTTTACTCTGAACATAAAGGGAGCTTGAGATCCTCATTGAACTAAAATTTATACGTACTTACAAATTACTATGAAGCCTTTGAAGATCTTAAAAACTAAGAAACTCTTCACCTTTAGTCAGCTCCTTTTGCTGGTATTCATATTGAATTAGATCTGTCCTTTATTTACAATGTATGTAGGTACATGTAGTTAACGCTGATTTGTTCCTTTTCAGGTATAAAAGAATCAGACACTGGCTTAGCTCCTCCAGCTTTATGGGACTTAGCAGCTGATAAACAAACTCTTCAGGGAGAGCAGCCTTTACAGGTATTTAATATAACAACCACCTGGTGAAAATAAATACCATAATTAATCAAAATAAGGAAGATCGAGCTGAGACAGACAACTGACAGTTATTTTGAGTGTTATCATATTTTTCCTTAATTCACTGCTGCCTGTTGATGCATGGTGATGTTTATATACTTTGTCCACAGCTTGATGGAACCCCCTTGTGCTTTGGAATAAGTACCACTTAGTAGCTGTCTCATTTCTATGGTTGCAAATTAATAAACCACTATTATGTGTTGTCCTATCTCTGTCAGGTTGCAAGGTGTACAAAGATAATAAATGCAGACTCTGATGATGCTAAGTATGTGATAAATGTCAAACAATTTGCCAAGTTTGTGGTTGATCTTGGTGATCAAGTGGCTCCCACAGATATTGAAGAAGGAATGCGAGTTGGGTATGATCCACATCACATTCAATAAACAAGATTTGAAATATATGGCAATTTAACAGTTTTAAAAGGCAAAATTAAGCTTGAGAGAGCGCCATGTGGTGTCTTGTTTGCAAAGTAGAGTAGTCAACTGGTTTGGCCGGCTAGTAGCCTGCAGTGCAGGCGTTTTCTTTGGGCACGCAATTTGCTCGCAAAAGTGCCATGTTGAAACTTCCCGAAGAGAGGAGGAAATGGGGCGAGTCAAAGGGAGCAGGGAGGGGGCAGGGAGAGAGAAGAGAAAATGCTTTTTTTCTCCCCTCCCCTCCTCCCTTTCCTTCTTTCACCCTCACACCTACCGTAAGGGTTACTATTTCTACCCTCCCCAATCTTCCACTGTCATAAAATCAAAGATGGCGGCTACAACAATATTACAAACACGAACAAGGTTTCGCCCTCCCAAAATATGCCTGCACTGCAGGCTAGCCGGCTAGGAGCCTTTTTCTTGAAAGTCCCAGTAACTTTTCGAGGCCAAAATCAAAATAATATTCCTAGATAAAGTGTAGTTGTATCATTTTATTGTTATCTGCAAAACTATTGAAACTCTCAATCTTGAATGTAAATAACAAAGGCTTTCTGGAACTGTTATTTATCAGGACTATCAAGAAATTTTTTTCGAGGACCTTTGCACTTCATTTTGTTCAGATCCCACCCCTCCCTCCCCATTATTGCCCTCTCAGGTATACAGTTAAGCATATTACTCTGATGGTGCCTTGGTGCATGTTGTTGCCACTCATCAGCCTGCCATGGTAACTGCTTATGGTTAACATTGCATGTGACTAAAGCATATTTCTTTCAGGCAATGAAAGGTTGCTGGTTTTAAACATCTTCAATACATTTTTTCCCACTCCGTACGTTTTTTCCCTTATTTTTCAGTGTTGATAGAAACAAGTACCAAATTCACATTCCCCTCCCACCAAAGATTGATCCAACTGTCACAATGATGCAGGTAATCTTCTGAGTACAAACATGGTTGCAGTACTTTTTATATCTACAAGTAGCTTAGGGTTACCAGAGTGAGGGAATTAAGGTCAGGGAACAGTCAAGGGATTTTATTTTAAAGGCAGCTTCCTTGCCAGATAAAGAAAAACTATTGTGTATTGTTCAAGCATGTTCGCAATACATAGTTTTGAACAAAAAACTATGGGCACCAGAAATATTTTAGGAATGTTACTATGCAGGGTGGAAATTCCAATCCAAGTGTCCAGGGTAACTTTAATATCTGCACACAGCCTTGGTGCAACATTCATGACATCCTGATCTCCAGTACATTATGCTGTTAATCATAGGACTGTGAACTTTTCTGAAATAATCCAGGTGTTCCTGTTTTGTTTTTGTTTTTTTCATGTTGTTTGACAGTAGAATTTAAGGTACATGCAAGTGGCTCAAGAGTTTTTTTTAAGCTAAAATCTTTCACCTAAAGTACAAAAAAATCTATGGTGTAAATTGTTGTGCAAATTTATTCTGTAGGTGGAAGAGAAGCCAGATGTGACATACTCTGATGTAGGAGGCTGCAAGGAACAGATAAACAAACTACGAGAAGTTGTAGAAACTCCACTTCTTCATGTAAAGAGCATCAGTTTGTATTATTGTAGTATATTATACCTTTAAGTCCTACATGTAAGAGCAACCAATGTCAATTCTCTCCTAACTACATCGATACATTATCAAAAGAAAAGATTAGGAGAATTAACAAATTCTAATTCTATAAGGCAATGTATGGCCACTAGTTTAGAGAATTTGTATTTGGATATTTAACAGTTAATGAATGAGGCTGAGTATCTTATGAAGAATTATGGAGATTGAGGAGGGTGTCCAGCTCTGCAAATATTCTCTGAATAGCAGATGTTGCCCTCCGAGTTGTCTTCTTGCTGTTTTTGCTTTGTTTTAGCCATTACTTCTCCTAGTTCCAGCTCTAGTTCTTACTCTTGAAACGAGTGAAGTGTCAGCCATTTTGTTTTTGCAGCCAAAACAACTCAACTTCATCCCCAGGTCTTCTCAGTTAACGGTGCCTTAATCTGTGGAGGACTGCATTTTTGACGTCATTTTCTCATTAAACTCAAAATTCTTCCAAATTTGGTCATCAGTAACTGGTTATGGTGAATTATGCGTGGGCTTTTAGCCAATCAGAATTGAGGAAATATTTTGAATGAATAATAATGGGTTATATGGGACTGTCCCAAGAGTGACCAACATCAATTTTCTCCTAACAGAATCAATACATAATTAAAAGGAAAGTTTCTAAGAATAAATAAAATGATCACTTAAGGGAAAATGCATTTTGATCTATGAACAAATTCTCTCAACTAATTCTGTAAGGAAATGTATGGAGATCAGTTTGGAGAATTTGTATGTGAATATCAATTGTGGCTTAAAGGGTTAAATCTCCCTAATTGACTCATGATTTTATGTCAAATTCTAGTGTGGTCTGACCACTTAGAGAACAAAAATTAATCAACTTTTTCCCACAGCACTGTACAGTTATTTACATGGGTTTGTCTATTTCTCTCTGCAGCCTGAACGGTTTGTGAATTTAGGTATAGAGCCTCCCAAGGGAGTTCTTTTATATGGACCTCCTGGTACAGGAAAGACTCTCTGTGCAAGAGCTGTGGCAAACAGGACAGATGCTTGCTTTATCAGAGTGATTGGATCTGAGCTGGTGCAAAAGTATGTTGGAGAGGTTAGTGATAATGATTTGAATTGGTGCTTTCTGCACTTTCAGTCTATTTGCAAAGATTTTTATTATCGAAGAGTCACTTTTAACTCACAGTTGCTAACAATTTTATTCAAATTGAACAGAAACTTTACCAAAGGGGCCCTGTTTCTTGACTTGACATGCAATTTCTCCTTAACATACTTGTTTGTGAACCACAGTTCAGACAAAAACTTGAATTCCACCAGCAGCTCTTGCTTTCTGTTTGCTCAGAACCTGCGGACACAGACGTATTACAGGTCATCACTTTTCTCCACCTGAAAATAACGACTGGAAATACGTCTGTGTCCGAAGGCTTAACCATTGCTTGCTTGTCTTAGATAATGATTTGGATCAATTAAGGTGTCTGAGAAACTGCCCACCTACCCCTCCCCTAAGCCAACATTTTACCCCAAGTGAGAAGTAAGTGTTAATGTTAGCTTAGGGGAGGGGTAGGTGGGCAGTTTTCCAGAACCCTAAAAAAATTACTTCCCTGTGAGAAAATCCACTTGTCCAGGGTGAACAGACAAGATTTTAAATGCCCTAAGTCAAGGCAAGATTTGAATGCTTTGATTTCGGACCTCTTACAAGGCTGTTACAGATACTTACTTTTCAGTTGTACTAGGAAAGTGGAAAAGGACGTGGGCATTTTTGCCAGAAATATTTGTAGATATGGTCTGTGTTAGTTTTGCGGCCAAAATAGGCGGGGTTTAAACGTGAAATAACTGGAGAATTCACTGCCCCAGCCCTTATTGAAAGCCCTGTCGCAGTGGGAAAGCACCAAATTCATTGTGTTTTGCAGTTTCTTTGCTTTGATGCTTTAAATAGTTTTGTGGAATTTGCCAACATTTGATGGATGAATTAACACAGATCGCAAAGAGGCCCGTGAGGAGGACGTGGTAATAATTATTATTACCACATCTACCTCACAGGCCTCTTTGCTATCTGGACCTGTATGCATCTTCTCGAATTGTTAATGTGTGTCTGGTTTCAGTAATGATCCTTTCTTGTTTTGGGGGGAGGGGGAGGGACATAAACCCATCACCCAACCTCCAACTTGTAGGGCCAGGCGTTGTAAGTCGTTCGATTTTTTACCCAAACCTGCCCAGCACGGTTCAACCCACCAAGGACTGAGCTCCCAACTGCGTTGGCTTACATGATCATACAAACCTTCCCGCCACATTCCACTTTAAGGTGAAACACTATCAACACAATAATATAGATTGAAAATGACATTTCTTCTTCTTTTATCATTCCTCAGGGTGCAAGAATGGTGCGTGAATTGTTTGAAATGGCCAGAACAAAGAAAGCCTGCATTATTTTCTTTGATGAAATTGATGCTATTGGAGGTATGTCATCACTTTTGTGTACAAAGAAGAACAGACTTTCTGCTGAAGAGCACTTGAAATCTG